>LPNX010272489.1:665719-818814 GCA_001517045.1 Pseudotsuga menziesii
CCATGTACTTCATAAGAGATTTTTTCCTACAAGTGTGATTTGGTGCAAATGTCAAGGTTGATAAAACTAAGCATGATCCTTGGGGATCATTCCATAGGTATAGGTTGAAATTGAAGGTATTGAGCCATAAAATTTACCACTAATACTGATGGACAATGCATGGGATATTTAACCCATGCATACAACTAATATCTAATGAACAAAAATAGCTAACTAAGCATGAAACACAATATCAACTAGCTTACGTGTGTTGATATTTACACAGGTACATGTAATATGTCCACAGGTAGGGAGGCTATAAGAGTCATAACACCTCTACAATGGAAGTTATCTTAACCCCATTAATATAAGTTACTTGTATATGTTTTACTCTAATATGGTTTTGTAATATTTTTTTTTTATACCACGTTATTTCCCTAATTGAGTTAGTAAGGATCATAGTGAGAATGCAACAAGTAGACTAAGTAGACTAACTGAGAAAGAAATAATTGATTTAATATGCATGTACTACATTTTGGTATTGGTTATCAATAGAAACATATGTAAAATAATAGCAAAGAAATGAGGAACTGAATAATTATATTTTAGGGTTTTAAATCATTTTATTGTTTTTTAATTATTATTTGAGATTGAGAATGGAGTGACCTAATTATAGCGAGAAATCACCTAAACTAGATTGTTATTTTGGGTACTGTGAGGCTTATTCTGACAATTTGACGACATAGACAATACTTTCGTATATTTACTTGACTTGGAATTTATATTAGAGTCGAAACCAAGTTGTTATTGTGGTCTTGCATATCTTTGTTCTTTTCTTGATATAGGGAATGATGAAGTACATATGTGTTGTTAGTAAAAGTTACTCTTATATATTTTTGCATGCGATCACACTATAGTGAACATTGAAAACAACCTATAGTGATGTATTGAATTGGATAATATTGTGAGACATGATCAATAATTGTGAGGAAATGCTTGTCACATGGTACCTAGATAGATAAGAATGTGCACTTGTAATGTCTATTTATAATTTTATTCCACTATGATAGGATGTATGTTATTAAAAATTAAACATGATTACTTATGTTTGCTACATATTAAGGCAATGGGGAATCCAATTGAGTAGGGACTAGGGAGCTATGGTACACACATAAACACTATTGTTTTTCATTTGGATAAGGATATACTCAACATGAAGGTATAGTATTGTGTACCATGTTGTACAATGGGATATGTCGGGTGACATTAAGTTCTCAAAATCCTTGACAGGTGTTAAGTAATACAACATTCATGAGGTTTTGGGATTCTATTTGTCTTGTGAATGTAGGGCCATTGTGGCATGTCACATTATTTCAAATCTTGTTTTTTGTGACATATCACATGGTGTATCATTTAGAGCACACAACATGGGAGGTATATTGGGTGGAGAGTCCTTAGGAAATCAACAAAGAAAAATTATAACAAGGATTTGTATCAAAGGTGTATTGCATGTTAAAATGACATTAAGTTGCAACAAAGGAATATTTCAAGGTTGTATGTGTCACAACAGTTAAAGTTTTCATCCTCCCAACATATTTATCATAGTGCTTATTTATCTTATCTACAATTTTTGGCATACCACCTACTCCAGGAATGTCGTGGCATGTATGACAGCATTGAAGGAAAGTTTGAAGAGAAATATTAAGTTGTTAGTATGTTGTTGGTATTGCTACAGGGAATAATCCTTTAGCTTCTTTCCTTATTCCATAAAAATTTGTTTCCATGTTCACTCAGAATATGATATTGCAAACTCAAGATGACAATCCATCATGAATGTTGGGTCATATCATACCTTCCTTTTTTTGGGTAACAAAATCCAAAGGCATCTCTCTCAGTGTTGAATTTGGATTACTGGTGCGACAGAATCACAGAAATTAAACAAAAATTTCTTCTCCTTGACTTTAGGCATGTCTACAAGGAGCACAATATGAGTGCAGACCGTTTATCCAAGGAAGCACTGAATATGAAGGTTGGCCTTTTCTCATTCTCGAAATTTTTAGAAGGAGAAATCATTGAGGAATGCATGATACAACTCTTTTAAGATCTTTTTTTATTTATGTGGCATACTCCTTTTTGGTTCTTTTGAGTATGGGATACATTAGCCTATTTCTTGTTTTAGATGGGGATATAGATTTTTTTTTTATTCCCCAGGGGTGTGTTTTCTGCACCCTCGATACCTCCTTGGATAAGTTGTTTGGGATCCTTATGTTCTCCCTGTGGTATTTCTACTTCAGTATTTTTGGGATTGTGGGTTCTATCCCTCCCCTTGGGAATTTTTTTGATACGTATCTCCACTCGCGTCTTGGATGTCAGAATTTTCAAGACTATATACAAGTTACCTTTAATTCACTATTGAATATCAAGGAACAACTATTTTTCTTCTGAAAAAAAGTTACAAAATCTTAGCAAATGCTTTTATTATATATCTTGAGATCTGTAAACTGGGTCTTTAATATTTTTGGTGAGGAAACAAAATAAATTAAAAAAGGTACACCTACAAAATTTGTCAAAAACATACTTTGTAATTTGAGATAAATTGGATGCATCATTTTCTATGAAACCAATTGATATCTATCTTGTGTTACAAGACCATGTGATGTTGTGTTATACTTAGGAATTATTGATATTCTTCAAGATAATGATATCACTATGATGTCGTGCTTATAAGTCTATCAAATCTATTTCTCAACATATTGATATCACTAAGATGCTTTCCAATAGTTGGTCACTATTCCTCCAAATAAAATCCTCATCTCAGTTGAGTATGTGCTCTATCCCACATGGGATACTACATTCTTGTTTCTATGATGGTTACACCCATTTCTTTTGTTTCTTTAGAGATTTTCTTTGAACCAAAAAGGGTAAAAACTTGAATAATAACCATATTTTGATGGCTGTTCTATACTTGTTTCATATCCAAGTAGCCTTACATGCCTTTTGCAAATAACATTTTTTTTTACTAGAAATAAAAATATATTCAATTTTTTTTTAAAAGAAAAAATGAACAAAGATGATGCTAACTTAAAGAAGCCGAGAGGTTCATTTTCAATATACTGGAAACAACTATGGGTCATTAGTTAATTTCGTAAATCATAGTAAAATTTTGATATTGGAAGAAAAATTAAGTTGAATGTCCAAGGAAAATATCCAAGGTCAACCAACAAAACAAAAAAAATGCCAAGACATAAACATATAGCTTTTTTAAAATTTAGAAGATATGTGTCTTCTTTGCACTGGATTAAAAAGGACAATGAAGGTTTAGTAAATGAATACTTGGCTACATCGATATATAGTGATTGTGGTTGTGGGATGGAGTGTTAAGCTCCCCTACACACTTTCCATAAGTAACATGCTGGTACCATCCTAAAAAAAGAAAGTAACCAAGGGTGTGTGCCAAGATATTTACCTTGGAAAAAAAATGAAGACAGGACTAGATATAAGAATGCCAAAATTCTACACCTAAGCAAGAATTCAAGAGGCTAACATTAATTGTGTCAAAATAACTACATGATTGAGATTTTATCTCTCAAATTACATTGGCTTCACCCCTTTTGATGATAAAATATTCTGCATATACGAGTAAAATAAATATGCCCTAACTTGAGCTTTTGACATAAATATTTAGACCATAAGGACTTCTTCTGAATCTAGATCTTATGAGATATTTATCAATTTTAATGAACTAGGCCCTTGGGGATTTCTTTAACTTGTAAATATCATTTTCAAATTGAGTGTTATCACTCCAAGAAACTCCTCTAGGTTGCAGCTCGAGGATGCCTGGTAACTTAAATATTTTTATGGTTTTCTAAGTGGACCAAGTCAAGTGATCTACAGGACCTCACATTCTCAAGACATGTGTGAAACTCAATCAAGGATAAGGCTTCTAACTACCACTATTCATAGGTTTGATAATATGGTGCAGAGATGGAGAACTTATCATGCTGGCAGATTCATACATAAAACAGATATATATAAATGGCTAATCATAACAAGGAAAGTACTTATAATTCAAATCATCAATATGCCAATAGGATGATAGCTATCAGACATCAATTAGCATGAATAAACCTGAATAACACATTTAAGCATAAGCATAGAATAGACAAGAAATGGAAGCTGAACATATGATAGCAAAAGATCTTATATTAGGTCATGAGCAATATGAGAATCTTGATAATAGTAATGGTCTACAGGTCCCCGAAGTTAAACCTTTTCTTCAAAATAAGTCTTAAGATTTATAGCCTTTACAAAAATATTCAGATCCTGAAAAATTGGTTATATTTTACTAAAAATAGATAAAATTAATGTTTTTTGCAAAATTAGGTTAGAAACCCTAATTTAACTACTAGTCTATCTAATGCTAACTCTTGTTTACTCATTGAACTTTTTGATGACTGTAGTGAGCACTGAAGTATATATTTAACCTGTCATCTGATAGATAAGCAACTATTGGTAAAAAATAGGTAGGGTTTGTGACCCTTTTCTCCATGCTTGTACCCTCAAAACTGGAACAAACCTCTCCCAATGGTGTTTTCCAACAAATTTCAGCTTTATATTTAATCCTTGAGGTAGTTGTACTCGCCAAAACTGGTTCTACGTGCCAAAACATATTTTTGCGCCCTTTTATTCTTTCGGTGGTTAAGGAGGAAGAATCCTAGGTCTGTTAGCTGTCGAAAGCTCTACTTTCGGTGGCTAATGAACAGCTGCTGCGTTTTCCTAAGCCACCAAAAGCTCTGTTTTCTACAAAATTTTATTTAGCCTTTAAATCAGACTTTTACACTTTACTCCTGTCCTTCTGGTACTTTCTCAACCTCCATAAGACTTGGAGTATCAACAATATCATGGGATGCCTTTGGATCCTGCAAGCTTGCTGCTGCCTTTGCTAGGGTTTCCAATGCAAGATGTGTTTTAGGGTTAGGGTTTGGATTTTCCTTATAAGGCCTCTAGTTCATGTATTTTCACTAATATCTGGTTGATTCTCTAGGACCTAGGTTTGATATTTGAACTCTTCAATGTCTGCAGAAAAACTTCATGGACTGATAGATGAGGTTGAAAATGCCACCTGGAGCACTGACAGGTCATCTTTTGCCCTAAAACTTTGGCCAAACTACTGAAAACTGGGGATCAGAGATGGATTTGGTACTTCAAATATGTCACACCTATGTATAAAATGAAAGAGGTTTTTGTATAATGGTTTGTTGTGAGAAACAAACTCTCTCATTTTTTTTAAATTCGTTTTAAGTTTACCAAGATCTGGATTTCAAAAACATGTGTCAAACAAGAAATTACGAGATCCAAAAATTAGGTCTCATAAATGGATTTGATTCTCCCAATCAGAAACACCTGTAGAAAAACTGAGAGATTTTATTGTTCTCTGCGCTGTTAGGAATAAAAAACCCCAATCATTTTGCAAAAATGATTCTCGAGTAGCTCAGAATCACCATTTTAAAATGATCCATTTTCATAGTTAAGCACCACTTTCGTTGGCTTGGAGCGCCCTGAAATTTTGGTCTTAGCTACCGAAAGCAGGGCTTTCGATGGATAGTGAACCATTGGTACATTTTCCTAAGCCACCGAAAGTCCCTTTGCAACAAAATTTTAT
This sequence comes from Pseudotsuga menziesii, assembly GCA_001517045.1. NCBI lineage: Eukaryota > Viridiplantae > Streptophyta > Pinopsida > Pinales > Pinaceae > Pseudotsuga > Pseudotsuga menziesii. Next base: position 671,361 of record LPNX010272489.1, read on the forward strand.
AAAAACATGATCGACAGGCTTTTGGTGGTTAACGTGGTCTTGAGTCAAAACTGTTAGCTGCCGAAAGCTGGATTTTCGGTGGCTAATGAACTGTTGAAAAGTTCTCCTAAGCCACTGAAACCTAAAACTTTCAAATTTCTTAAAAAATAGAACACCAAATATTCCAACCTTGTTAATCACACATAAAATTTCATAATGCATCTTTAAATCCTCATCATTGAGCAAAAATATATTGTATGAGTGAACTTATTGAAAATAAATTTATTTTGGGAGATAACATATGGCTCCTACTCGGGGATGGGAACCTCCCTGTGAGGTAATAAGAACCCCAGAACAAAATTCCTTTCCTGAAAAAGAATAATTAAATCCATCTTCTAGTGTTCCATTGGGAATGGAGTCATTTGTCTTTTATAACTAATCCCTTGCAACCTGCCTGTAGCCCACTTTGCTTATTCTTGAAAACAACTGAAAATGACCTAGCAGCTCATATTAAGATCTTATTTTCCTATCTATTCCTACTCCTAATTCTAATCAGTATAGGTTTCTTATCACGTGACATCATGCTTCCAATGAATCCATCTCATAAACTGATCTGCTGAACTTATCCTTGATCTTGACCCAAAAAATAAATGAAACCATAACATGCAGCAATGTAGTTTCAAAGGGTGATAGAACCAGCTATCATTTGAAAAAAATATTTTGATATCTATGCTTCTCATAAGTTCCAGATAGTCAGCAATAGGGTCATAAAAGCCAACAGGAAATACCTTTTTATGCTACTGATCTTTTCCTGATGTCAATGTTGAATGTGGACTGCTCAACCTTTGTCTGATAAAAATGCAAGCTCTAAGGCTGATGTGAATCTTTCTTCTCCCCTTCACATAATCTGAATTCATCATGATGATAGGTTGGCTTATCACAGCTAGCAATTTCCTCTTCCGCAATAATATCTTTGCAGGATATACCAAAACTAAAAAGATCTTTAATGGACTTTTGAGAAGCAGATTCATAACAAACATCTATCACAGCATGCACACATTATTTATCATCTATCTGCTGAAAAGAAGAACTAGATGAAATTTGAGTAAACAACGAGTCTTCACAAATTCTAACATCTTCTTCCTCAGAGTAAACAATGAGTCTTCACAAATTCTAACATATTCTTCCTCATCATTGCATTGGTCGAATATAGGAGTATAAGCAACCAAACTTTGAAACAGATTTGGAAAAATATTACCTGGTTCCTTGTCATAATTTGAAGAAACATATTCATAAGGAGAAGGAAGATCTTCCTGATGTTCTAGCTGGAGATTATATAGTCCCTGAAAATCTAGTTCCTCATGGTTACTGCAGCTTCCCTTGATTTGCAAATCTAGAAACTGTGAGCTAGCCTGACTGATTTCAATGATCATTTGACCAGCAGAAAGCTGATCATTTCCATGTGTAGTTAAAGAAATCAATTCCTCATATTCACCACAATCTGATTTAATGATGGTAGGAAAACCTCCAACTCCTTTATAATTCATTTCTAGTTTATGTTAATGGGAGAGTATCTCATCGTGAAGATCATAAGAGAGATGAGGTAGCTCTTGAGGGATATATTCTTCTCTATTTACCTTTTCATTCTGAGAATGCAACTTATATTCTTCACAACAATTATCAAATGCAAACTCATCTGAATAGTACCTTTTACAATGCTCAGTGAATGCTCGATGAAAATATTTCAATGATGAAATGCTGGAAGGAGGTAAAGAAAAATACCACTGACGTGCGTCACCATATAATGAATACATGAACATATTCATATGAATATCTTCATGCTTCTAATCTAATATATCCATGCATTCATGAAACTTGGGGAGGTGTTCTCTAGGATTTTCTTATTTCTCCTCCTTGAAGACAGGTAAATAGCTCCCCATTTGGACATATCAGGTACTGGATGTGGAAAACCAGGAACGGAAGAGAAGTCAAGAGGTGTAAACCTCCAAGCCAAAAGAGCAGCAAATGCTTTTGACATCTTAATATTGTGGATTCGCTACTAAATTCATCTTTCATGGAGTCACCAGGGATGAGATCTTCACAAGCAATAGTGTTTGAAGATTCCTCCACCCTAAAATTTTCTGATTTACTTATAAACTTCTGAGAACTAAATGCTTCATCAGAAGAAGATTGAAATGGAGGTCTATTTGATATAATAACAGAAATACCTCTAGAAATACCTGATGTAGCTCCCCTTGTAGCTCTAGAGGTCTGTCTTAGTGAAGCCCTAGCTCTTCTTAGAATCTCTTTTGGATTTGAAACATGTGTTACTGGTGGCCCTTTAGTGTTTTCTCTAGTACTTGGTCTTCTTGAAGCCACCTTATTCCAATGGAGTCACCAGATAGATGATTACAACCAGAATAGTGTCCAGACTTTGTCTATCATCAAAGTAGGATCTATGTCATCTCCCAGGTAAGTTGAGCTTCAATCTCCTCTCCCCAGCAACGGCGCCAATTTGTTATCACTCCAAGAAACTCCTCTAGGTTGCAGCTCGAGGATTCCTGGTAACTTAAATGATTTTACGGTTTTCTAAATGGATCAAGTCAGGTAACCTACAGGACCTCACACTCTCAAGACATGCATGAGACTTAATCAGGGATAAGGCTTCTAAATACCATTGTTCAGAGCTTTGATAATATGGTGCAGAGATGGAGAAATTATCATGCTGGCAGATTCATACATAAAACATATATATATAAATGGTTAATCATAACAAGGAAGGTACTTATAATTCAAATCATCAATATGCCAATACGATGACAACTATCAGAAATCAATAAACCTGAATAAACCTAAATAACACATTCAAGCATAAGCACAGAATAGACAGAAAATGGAAGTTGAACATATGATAGCGAAAAAGCTTAAATTAGGTCATGAGCAATATGAGAAGATTGACAATAGTAATGGTCTACAAGTCCCTGAAGTCAAACATTTTCTTCAAAATAATTCTTAGGCTTTATAGCCTTTACAAAAATATTCAGATCCTAAAAAATTGGATCTGTTTTACTAAAAATAGATAAAATTAATGTTTTTTGCAAAATTAGGTCAAAAACCCTAATTTAACTACTAGTCTATCTAACACTAACTCTTGTTTACTCGTTGAACTTTTTGATGACTGTAGTGAGAATTGAAGTATATATTTAACCTATCATGTGATAGATAAGCCACTATTGGTAAAAAATAGGTAGGGTTTGTGACCCTTTTCTCCATGATTGTATCCTCAAAATTGGAACAGACCTCTCCCAATGGTGTTTTCCAACAAATTTTAGCTTTATATTTCATCATTGAGGTAGTTGTACTCGTAAAAACTGGTTCTACATGCCAAAACATCTTTTTGCACCATTTTCTAATTTCGGTGGTTAAGGAGGCAGAATCTTGGGTATGTTAACTATCGAAATCTCTACTTTCAGTGGCTAATGAACAGTTGTTGCTTTCACCTAAGCCACCGAAAGCTCTGTTTTCTGCAAAAATTTATTTAGCCTTTAAATCAAACTTTTACACTTTACTCTTGTCCTTCTGGTACTTTTTCAACCTGCATAAGATTTGGAATATCAGCAATATCATGGGCTGTGTCCGGATCCTGCAAGCTTGCTGCTGCCTTTGCTAGGGTTTCCAGCGCAAGATGTGTTTTAGGGTTAGGGTTTGGATTTTCCTTCTAAGACTTATAGTTCATGTATTTGACCTAATAGTTGATTGATTCTCTAGGACCTAGGTTTGATATTTGAACTCTTCACCATCTGCAGCAAACCTTCATGGACTGATAGATGAAGTCAAAAATGCCACCTGGAGGACTAACAGATCATCTTTTGCCCTAAAACTTTGGCCAAACTGCTAAAAACCGGGGCTCAGAGATGGATTTGTTACTTCACATATGTGACACCTGTGTATAAATGGAAATACATTTTTGTATAATTATTTGTTCTGAGAAAAAACCTCTCTCAATTTTTTGGAATTCATTTTTAATTTTCCCGGTTTCAAAATTATGTTTCAAACATGAAATTCTGAGATCCAAAAATTAGGTCTCAGAGATGGATTTGATTCTCCCAATAGGAAACACCTGTAGGAAAAATGAGAGAGTTTATTGTTCTATGACCATTTAGGGAAAAAAAAATCTGAGTGTTTTTCAAAATGATTCTCTAGTCACTCAGAATAACTGTTTTAAAATAATGTCTTTTAATAGTAAAATGCTACTTTCAGTGACTTGGAGTGCCCTGAAATTTTGGTCTTAGCTATCGAAAGCAGGGATTTCGGTGGCTAACAAATCGTTGGTATGTTTTCCTAAGCCACTAAAATTCCCTTTGCAACAAAAATTTATAAAAACATGATCAACAGGCTTTTGGTGGTTAACGTGGTCCTGAGTCAAAACTGTTAGCTGCTGAAAGATGGATTTTCAGTGGCTAATGAACTGTGGAAAAATTTGCCTAAGCCAATGAAGGATAAAACTTTCAAATTTATTAAAAAAAAGAACACCAGATATTCCAATCTTGTTAATCACACATAAATTTCATAATGCATCTTGAAATACTCATCATTGAGCAAAAATAAATTGTATGAGTGAACTTATTGAAAATAAATTTATTTTGGGAGATAACACTGAGGGAAGTGTTTTTCTCATGAGAAGTGGCCTACCTGTTGAATAATCCCTTTGTCCTGAAACGCAACACCTTTTCAATGTAAAAGAAAACTAAAAATAACATGATACCCCAAAACAACCAAAATGTGAATTGTTTTGTCAGCGTTACAATTCCAAACAAATGTTAAAGGGTTTTAGATTCCCAAAAAAATACTATACCCATGTAGGTGTAGCTAGCGGGTAAATTGGATTTAGTGACAATGTAAATAAGGAATTCCTACAATCGGGTACTGAAGAGGTTTCTCAATAGAATTCCCAAGGTTAAGATGATGTGATGTGGGTTGATAGTTCATGATTTCAACAAGGATTTAATGTCTAGCTAGTGTTCTTCTATGGATGAGATTGTGTAAGACAATGGGTTTGTGGTAGAAGGGATCCCAAGCATGGGAAGGGTTTTTGATGCATGGATAGAGTGGGGAATCCATACAAAAAATATGTTTTCTTGCATGTCACAGACATTAGCATTTGAGTTTGATGGAGTTAAGAAGGTAGGAAATTTATCTAGGCAATGGGTATGCCATTGGAGGTGATAGTTTCATTATCCAAAAGTGTTGTATGCTAAATGTGGAGCTAGTTAGTGCCTGAATTTTTTGAAAATTTGTGTGGACAGTTTGAGCACACAATGTCACAAGGATGTTGGTTTGTTTTAGTGTCTATAGGCATTTTTGTGGTTTTCGATGTAACAATCCTTGGTAACTATACTATTTTGGCAAAGTTTTTTGTTGTTGAACGATGGATTGCAGACTATTAAATTATTTTTGTGAGGATTTGGTTCATTGGGCTAGTTGATGGTCTTTTTTTACTAAGTATATTGTTTATTTATCCATATTGGCCTCTGCCTCCTTTTCTTGCTTAAAATTGGTATTGGTTGGAGGTTTTGTTAACATGATGTTATTTTTCTCTTATTTGCTAAGTTTTTTTTGGCCATGGTGCAGATAGAACCAAATAGGTATTTTTCTAACCTTTCTTCCTCGAGCAAGGGGATATTAGGAAATTTAGAGGAAAGTGAGAGATCTAGTAGGTCTACAAGGGCTAGTTCAACTATATGTCACAAGATCAGAAGAAAATTCAATAAACGTATAGAATTTTTTCTCGCAGAAGGGGGGTCATGTTCCTCTGATGATGATACAATAGGAGACATCGAGGTTCTCTTAAGGTACAAAATTTAGTGAAACAATGGGTACCTAGGGATCTTCCTCAACTCAACATAGATTTTTGTGTGAATGAGAGGGTATATATAATTGCACCGTCGTCATTACATGGATTGAGTTTGGTTTGCATGGATGACATAAAGGTCAGTTACGAGAGATGTACATAATTGATGGAGTATGTTGGACCCTCTTAAAACTACAAATATTGGATGCACCTAGTCCAAGATATATGAAGTATGAATAGATATGTCTTATTAGAAAATTACTTACAACTGAAAGAAACAGATCAAAATAAAGGAAAAATGTTGTACATTGATGGAAGGACAATGGAAATTGGGAATATTGCGGGGTTTATAAATAGTACACAACCAGGGTATACATTTAAGAAACCCAACTGCATATTTGAGGGGCATGAAGGAAAATGTGTATTTGTATGTGCCATTAAATCAATATCTACAGGGGAAGAGTTGCTTATTAATTACAATTTGAATCGAGTAGATACAAATAGGGTTACTATGGGTGTGGTACATCCAACAATTTACCCAACCTTTTGTTAATTATTATAACCTATTTAGCATTTTTTGTCAGTAGATTTTCATAATTTTGATTCAAATTGCTATGTTTAATTCACAGGGTAGTGATTGAGGGTGCATCACTCCAACAGCTGGTCATAGGAGTACACCATCCTCGATGCACTGAGGTATACATCTTTGTAATAGTACAAGTATAATTTGAAAAATGAGTTTTTTTTTGTTTTTATTCGTGAGTATATTCGTATGGTTTATAAAATTTTATCTATATTTACTTTGTAGGGTAGTGATCAAGGCATCCCCATAGTAGTTGGTTAGATGACAACAGCCTTGAGCCAAGAGGTAATCATGATTGTAACTGTACAATTTAATCATGCCTAAATGTTATGTTATTATATTGTTTTAGTGAGTATTTTGGTTTCGTTAGGGAATTTTTTCTCTGTTTTTTATGCAGGGTTCTGTGAGGGGAACCTACCTCACAGTATATGTTACCAAAACTGCCTCGAGGCAGCAAGTATACATCGATTCCATTGTACAAATTTAATATGTACAAAAATTTATGTTGTTATGTTTTTTCAAGTGTATATTCGTTTGGTTTATATAATCTTATCTATATTTGATGCAGAGTGTTGATCGGGGAAGCCACTCGGTCGTTGATCAGATGACAACAACCTTGGGGAAACATGTAAACCTGAATGTAATTCTATAATTTAAATACTTCAAAATTGTACACATATAAAATGTAGCATAACGATTTTTTTAATGTATTTTTAGTTTGTATATTGCTTTCATTATGATAAGGTTGTCTACTTCTTTTTTTGTAGGTGGATGATCGGGGAAAGTCTCTAGCTGTGGATCAGACCACACCGTCATCAGGAAAACATAGATATAATTATACAAATCTATCATGATAGATATGTTTTGTGATATAATTTTTTCCTCAAACTATTTCTTTAACACGTAAGTAATGTTTTATATATTTTTGTTGCAGAACAATGATTCAGTTTATGAAAAAACATCACAACAATCCATATATTTTGATTTGAATGAGTTGTTGAATGATGCTGACATTGGTTCTTCTTTAGACCTGGTTAAGGTGATAGAAAAGACCTTGAAAAAAATTAATGTAGATATCATTTGTCTTCTATTCATTATTCCATAGACAGATGAGATTAAAGTCAAGGTTGAAGTGTTGGTAAAGAGATCTCATGCCTCGAAAGTAAGTTGCAAAATATTGAATCACAATATCAATTCATTTAGAACTTTAAAATGTTTAATTTTACATGATAGTGAAATTATAATTGAATGGTTTATATTTATAGGATTTTCTATGACCACACACTAGTGGTGAAGGTGATGTTGGGCCCAATGATTCTCATGGAGTTTAGTCCTCACAAGAGAAAACAAATCCACGTACACCAATTCATGCACCATTTTTGTTGACTGAACAATCTATAACACATTATGTGACACCCCCGAGACATGCATAGAGTGCACCCTCTATTGACCGATGCACACTAGATCATGCAGAAGAAGGGGTGGATGCAGAGCCTGCTAGTAGTGTTGATGTTGAAGCAACATTTCCTGGATCTTTTTGTTTCACTAGCACGGGTTCAATGGAGACAACATTTTTGGTGAACGAGAAACTCATTCCAATAAAGATAGATAATATCCCAGGTAAGTATACATTGTTCAAATTAGTTTTTATAATTTGATTATAATATACTGATACAAAAAAAAAAACTAATGATGGCATGATTGTTTTGCAGAAAATGATGTTTTTTATAAAAATCTAAATGATTTGACCTTGGATATATTTGGTCCCACCATCCGAACAAGGTGGGACATACAAACAAAAAATTTAAAGAATGAGATGAATAATTGGTTGGTTGGCCTGTTCGAGAATGATACATTCCATACAACACATTTCCTAAACAAGGATGGAAAACATATGAATATTTTCTGAGACCAATATAAGGTGCACCTAGAAAAGAACCCTAGGTATGATTTCCATCCGATGATTCCATCAAGGGAGTGGAAATCCCTAGTGCAATATGGAAAGGAGAGGGCTCTGAAAAAAGTAGGAAATATACCACCAGACACAGGAAGGTATACAATACTTTCCACAAAGTAATCCTAATCCTTATTATTATTAATTTTTATATCGAATTTGGAACATGTAACGTAATTCAAAACTTACTTAGGATTTCAGACACATCAAAGGCCACAAAGGAAAGACTGGAAAAAATTGGTCAGCACAAGATTGGGCCTGGTGGTTATTCAAATTTGGCGGCACGAATTGTAAGTATCGAAAACTCGATAATGCATCCAAATAATAAATTGCAAATTATTTTCGTTTTAATGCGACTCAAAATGTAAAATTAATGAATTTATGCAAATATGCAGACTTATCAATTCAAATAAGTGCCCACTCAGGAAGACTTGAAGCTTGGATTCCAACACAGATTTGAAGCTGTTGTTGAACGCCAAAAAATCTTGTCTAGGAAAACATGGTCTTCTGATGATCCATCTAGAGCACATGTATATAGAATCTACATATTTTAATGAAAATTTATTATTTGTCATGCAATCTTTGTTATAAACATCTAGCATAAAATATTTATTCTGTTTTGAGCAGGAAAGGAATGATACCCTTAATGTCGAATATGTACAATAATGAATTGAAGGTCATGCTTCAATTCCTGGTAATGAATTTATTCATAAGCTATAGTTTTATATAGAGAATTGTAGATGGTGATAATTAATTGTACTTCTCCATATTTCAATTGCAGAGCATGTAGAGGGTCTAAATGTAGAGGTTGATACTGGACATGAAGAACATGATGTGGCCACACCAGGTAAACAACACATTTGTAATATTTTTTTAAATGAAATACTTGTAATTATAAAAACAAAATAAATTAATACAACTTTTTCACATTATTGCAATAATTCTGAACCCCTTTCCAGAAAATCCACGTGGCGAGTAATATACTAAGGAGATATCACAACAAGTTGATGAAGCACCAGTAACCAAACAACAAATTCCAAAATATGCGCTTCTTGTTCATTTTTTAAAGAGAATAAAAATAAAAAAGAAGTGACTCAAGAAATATTGTGTAATTATTTTTTATAATATAATGTCCTGCATTATTTTTTCGGCTATTGAATGAATGAATGGTTTAATGAATGCTAGATTTTATTGAATTAATATGTTGAATGAATGAATGAATGGTTTAATGAATGTTAGATTTTATTGAATGAATGTCCTTACTGAATGAATGAATGCTAGTTTTTTTTGAATGAATGGTCAATTTTTGTTTATGATGAAATCTGCATGAATTTGCACTATTTTTTCTTTTTTGCAATTAGATGCATTGGGTTTGTGGAATTGAGAGTGATGTGAGGGGGGGAGGGGTCATAAGAGCTTCCACCTTCATGTGGTTGTCCCTATTCCATAGAGGATATTAAATTATTCTCGAAGCAGAGATGAACTTAATGAATGGTAAGGAATTATCCATTTCCCACAGTTATTTCTTTGAAGAATTATTGTCATACCATGTATTCCATGACTTATAAAAAAAATTCTGGATTATCTAATTGTAGTGTTTAATTTTACTATTTCTATTTCACTCATCCATGGGAACTTGTTACAAATAGCCTTGGGAAACATTTTTATATTTCAGAAGGAAAAATGGTGTTTTGATGTGATCGATGGCCTTATATACTTTGTTTTGGTGTTCTCCATGTTTCCTCAAGTGATCTCTTATTACTAATTATTTTACATGAATATTATTGCAATTTACATTGTTAAATTAAAAATGTTCATCAAACATAAAAGGTTAATTATTAATGGTTTTTTTATTCACTGAGACAAACTACTCAGACTGTAACTTTTTAACTTCATTTTGTTATTTTTATAAACAAACAAATCTTTATTTGATGGGTCCTAACATGAAATTGTTGTAACAGGAAAATATTTGTAGTATGTTGAAATTTGTTTTGAAAGGTAAAAAAAAAGTAGACAGTGTCAAGCTCCACAAATCAAGGTAAGTTCTACCAAGAAATTAGAAGTATCGAAAACATATTCCTGATTCTCATACCTATTTTTCTTTTGTTAATTTGATTTGAATTCCATACAGGGGCCATGTTACCTCGTTTTAGCCTCTTAGTGAGTTTGTACGGAACTTTCTGTGTATGCTTATTGAAGATGCCAACACGAATTGTGAAAGGGAAAAATCGGTCTTCTCAAAGGGTATTTGGATCCATGTATGAAAAATGGAGGAAAATTTGCAGAAGTATGCTCAAAGGAACAAAATTCGTTACGCCAAAGAACTTAGTGATGTAACTCTTATGCTAAAGGTGAGTGAATATTAATTTCATGAAAAATGTGTCATTGTAGTAAACACGTATTTCTAGATGGCCCTTTCTAGTTAACATGCTTTGAAAAATGTGTTGATGATTGAGTTGTATGCCACAATATCCAAAACATTACCTTTGGTCAACATATTCTCTATAGAAGAAGAATATTCTCTTTCCCCACTTTAAATGAAACTCTAAATTATGTACATTATGTAAAAGCATCATAATCATAACCTTTGTTTTTCATCTCCAAAACAACCCCTGATTCAGGATTTCATGATCTAAATTAACATTTCATAACTATCACACAAGTAACAATAGTTGATACATATACCATCTCCTCAGCCTCCTTCAGATTTCTATCTGAATTATCTGACCTATTATCCTAGAAAATCTCAAAAGAATGATGTAAATGACAATTATTGGGAAATTCCTTTTTATTTTTCTAGAATACAACAATAGGATGGATATAAGACCACTTTCCTAAATATCCCATCTCCTCGACCTCCTTTAGAGTTCTATGTGAATTATCTGACCTATTGGCCTAGAACATATCATAAGGATGATGTAAGCGACAATTTTTGGACATGTCCTTTTCATTTTTATAGAATACAACAATAGGATGAATATAAGACCAATTTCCTACTCATTAAAACAATTTTCAAAACCTAGTGTCATTTGGCCTCTACCCTGTAAAAATATCAAGAATCAATGATATCTACAAGTTTGTGTTGGTATTTTTTTTTATATCATCATCAGTAGTCACACTCATAGATCATTTGGAGCATCTGTACTACCTCTACAACAATGAATTTAAGTTTGAATTTTCCAATACTTCCCTAGAATAACCAAGCCATATTATCTTTGTTGATGGTGTCATACTAAGCTTTAAAATATTTAAAGAATCCAAGAATGGCCAATTCTTATGACCCTTAATAAGTTGCATGAGTTCTTGGATTTACCAAACTTCTAAATCTTTGTAATAAACTTTTCCACAAGAAGTCTAAGTGTGGATTCACCAAAGCTTCACTGTAATACATTGGGAACATTATATTTTTATAGGATGTTCATATTGATATTGTAAAGATTTAGATCATCCAATAATGGTTAGCATCTAAGGCCTTTAGTTGTGTGGGTTCTTGGATTACACAAAATTCTACAAGAAGTTTGTGAGAAACTACTCCATACTTCCTAGGAATAGGTTGAAAATACCATCTTTGTATAGGTTTTTCATATTCACTTTGCAAAGATTCAAGCCATTTAAGAATAATCAATGTCTAAGGCCATTAATAATTTATGTATTCCCTAGGTTAATGAGGTTAGTTAGTTAGATACTTGGATCATTGTATTTATTTGATTTTGATATTAGTGTGGATATAGGATTTTATTATGTACTTCCAATTTTTACTTGCACTAAAATATTGGTCTAGTCACACTGACCTACTTTAGTGGTCATTTTTTGGACATCCAAATGGTTTTATCTTATTTACTACTTCCCATCTGTCGATCAACCTAACCAAGAAAGATGCATTTTACTACTCAAATGGGGCACAACAAGCTTTCAATACAAAATTATGCACTTCCTTCAACCCCAAGGCTAGCGAATCTTGATTTCACTAATCATCCCTTCAACATAATTGATACTAATGTATTTAAGTTTGTACTGTATGTAATTCTCTCATGGGATAATGGACCCATCACCTTTTCCAATGTGAATATAAATTATAGACCAAAACACATGTTCACATATAACAATGAAATTTTACCCAAACGTCATACAATGGCCAAGGGGTGCGAATTCCTCCTCAATAATATCTTTATCAAAAACCCCATCTCAATTTGAACTACTTGTGAATTAAAGGAACTCTTAAGGAGGAGTAACATAAAAATGGATAGATCAGGTAAAGGCTTATGAATTTGAGATCATTTATACAAAGGGACATAACAACGTGGTATAAAATTCTTTATCCTTGTAAAATAAAAACACATTTTATATGCCATTTAAATTATTCATATGACTTATTTCCAAGACCTTGTTGAATCCTACCTTAGTGATCCTACTACAAATCAATTTCAACTAGACATTATTAATCCTTAGGCCACGAGGAATGGCGTACTCTTCCTAAAAACCTTATCTTCTTACAATTTTACTCTCTACTTATACACCAATACATTCAACATGTGCATACACCCCCTCCAAGAAAAATGACTTTTCCATTAGTCATACAAATTATGTCCACAAATTCCAATTTTTTTTTATTTATATATGTTTTTATGTGGTTGCAACTTCTCAATTATAAAGGTAGAAATCAAAGCTATAATAAATAATTGTTCAAAGAATTTTTAAGGTGGCATTTCTTATAAATAGATTACAATTATTTCACTAGCCAAATATTCATCAAATAGCAGTGTCTATTTAGAAACAGTATTTGGTGTTGTTGTTTCCCATAAGACTTTCAGATGTTGTCCTGACACCTTGTCCACCTTTCCAGATTGCTCAAAATGATCAGGCATGATAATAGTTTCAACCTTATGTTATCTTTTACTTTGTTAGATTTAACTTTTATAAAAGGGTAGAATTATTATAGTATATGTTGCATAAATCTTACATATGGATTGTTTTACCATCTCCAAATTTCATGCTCTTGCTACAATTGTCTTTCGAGATACTAATTCTATTTCTGTTTGTTGTATTATAAATGTAGGTGGATGTTGCACATTTGGAATGGAAAGGTTGGGATTTCATATAAAGTATCCTTTTGCAACAAGTAGACTCAAATGGACTCAAATAAACTTGTGAATTAATCCCACAATCAAACTACATGATCCTGGAACGTGGAGGGTTTAATTTTTTAAACAACACTAGTGAATTTTCATCCTCCACTAAAGGGAACTTGCCTTTTCAGAAGGCTCACTTTTTGGATGGTCTTTCCGACTATTCTGGTGGCTTAGATAGGACTCAGAAGCTAATTGAGACATTATTTGCATACTTGGATGTAAGTGTTTTATGAAGTCTATATTTGCATATTTGAATAAACAAGAATCATTTAGAATGTGAATACATATATAAATAAGAAAAGAAAACAAATGAGAAGAATGAATCCCTAATAAATTCTCTTCATATTTTAAGTTATATCCAAATATTATGTTATATGTTGCATTATTATTTTACATAGCGTCACAAAAAGTAAATATTCCACTATGGTGGAAGATTCACTGGAAGACTTGAGAAACAAATTATCTCTAAAGGATCTTTAAAAAAGGGCGTAGAACTCTTTCCACTCTTCAACTTCTTGCAATAGAGTTCCTGCTAATTATCTTTTCTTGTATACAGGATTGAGTCTAAAATGAATGGTATAGTCTTGCATTTCTGCCAATATCTCTTGATTCTTATAGACATGAACAACTAAAGAGTTCTGGATTCTTATTAAATATATAAATAATATGATAGAAATATTTAATAGAATACCTCGTATTAGTTATTTTCCTGGGAATGTAAATATCGACATAGATAATATTGAGGGAGATGTTATGAAAATAATTTGCTAATCTATTCTGACAATACACAACCTTCTTATTTTACATTACCAATGTTCAACATGATACATTAATATTATTAATATAATAGTATACCTCGTATTAGTTATTTTCCTGGGAATGTAAATATCGACATAGATAATATTGAGGGAGATGTTATGAAAATAATTTGCTAATCTATTCTCACAATACACAACCTTCTTCTTTTACATTACCAATGTTCAACATGATACATTAATATTATTAATATAATAGTATATACACACCATGGGTTTGGGTTTGTTAAACTTAAAACAACATCATCCTTTTCTAAGTCACCAGGGTTGTCTAACCTATTGTCAAATTAGCCTCATATCCCTTTAACATTCCTAAATGCTTGTTAGGTGGTATAGAAGGTAATTATATGTATACAGAATAAAGTTCAACATACCATTTAATCCTTTATATTTAGCACTAAATTCTCTCATTATTGGATTTCTGAAGTGTTCATCGATGGACTCACTTGAGTGGTTCTGTGGTTGAGCAAGGTCACAAATATCAGTTTTCTCATGAGTGCAATATCATCTAATGGTATAATTTCCCTTGCATCAACACCCTCTACAAGGTAAATCAGATCATTGTTATTATGTCCCTACCCTTTTTACAGACCACCCATAGCTCCTACTAATTGAACGATCGAGTGAAGTGTTTTGACTATGTTGATGAAGGTGATTCACTCACAGTGGTCATGAGAATCTCCTTTAACCTTGTCATTTAGAGGAAGGAGAAGGAATAACTAGTTTACTATAGTTAACCCTATGGTAGGATCATTAACATAATGGATCGACGATCCTCGTTTGAGGGTGTCCGTGATGATCATAATCTGATGTAGTGGCTTGTGTAGTGTGTCTCAGTGAGAGTCCAATGTTATGTGTGCATGGCTACCCAAATAGTTGGGGCTTGTTGTCATTGAACCTCTCTATTGATTCAATCGGTGTCCTTCATATATCACATTCATTGGTGTCTTTCATATATCACACTTTGCTCCATCAAGCTCATCCAAGAGGTTTTCAATGATGGGAATATGAAGTTTATCTTTGATTCCCAACTTGTTAAGAGAACACAAGTCTAGATACATGCATTAATTGACTTATTCCTTAAAAACCATGATGATAAAAAAGGAGTAGGGGATAGTAATGACATGGATGACTCTTACCTACAATATTTCTTGAACTATAATTCTAATTTCATTTTTTTGTGTGAAGGGATATCTATAAGGGCACACATCGGGTTGTATACTTCTTGGATTATGTGGGATGGAAAGATCATGCTTGATACACAATGGGGGTTAAAAGTGGAGTGTTTTAAACACCCTAGCTATGTTTCTAAAAAACCAACTTCAATCAAAATAAGTTTCATATGTGAATGGTGGTTCACCTCTCTATGGAAATGGAGTATCCCATTAAACATAAAATAGATTTGCTTGCTAATGTTAGAAAATAGGAAAATAACTTGGGACAATTGAGTGAAGAGGGGTGGATATGGCCCTACCATATGCGATAGGTGTAATGCTAAATTTTGTTTGGAAGGAGGTTAAAAAGGATTCCAAATTTTCACAAAATTGGGTATATCAGTCCATTAGTCTCAATTTTCATTACTGGTTATTAGGAGCGTGTGCTTTGAAGGAGTTACCTTGATATGTATACTAGGAAATATGGAAACATAGAAATGGTGTTTTATTTGAGAGTAGAGTTAAGAATGTTGGGAAAACATGGTCTAACGAAATAAGAGCATATGGGGAATCCCACAAGGAGAAGGATGAAAGTTAGGACTTAAATTATATAGATTCTAGAATTCCTACTTTTCATAATTGTTGGCCAATTGGTTACTTTAATGGTGCATCATAGGCTCATGGTTCTAAATGTGGATTTGGTGTTTTTTTGGAAATTGAATGAGTCTACACTGATTTCCATATCATTTTTTGGAAATTGAATCCTTTCCAAGTGTTCAAAATACAAGCAAAGCAACAATATCACTCCAATGTTATTCATTACATAGTGGGGCCTCATTTGCATTTAGGTAAAATATGCCAAATGGAATATGAAAAACATAAAAAAACTTGAGAAATGCTTGTATGAGGTATAAATTAAATATTTTCTACTACATCAAAACAATCCACTACTCAATCTAGCTTTGGGTTATTCCTAAAGATCTAGTTTATCATATGATGCATATCACTATTTAGAAATTGAAATGGGAACAAAATGATCAATGGGTAACTGTTAGGTAACAATCAACAGAGTGATAAATGCTTTGAATAGGTGTTCATGGTTATTTGAGTATTTGTAATTTCATAACCTATGTAATGGGTTAATGCCCCCCATGAACACCTCTATTGTGTATAAAAAATCTACCACATTAATGATAGAAGCAAATGTGAGGCATAATTTAAGAAGCTCTTACTTTACTCACTTTTAATTTTTTATCATTTTGTAAAACTTAAAATTGCTCCATGTGGTATAACTTTATTTAATTTTTGTGTCAGTTACAATGGATATTGTGTATTCTAAATGCTTCATGTTTTTTTTTTAATAGGGATACCAAATTATTCTTTTGTGATGTGTATTATTGTTTCCATGTGATTTGGATTTACATCACATGACAACATATCCCATATACTGGACTGTAGAGCACCGAGAGTAGTGATGATCCCATGACATATTGGAGGAATTGCGCATGCATTGGAAGAATGGAATCATCATTAATGTGATTTTTTTCATTGACAACACAAGTGCTACTTGAGTGCATGAAGCTACAATCAAGCATGACTTTCTTCCTTTCAATTCAATCAAATCCAACTAATAAAGTATTGATAGATGCAGATTCTAAAGAAATTCCTCAAAATTATGTGATGTGATGTTTAAGACCATATGGATTTCAAAGAAAATAGTAATTATAAATTTTGAAAATATAGTTTCAGCACACTTACAATAGTTTAGTTGAGTGAGTGTGCTCTCAATAAATTTTGGTCTATTGTCAATTTGAAATAAGTAATTATAGTCCCCACGACCGGTGGTTATTAGGGTGAGTGGAGGAGTGCATGGGAGGCATGTGGTCGAGCCTCATGCCACCACCTCGTAGCCTTTAGCACAACGCAAGCCTCATGACTCTCATGCACGATTAATCCCTGGAAGTGGAGCAGGTACGAAGGAAATTCATCACTCTAAAGGGATGACGATGGAGAAAAGTCGTTAGGAGGAAGAAGGACATGCGAGATCAAAGTCACCCGCATTCAAAAATCATGATAGGGACCTAGAAGAACAACCACCTGAGTACTAAAACTCACCCTCCAGTCTAGATAATAATGGTAAGCCTGTATTTATATGAACATTGGTTTCTAAATTGGATGGCATTAGCAGTCTTTTGTTTTCTAGATTTAGTCTGTCTTCGGTATGGTCTTGTGCGCTTGCAGCACCCTCTATCGTTTCCATTGATATCCCACTGTTCAAACACCTCTCTTTTCTCCTCAGCACTTAGCTCCATCCCTCTGTTCTTTTTTCCTCTCCAGCTCTCCGAGCTCTTGTCTGGATACTCCACCTCCATCAATGCTTTGGATCTTCCTAGGCAATGTTGGCATGCACCTATGTCTTTGAGCAATAACCCCTTTTATTCTTCCTTTTGGAAGTCTTCCCTATTTCTTCACTTCATTATTCCTGCATATCCTCGACGTTACAAACACAGGAAATCCAACTAGGCAAGATCCTCGACCTTAACCCCAGCCACCTCGTCTAGAATCTTGAAAAACATTCTTAGGACTGCTCAGATCTACAGAGAGAGGAATCCGAAGGAAATAAAAGATGAAATTGAGGAGGTCAAAGAGAAGGAAAGAGTTGTCAGGAATTGTACACCAGATGAATATGTGCGCAAGGAGTTTGAAGCTTTACTCCTTGATCCAGGATACCCTTGAGTTTGGGTTGCTCTATACATGAAAACGTTGGACATGGCTTGGCACCAAAAATTCCTAAAGAGAAATGTCCTGTTGGAAAGGGGAGAATTTCATCAATCCATCCTCCTCCAATTGGATGAGATCACCATACATGTGCAATATATTTCCTATCATTTAGGCATCAGTTTGAACTCCGATACTGAAGCTCCTGCAAGCCTGGGTGTCAAGCATGCAACTGAGTAATCTCAATTATTTCTCTATGTTCTTTTTTTTGCTAGTTTTCTTACCTTTTTAAATCTAGATTTATGAATAACAAAAGCCGACTTATTCATAAAAACTCAGTCTGTAAATGGTTCGGTTTAATTTCCTTTAGAGGCAAACTGATTAAGACCTCTTTATAAAGAATTTGGATATGTTTTCCCTCTATTGGGAGGGTTCAAATTCTTTAATTTTGGCCTATTTTCCCTTTGTTGGGAGTGTTTTCTTCTAGATTTGAACTTTTATCTCTTTTTTTGGTAATAGAAGGATTTACTACTAAAGTTACAAAAAAAAAGTAATTCTAGTAGTTTAATTGAGTAAGTGTACTGTCAATAAGCATTGGTATCCTGTTAGTTTGAAATAAATAGGGCTTAGGGGTAAAGTGACTTAAATTAGTGATTCGTGCTTTACAATATCATAAAAACATATGTAGCTTTATAATATTTTTATTTTAATAATTATTATAAATAATGTGTTTCTTTGATAATTTCAAAAATTTCACAATAGTTTAGTTGAGTGAGTGTACTCTCAATAAATATTGGTATACTATCAAATTGAAATAAGTAATTAACTTTTAAGAATGAGAGTCTATATTTTTAATCTGTGATAGAGTTTTCTTTAGATTTCACTTTCTGTTCAAAGTAGATAGAGATTTAATCATCTGTAGCATACCATGATTTCTAGGAAATGATGGATTGCAATTGATGGTCTCTATATTTTGATCCAAGGGAGAAGATTCATCTTCGGTCCCAATATGGTAAGGATGCATCATCTCCCTCCTAATATTTGTAACAATGAGACCCGTAAGGAAATAGGGAATGAACTTGAGAAATTTGTGGACAAAACAAAACCAAGATCTGGGAAATTTGCTTTCACTTGAATATGTGTTGAATTCAACCTTGATGAACACCTCCTATGAGAAATAACACTTCAAATGGACAATTGGACCCATCTGCAATGACTGGACTATGAGAAGCCTATGTTCAAAGCAAAGAATTCTATAAATACACCCACTTCAACAAGATTTACATGAAGAACCCTATCCCCCCAACTCCATAGAAAGGAGAAAATTTTCAAACAGTGACCAGTAGAAAGAGACAATGCTTGGGCACTTCCCTGTCCATAGATGAAGCAAGCACAACCCTGAGTAAAAAAAGATACACAACTTTAGACACTCTCTAAGAAGAAGAAAATACTAATACAAGAAAATATCCCCTTCCTTCCCCTATGAGTGAATAGGAAAACTCTACAAGAAAGAACTCACGAGAGAAGTTGGCTTAAAAAAGGGCCACAACAACCCTAACTCTTTGCAGACATCTCAAGATCTCAAGGATAGTCACAAGATGAGCACCAAAAGGAACAATTCAATCCTCTTGTGGACACTCCAGAAGAAGGACCTCAATAAAGGGGGAATTTACCCTAAACTTAGGTTCAAAAGAAAATAAGTTCCATGGAAAAGTTTGACATGTACTGAAAAAAGAGGTAAATGTAGCATACCTACTCCTCAAGCATATTGGTGATATTAGAAACAATTAAATGTGAATGGGGAGGACATAAATTAAACCACATCCCCCAAGAAAACATGGATTTAAAAGAGACCCTCCTAAAATCAGTACAAAATGGGCACGAATCCTTTGAAAGGGAGGAGCCACAAAAAGCATGGAATGCTTGTAGTGAAAATGTTGGAAAAAAATATCAGAAAGTCTAAGTCGTTTGCCAGTTCTAATTTATGATGCCCATAATTGTTTTCCAAGGTATGAAGTGTGCCATAAACTATCCATAATTTCCCTTTATGGTTTTTTGTTAACCCAAATTGGAGGAACCAGAATGCCCATGCTTTATTACTACTCTAAAAGTGCCCAGATTTGCTAGAGGAGGCTTTAATAGTGCCTAGGCCTGTTTTTTGGTGTCTTCAATTATTTTTCATTAATTTTGTAGTGTTGTAATATGCCTAGACTTACCCAAATGCTCATAAGTGTTATTCCCTTTGCTTCCATATTTATTATTGTATGCTTCAAACCTTCAAAACAATAAGCAAGGATGAAATGGTCTAGGACATCATCGTCATCATCATTGTCCATAGATATTTGGACCTCCCTTTTTTGGTCTTCATACAAATCAACTTTAAAATTATCAAAAATCATATTCAAGACGGAGATGGTTGTTTAGCATAGGATGTCTTGATAATCAGTCCTCTTTCTGCTAATGATATCATGTTTCTATGCTTGTCCCATGATGGACTGAAATAGTAGATTGATGCATTGGTTAAAAATTTTGATCCAAATGATTGAAATAGGAACTTAGAAAAACTAACACTTGGTTTTTAATTTTTCAAATATATCTATAGAATAGTATCAATTCTTCTTTAGATGCAAGGAGAATGAGGTCACCATATCATATACTTACTTCGAAACACAATTCATTGGTATAATTTTAGTTTGAGGAAAACTTTCCTACCCAGGATCAATAAAGGTTATGGAACCCTTTCAATGCTTCAACAACAAATCTTTAAAACACGTTATCATGATATTTATACCAAATTACACCTTTTTGACACAATTATCAGACCCACAATGCTATATGGTTTTGAAAATTAGGGACCTGCATTTATTTTTAGACTTGTCCAAAGTTGAGAGTGCCCAATGATTATTCTACAACACATGATATATTGTAAGTAAAAAATTCCACAAGACATCATCCAATCCTTATTTGGTAGACATCCTATGTTCCTCGACTATTTTCAAGTTGGTATCCTTTTTCTACAAGATATTATATTTGGGTACTTTATTTTAGAGTTAGAGCAATGCCCCTTCTTGGTACTTTGTTCCTTATAGGATATTGTGTTTGCTTCAATGGACCTCCCTTGGGACAATAACGATGTTGGTTCACTAAGTATTCTTTAGTCCTCCAATATATCGGTATTTATTTTGATGACCTGCCCGATTTCAAATACTGCCTTAGTTTTGTTATTTACATATTTCTCCTAATAGTAGGTGCTAGGATTTCAACAAGGTGATGAGAGAGAAAATTTCTAGAAATTTCCATACCCGAATATACTTGGGAGCATGGGATGCATAGCCTCAATATTAATTTAGGAAAAAGGAATCCTGAGACAAATAAGCAAGAGCCCCTGTCTCATGTGAACTTCCTAATATTCCAAATGTAAAATTGCCAAATGGACTTTACAACCACGAAAATGTGAAAAATGAAGATTAAGAAATATTTCCAAGTTAGACCTTAACACCTTGATTGTCATATTCATTAGACAATCTCAACACTTATTTTGGGGTATCTCATAATTCTCAACCACTAGGTGAAGGAGGTCATGAAATAGGTGGAGGATATTAATGAGGTACTAGAATTGGTGGAAGAATTGTATAATTAAGAATCTATAATTTTGATGAAGTGGGACATCTCATTTGAGATTTTCCTCTTTCTAAACGACTCTAGTGTTTTTTTTGTAGGACCAACACCCATGCAATAAAATAATGTATATAATTAATTGATTAATGGAAAAGTAGGAGAGGGCATATACAAATAACCTCGAAGCCCAAATCAATTGATGGACAATCCAATCCTACCATTAATGTTATCATTAAAGGAGGGACTTGGATTGGAGAAATTGTTAATAATGTAGGACCTTGAAATATTCAAAAATGTAGGCTGGGAGAAACAAAATTTACCATTTATACTAGAAGGAATTCTTCTAGGATGTTGTTGAAATGTTGAGTAGCATGTATGTGCTTGTTTCTCGTCAAGTTGCAAAACATAGAAGGAAAGAGTATTGGTATCAATGGATCATCCCCATAGTTGTATAATAATATTAGAAGTTCATATCTAATCACTCTTAGAATGATATCCAATCACAGAACCAATTGCCAAACTGAATTAGAGATCCCATCACATTACATTAATAGAAATCCCCCTTATATAGGGTCACCAACAACTACATATGTCACCAGAATGGTCATGCTTAAGTCTACATATATCACTAGAATAATGACATGATTCCTAATGCTTTTGATGAAAATATGAAAGAATTTGTTTGAAACCATGTTCACACAAATATTTATCAGTATTTATGTACCATGTTGTAGGTTCCTACTTTAGGTCATATACAAATTTTATCAGTATATAGATAAGATAGTCTTTCCATGGAACCTAAATAACTTATTGTCGGTACATGTAAAATCCAATTACTCTAATTCTTCAATGAGGAAGGCATACTTCACATCGATTTTGTACAATTTCCATACAAACATTACTACTATGGATATAACCAAGCATATTGTATTCAAATTTATTGTATGTGGAAGGGTCTTCTCATAGTCAATTCCTTGTTATATGAAAACCCTTTGCAATGAGTCATGATTTGTACTTGTTAATTCTACCATATACTAGTGGAAGCTCTGTAAGTTCCAAAATTTAATTTTTCATCAAAGCATCATTCTTAGCTTCCATGCGCCTTCTCTCATTCATGCCTATCTTTGTCTTGTTCAAATACTTTTGGTTCAAGTACAGCCTAAAGATTTACCATCAAAGTGAAATAAATGTATTATTTGTTGTATTGTCTATGATTGATCATCCATCTATTATCTCATTTATATCTATCCATAATTAATTCAATGACATTGAATCGAGAAACAAATTGTGAGTGATACTTCTTCAAGATATTTTCCATATGGTGAGAGATAATGTTAGAATATGACACTACAACTCCCTTAAAATGTTGATTTGTTGAGTTTCCCTTTCCAAGTGAGTCTTCCCTTTGAAATTTTCCTTCTAAGGCTTGGCCCTTGATTTTGTTGCCGCTAAAGTTTTCCTCCTCTGAATTATATCTATAGAGTTTATCTTCATCAAATATTGTTTCATTGAGTTTTCCTTTTTTTCTAAGTTTTTCTCTCTTAGAAGTATGCATTCATTGAGTTATCTTTTTTAATGGTTCTACCTTCAACTTTGAGCCCCAAACCTACTCCAAGATTCCCAATTTCTTGTTAGGGATATAAAGGGATTTTTTTTAGAAATTTACATAGTGCCGTCTAATTTCCGACATCTATGTAGTGAAATTTGTCGTCATATATCTATTAAACCCAATAAACTTGCTACACTATCGATGACTTCAATTCGTTAGTTATCTAACCTCTATAAAGGAAACATCTTTGTATTTCCGAAATGTTTGTAGTGAAATTTGTCATCGGATATCTAGAAAAACCGACAAAGTTGCTACACTACCGATGACTTCAATTCATTGGTTATCCGATCTCTATGAAGGAGACTTCATTGGATTTCCAACATGTATGTAGTGAAATATTTCGTCGGATATCCATTAAATCTGACAAAGTTGCTACACTAGCGACGGATTCAATTTGTCAGTTATCTGACCTCTATGAAGGAGGATTCGTCGGATTTCCAACATCTATGTAGTGAAATTCGTCTTTAGATATCCATTAAATATGACAAAGATGCTACACTACTAATGACTTCAATTCGTTAGTTATTCGACCTCTATGAAGGAGACTTCGTTAGATTTTCGACATCTATGTAGTGAAATTTGTCATCGAAGTTGCGACAGTTGGATGTCGGAATTCTGACGAGTTTATTTCACTATAAAAAATCCACCGAAATTCAACTGACGTTTAAAAATAAAGCAGATTGTCGAATTACTGACAACAATAAGTCTAAAATTAGACATTTATGCCGTCATATTTTGTGTTAAAAAATGATAGTGAGTGGCTCATTCCCATATTGGGATTCCTTCTCCTTCCTCACCAAGAAGAACTAAGGCTCTCACATGAAATGCATTGCTTCTCCCATCTTGGGATGAAATTTTTCATACAAATATTACTAGAAATATCTCCCGAAAAATCTTATTTTTCTTCTCCAAATGAGAGGTAATTATAGTTTTTCCATGGATTACTACTCATCACATATGTTAAGGAGATTATATCTACCATGATCATCTAAATTATGATGTAGAGACACCTTAAGGGATAGGTGGAGAAATGATCTCATCTTTCTCCATGGAGATCTCAACACTTTCTTAGGACTATAAAACCAATTGGCGAGGTGTATTCTCACACTTATTTAAATTTCATTTATAAATTTAAAATAAGATTTGTATCAGCACTTTAATATATTCCCCTTTTACATATTTTTCATTGAACTTTCAATTTTAATGCGTAAAACACTTGTTCAACATGTCTTGTGAAATTTTTGTTGGAAAGGGGAATAGCCTCCATTTTTTTGTCCGTAATTTCAACAAGTAATTTCTTTCACAAACGAATTCCATTTGACCCTGTTCAAATTGCGTAAAAAATCTCTCTGCAAGCTCTTCGTCGATTGAATACCTTTTGTGATAATGAAAACCTTGTGAATTCTTCGACTGTGGATATCCTCCTGGATCAAATCTCCCCATAGAAAAGCACTTTTGGACCTCCAAAAGTATAAAATGCAAGTTTGAATTACCTATACCAACTTTTATCAAATGTTCAAAGCACTACCATACTTTCCAAGATTTTAGAAAATACTCATGGCCAAGTTTACAATAATTGTCAAATAAGCCTAGGTAAAATAATGTCTTTCACTCAACAATGGCTACAAGAACCATTACAATGTGCAACATGGCTTAGGAATAAGAAAAAATTCCTCTCAATCTCTGTAACTCCTAACAACATTTCAATCATTACATTGAGGAAAGCTTCCCCAAAAGTGCACTAATGTGAAAACCTCATGGTTTTAAAAACCCCACTATATCAAATGTGCACCATATATTGGAGGCCTAATTCCCTTGATTTCCATCTTTTCAATTACAGGGAAAAGTCTTGAAATCATATGCACCAATCCCACAAGGAATAATACCTGCCAACATATATAAATAGTGGAAACCATCACTATCTCTGAAACTTAGGTATCAAACTTGGTTAAAACCTCCATTGAAAATCTTGCACCAAAACACATATTATTTGTCATCAAAATATATGTAATTTAAAAAATTAAAGTTTTGAAAAATGAAAATTTACCATAGTTTCCCTGCGCCATGTGATTTTTCCCTCAGCTCCATTCCTTCTGAAAAGAGACTCTCTTTTAGGTATCATGATGGCCCATGTGACCTTAGTGGAGAAGCTTGACATGACACCAATATTTTTTCAAAGCTTTGACTTTACCGATCTTGGTGTCTAAGTGTTGATTCAGTGCAATGAAGGAAGCATTGATAATCAAACTCCAACCTTTGAAGCTGTTGTGGCTTATATTGCAATATGGTATGGAATCTATGCTCAATTCTTGCACTAAGAAAAATGGCTTTTGTCCATTGTAACAAGACAAAGAACTAAGGCTTAAACATGATGTAATCTTCATACCAACATAGCCTTGGTTTCATACAATATAAACATAGGTCCTAAGTGTAATCTCTCTTGATAGTTAAATAACTCAGAATCAAGATTTTGTTTTGTTGACTATTAAACCTTTCAACATCAAGGTAAGCCTATTGCCACATGTATTGCTGACCCCCATCGGTTCAACACTTCACCTTCTCTCTATGTGAAACAATACTCGATGTGATGTAGTGTCCCATATGACTAGTGTAATCTATTAAACTTTTGTTATGGCATAAATACACTTTGATAAGTACCTGAGTGGACTTAATAGTTACTAACATGTGTTATCTCCAAAAATAATACCACATCTATGTTCATCTAATTTCTTTTGTCACAATTTCCAACTAGTTTTGGATTTGTAAGATCTTCGATCGTACTAAACAGAAGATCTCCATCAAAATTTCAGAGACAAGAGTGTCCCACCAATTATCAATATAAAAGAGATATTCTCCATCTTCTCTCCCAATAGCTGCAGCCACATAAGAAGTGAACACAACTTTCTCAATGGTTTTAGTCTAAGCGCATGCTTCCAATGCATTACGGGCTCTTGCACTTCAATTTCTGCCATCACTTCATCATATCCTACAACATTCTGAGATTGTTCAAAGGTATAGAATAGGACAGAACAACCCTTAAGCACATCAGTAATACCGTGATAACACAAAACATATGCATAGAAGATATGCAATAATTCCCCATGCATTTTTCTGAGAGACTTAACTTCGCCATCTTTTCTCTGTGCATAGTGCAATGGACAGTATAGCCCCATTGAAGAAGGCCCTAAATGATCCACAAAACTACATAACTGGATGCATCCATGACACAAACAACCTTGAAATTTTGGTTTGGGATCCTTTTAGATCTCATACAATAGAGCTCCCATTCATGCAACCACTGCTGCCCTCCTTTTCTAGGAAAAAAATATTTTACATGCAACAGAGTAATAAACGTTGCCGCATCAGCACTGTGGGCCGTTGGATGTCAACATGTTTGAGATCCAATGGCCCATAATGCTTCCACTGCAGTATTTATTACTATACTACATAATGAATATTATTTTCCCTTTTTCTACACAAAATCAAAGAACGATAAATATTTTTGACAATTGTTCAAGTTAATACCCGACTTCTGAGTGAACACGTCTTCATTTCAACAAACTACATAGGAGTGAGGTAAATGCTAGACCATGTGGACTATTTTTTGGGCTAAAAATTTGACTAAAATTTGGCAAAAATGATTGAAATTGTAGTTTTAATTTGTTGAAATTACATAATAAGGGTGTCCCAAGGTTATCGAGAAGAGAACACTGAATCTATTTTTGCAACCGAAATTGCAATTTCAGCAACCAAAATCACACTTTCAGCAAACATTCCCTCCAAAAATTCCCACAAATTTAGGCGACTGCATAATCTTCTTGGCCATGTGCATGGCTATGATCCTAACACTTCCTCAACTATGAAAGAAATAGATTGATCAACGACAATGATTCCACCCATCACTATTCAACGCAGACATTGAAGGAATGAGAACCTTCGATCTATTCCTATAGATCACTGATCTTGGCAACAAGTCACAAGGTGGATCGCCATTGGAAAATTTAGCATTACCAATACGCTAAAATATGGACTTCTATTAATGTCTAACAAACCTCCATCGACCTAGAATTCAAGATTTCATGTTCCATCTTATTTTATCCCAGATCACGGCCTTTGATGTGATTCAGATTTAGATTTCAATGATAGCAACAAAAAACTTAAATATTGGTCTTCCAATGGTATCTGGGAGAGTTTTCACAGTCTTCCTGATACATTTGAAGTAGAGCTACTCATTTCTTTTAGACGAAGAAACCTCGTCTTGTGTATCCCACATTTCTGCTTTTATTTTCTTTGGTTGATCTTGTGCAATTATTTTCCACAATTATTGACGACTAAAATAGCCATATTCCTTCGAGAAGTATTTTCTTTTCACGGTTTACTCTTAATTGCACCTTTTTTTGGACCATATGTTTTAAATTTTTAACATTTTGTAATTTAATGATTACTTCTTCCACAAGAAGAATATATAATTATGTCTTTCATCTATGAAAATTGTCATCATAAGCATACCTTGGATGTTTCTTGACTAAATTGTTGCTTGGTGATTCATTTATTTTTTTCTACATTCATTTTCCTTTTTCCTTCTTGGATTTGTAACCATTTTGGTTTTAACTCTCTATTCAAATCCAACAATGGTCTGCAGCGTGTCCTCACTTGCATCAATGTGAACAATTTTCCCAAAATCTTTCGCTAGACTTTGTATCCTTATATCCCGATCCTTGATATTGGGGGCGTTCCTCAACTTCAATTGGCTATAAGACACCTTGGCCATAAGTTCCAAGACCTCCTCCATTGAACCCCATCTTTTTGAGGTGTTTCATTCCAATCTCACACATATGCTTTTCAAAAGAACCCAAACAAACATGTGTATCTGAGGCAACTGTATAAAAATTATTATTACTTACCTCATCTTTTGATTGAGGAACAAATTTGTCCAAATATGCCAGTATGCGAGACCACTGAATAAACATAATTATTACTTACCTCATCTTTTGACTAAGGAACAAATCTGTCCAAATACACCTCTTTTATCTTTGAGGTATCATCCTTATGTTTGGTTGAATATGTTGGAGATGAAACACCCATATGATTTTCATTCGCATGAGGACAAAGAGTGAAAAAAATTTCATCTTCTGCTGTAGAAGAACTTCTTGGATTGTCGGCTTGTTGATACTTGGCTAACAAATCCTCCTTAATTTGCTACTCACGCTACATCTTTTTGAGATGTCCATGAATTTATTACTTCTCTTTTTCCAAATATTCCAATTGTATTTGCAACTCAACACTTTCTTTTTATTCATTATACAATTCTCTTACCATTTTCTCCTCGGTTAAGAGTCCTTCAACAAAATATGAGTCTTTACAAAGATTTGCAAAAACAAAATCAGCAGGGTTCTTATATTGTGAATTCTTCATATTAGATTCACAACCAAGATGATAATAAATCATATGATAGAAAGATAAATCAATGCAACAACGGGTCTAAATCCAAACTTTGATAGGAATTCTTGTGATACCACTTGATCCAAAAATGGGTGTAAACAAAAAGACTTCTTGTTGAGATGATTGTTGAGATAGTTTCAGTATTGTTATACTGATGATTGTTGAGATAGTTTTAGTATTCTCACACTGATGATTGTTGTGATTACTGCTGATGAACTTTGTTTTAGTATTTGTGTACTGATAACGATGACTTTTTATATTGTTGATGATGATGATGTTCCATCATCTATATGCAGGTGATGCAGATGATGATCTAGCATTTATTGATGATTTTGTTTTTTAACACTAACATTCTAGTGAGGTTGTTATTGATGTTTCAATATAATATATACTGGTGTTGCAGTTGATGTTTTAGTATTTAAATATTGATGTTCCAGATGATGTTTCAATATTTACATACTGATGTTGGCATAAGATGATTCAGTATTCACATACTAATGTGGAAGAAAATGATTCACTATCCACATACTGATGTTGCATAAGATGATCCAGTATAGTCAGAATATGATTCAATATACACATACTAATGTTGTAGAATATGATTCAATATTCATATACTGATGTGACAGAAGCTGATCCAGTACGTATAGAAGATGATTCGGTACTTACATACTGATATTGCAAAATATGGTCCACCTAAGATCAATGATGAAGATGTACAATGGTGTTCCAAAACTTCCTATGACATATAGAGACTCATTAGTCAGATGTACAGTTATGGTAGCATTTTCTACCTTGGTTGAATGCCTTTATAGTTAAGGGGGAGTGTTAAATTATTGTTACTTCAGAAGATATTCTAGATGTATTGATTGTATTCCTCCATTGGGATATGAGTTTGGTAATGTAAGAGTCATTGAAAGAATCAATATAAACCTCCAGATGTAAGTCGGGTCAATAGTATGTAAGTTCCATTATAATAATGTTATTTTGGTGTCTTACTATACAAGTTGGCTTTGTTAGGTCCTAGGTCAATTCAAGTGAAGAATATAAATAGGGAGGAGCTCTCGTTCATTTGTACACACTCACTCAAGAAATTTTGCAAGACAGAGAAGAACAAGTGCAGCAGAAAGAAGAGAGAAGCAGTGGTCTAGGTTTTACACTGCTCCGATTGAGTTCTATACCAAGGAAGTTTTGTGGGGTTTTCTCCCTTGATGTTTCCTCATGGAAAATATTTTTGTTCTTTTTTTTCTATCCTTGGTGTTCTTTCAATGATGATACTAGCAATAAATTGTTGTAAGATATCATCTAAGAAATTAAGAAAACTTAACAATTCCTATACACTATACTTGATGACAATGATGAATACCCCATGATGATGATGTTGCATGATGTATACATTATAATGAATCCTAATCCTTGATGATGTATACCTATTGATATTCCATGATGATGATGTGATGATTCTTTGATGACCAGTTAAAGAAGAAATGACTATGATGTACATGAGCACAGATTGACCAATAGTATTGATGAACATATGTGGATAAGTATATTGACATGAGTGATGAGCAGATTGATAAGGAGAGGTTGATTGAGTAGCAGAAGTATATGATTTCAGCAGATTGATGATGATTAGATATTGGCATCAAGCTTGCAATTAGAGTCTTGCATTTGAATGTTGGAATCCTTGACCCTTTATCAGTTGGAGCTAAGAAAACCATGTTGGGTCCTCTTACAATATTTGGTTCTCTTATAATCAGTTAGTGTTGATTGTAATCGAGAATATTGCAGTCTTCCATTACCATAAATAAAGATTAAAATTACATATATTCGTATGTCTCTCTTGATGTCATTATTGCACTTATAACTCATGGTTGATTTAGCTGATGAATGCGATTATGTGATTGGTAATACAATGCTTGATATACTCTAATTGATTAAAAGAAGGTAAGAAGGTTTAAATTGCTCTCACACTAATTCACCCCCCCCCCTCTTAGTGTGGCCATTGTGTCCAACAATTGGTATTAAAGCTGGCCTTCATCACAAGCCTTGCAAGATTGAAGGAGATCCATGGAAACACAAGGGAATAAAAAGAAGAGTCATCAAGCAATGCTGTGATTGTACTTGATGTTACATATTATTTCGATTGGAGGAGAAAAATGAAGTCATATATGAATAATTTTGGCGTTTGGGAGATTGTGATCAATCCACCTGCTCAATCAAATACGAAAGGGAAAGTAGATGCACAGAAGGAAGAAAATAAGGACAATGCTACATCCTTGAAGTTCCTCATGGATGGACTTCCTAGCTCAATGAGGAAAAGTGTAGGAGAGTACACTTCAACCAAATATTTATGGTTCAAGTTGGAAATAGAGTATCAAAAGGAAATAATAGACACCAAAAAGACAAATTAGGACTCAGCAGACAAGCCCCTGAAAGAGGTCAATAAAGAAGAAGAGAATAAAGAAGTGGACTTCACTAAAGGTATGGATTATTTTGATTGTAATGGTAGATTTTGTGATGAAATTGAGAAAGTTCTTGTAGAAGATGAAGGGCTATCAAAGGATGCACATGAGATACATCTCACTTTGATAAATATTAATCAGAGAGAAAATTGGATCTTGAACACAGTAAGTCTGAACCATAGTGAATTCACAAAGTTCAAAAAGAGAATCTTAGATTCTTTGAATGAATATCAGTAGAAGACCATGACAATGAGAGTATTGCTTGTGAATCTCAAACATAAGGATAAAGAGTTGCCAAATTAATTTGAAGGAAAGGATCATTAGAGGAAATTTCAACTCAAAATGGGCCTCCTAAAAAAATTAGTAGAATAATACTTAAAATAATAAAATAATATTTATTAATTTTGGAGGAAGAAAAGAAAAAAACTACTTTTTTGTTTGTATTTTCGACATATCTCCCCGTGTTTTTACTCAAATTTCGATCAGGAGATCTCGTTGGATGTGGAATTAAATTCTGCATCCAACGAGTACCCACTCAAGATACTTTTGATGGACCCCGCTACCCCAAAAACTAGAAATACCTGAAAAAACATGATGATGATGTCATCATCACATTTTTTCAGGTATTTCTAGTTTTTGGGGTAGCGGGGTCCGTCAAAAGTATGCTGAGTGGGTACTTGTTGGATTGGGAATTTAATTCCACATCCAACGAGATCTTTCGATCAAAATTTGAGTAAAAACACGGGGAGATATGTCGAAAATACAAACACAAAAAGTAGTTTGTTTTATGATACCTATCCCCAAATTTATATTAAAAAAGTGTTTAATACCTATACGGTATTTCAAATTTAAAACAATTTCATTGCCTAACACATGATGACATGGAATTTGAGTTAAAGTTAAAAGGCCCATTTTGAGTTGAAATTTCCTCTAATGGTTGAATTTGAACGACTAAATACTGAATTGATCTATTAGAAGGAAGAACAAGAAGATCCTGGTGAAGACTCATAAGATCTTGAAGAAACTAAAAAGGCCAATCATGACTTGAAGACTCGGGTAGAGGAATCCAAGATGATAGAATAAATATTGAAGAATCAGTTGGAAGAAAAGGAGAAAACAATCCGAAATCTAGAGATGGAGGTAGTTGGTGTTAAGAAGAAAGGTGAAAATGCTTATTCCTTTGTCAAGGTCAAGGACAATTTACTTTTCCTAGATAAGATCTTAGATTTCCAAATATTTTCGTGTGACAAGACTGGTCTTGGTTACAAGAAGGAGAAAGAAAAATCTAAAGATATCACTCGGTCTCCCAAGACTTCAGAAGCATGTCCATCAATGTCAAAAAGTTTCTCCCCATGCACATGCATATGATAAAAAAGACCTTGGACGTTCAAGAATGAATCAAGAAGTTAGGTCTATTCCTCAAAGCGATCTCAAAAAAGAAACAACTCCAATATGGAACCAAAGTCACAGGTACAAAAATGGATTTAATCGTTATTTTTTTTCTTGTTCTAAATTTTGTCATAAGGCTATGAATTGTAGACTCTATGAAAGAAGAAGTGATGGAATCCCAAATGACAAAATTATATGTTGGACATGTAATCAAGCTAGACATATCGATGCCACCTGTCACATATTGAGATGCTACACCTGTAGTGGGTTTGGTCACAAAGCTCAAGAATGTGCAAGTCAAAGAAGCCAACCAAGGAGGAGTCCTTTATACACATCAACAAGAAGAACCAATGAACCTTGGAAGAATTCCAATGCAGGAAGATTTGAATATCAGAATACAAAGGCCTAAAGTCAGGGACACTCTCAAGTATGGAGGAATGAAGTTGATAAAAGAAGTGTTGTAAGTTCCAACAACCTAGGCAGGTGATGGACATGAAACCATGTTGGTCACATTGCTACATATTGTCATACTATGAGATGCTATTGTTGAAATATTGTAAATTCAAAGAATATTCTAAATGTATTATGCTGATGTAACCTATGGGAGATGTTTTATTCCCCCTTTAGGATGTTAGTATTGTATTTGGTCATCATAGAGTCATGCGATAAAAACTTCGTTGTAAGTCGGGTCAATATAACCCTCCTGAATATAAAAGATAGTATTGTTTTGTGACTTACTAGCTGAAGTTAGCCCAGTAAGTTTGTTGGGGCCGAATTGTTAGGTAAAAATTCAAGTGTAATAAATAGAGGAGGTGTGTTCCTCATTTGAACACACATACTCACTTGTGTATAACGCATAGGAGAGAGAGAGAGAGAGAGAAAGAGAGAGAGAGATTTGTAAGTGGTAATAGCACCTGTTTGGGGTTTTGTCTTTGTACTTTTGATACATCTATATAGAGGAAGTGTTGTTGGGTTTTCTTCCCCATGAGGGTTTCCCATAATAAATCTCTCTGTTCTTTTGTGTGGTTGTGCTTATCTTTCTTTTAGTGATATTTTTCTATATGGTTATGATGCTAAATGTTATTAGATCTTGTATAACCATTAAAACTTAAAATAATATTAGAGACACCCTGAAAGAAGCCTTTGTGCAGCCAAAATACTACTATAGCTACAACTACTGAAGATTAGGGTTTGATGCTTGAAAACCATAGAAGACAAAAACTAGTAATGTTGGGACGTTCTCTATAATGCGATATTGGAGAAGTATCAGGAGCTTAAACTTTGACAGACCGAATATGAAATATTTGTGTACCTTGTGTAAATGTTTCAACCTCATATTCGTTATAATCCAGGAGATATGATTCCTTCAACTTATGGTTCCAACCTCTTCCAGACTTCATCCGTAAACATGTGACCTTGGGATAATTTCTATATTCCAGGATAGGAAGGTCCAAATGAAATTTATCAAGATGTTACAGATAGGGAATGAATGGTAGTTTATGTGGTTAGTGTTTCTTACCCCGAAGGTGAAATAGTGAGACATGGAATTCCATACTACTTCTCTATGCGAAACAGTCCTGAATTAATTCACCTTGGGAAACTTTGCATAAGTCCCACTTTGGGTGAAACCCATTGTGCTCTAACCTATGGTTTGGAAAAAAGATAGACCAAGATACTGTAGGATTAAGTTTTAGAATTTAAAGATCATAAACTTCAGAGCTATATTAGAAACACGATCAGTCAATTATGTAGAAGAAACTGGAGAAAAACTAGGGACTTCTATTTCAGGTACTTCCCTCCACCAAAAAGGAGTACCATCAAACTATCCCTAGGAGGTAGCATATTTATATGGAATATTTTTCTCATTTGTTGGATTTTCAATTTTTGACCTAACACTAGTGACGTGGAAAACTAGGGCATCATATATTTTGCAATTTTGTTCACGTTTTTGGGAAAATGAGTATTCTGCTCCGCTTGCCTTGAGGAGGCACATATTTCTATCAATTCATATCTAAAAGATACCTAAGTTGAGAAATTAGGGTTTCTTTGTCAAGCCCTAGGTCCACCAGAAGCAATATTCTAGGAAATCTTTCAAGCAAGCATGAAGTTGAAGGAATCTCATTGGTAAGTTCTATCCTCTCTATTTCCATTTGACATTCTAAATTTTATCATGATGACAAACAGTACCAAGCTCAAAAAAAATCTTGAAGGAACCGATAACCTCTGAGCATGGAAGTATAGAGTGCTTCTCATACCTAAAGAAGCATGACCTGGAGAACTATGTCAAAGAAGAAGCTACATATCCATGAGGGATATGAAGACAAAGCACAAGAATGACTTAGTCAAAGGTAAGGGGATTATTTCCGCCTCCACTAGATATCACATGTATCATCCTTGTAGACTCCTAAGGATATGTTTGGTACGAAGGAAAGAATATCAACATCAAGGTGACATTGAGGAATTAGCTAAAGAATGTGAAGATATAGAACTCAGAGACCATGCAACCCCACTTCACAAGGGTTTATCAAATCAAAGAACAACTTGAAGCAGACAAAGAGAAAGCAAGATTGTTATGACCACCTTGAATGACCTCCCAAGATCATGTAACTCATTCAAGGATTATGTGTAAGAAATAATTTTATCTCTTTTAGCATACTATGGAAATAATGCACACTAGAAGAAGCTCAATTCATAACAAGAGAGGAGAAGATGGGAGAAACTATAGATTAAGCTCTCACAACTCACTCAAAAATAAATCATAGAAATAAAGGAGAACTGGGTGAATCCATGAAGACGAGTGTTTATTTTGGGGGGTCTTATGAGAAAATAAATTTTATTTTTTCATGTTTTTCAACTTTGGGCGAACGAAAGTGATATTTTCGTTTAGAATTTCGCTTTCAAGTAAAAACAAAACTTTTAGAGAATTATGTTAGCTTTCTGTTCATAATTTTTTGAATTTTTTTTATTGAGATTTGATATGTCGTTTCGGAAAATGTTTGGCAGTGTGTCCTTATAAAATGAAAGGACTAAAAAATAGTCATGTTTGGTTGCGGCCGTAAAATCATTGTTAAAGTCATGTTTTGCAAAAAACAAATATGCTATGACAATAAACACACAATATAATATTGTGATGACTATAACTTTGTAACTAACAGATCTATATACTAGTTATAATATTTTTTTGAATTCGATCAATGGGAAAATCTTATCGGTTTTAAACATGTTTTTGGTTGCACCACGTTTCTCTCAATTGACTATAAAACTTTAAAATATACGAATACCCTGTGAAGTAGACACTCCAATTAAGTGCACCATATTTGTTTCAATTTTTTTGGTGGTGTATTTTCTAAGTTATATATTTTTCATTTCACCACATTTTGAAAGACATGAAATTAAACTCGACCCATTTTAAGAAAAAAAATAAAATTTATTGGATCTCACCTATAAACAACAAAATTTATACCTACGGAAAGTAGATTTAATGAAGAAACTAAAGGTATCATTAGAGAAAATTTCAACTCAAAATGGGCCTCCTAAAAAAAATTAATAAAATAATAGTTAAAATAATAAAATAATATTTATTAATTTTGGAGGAAGAAAAGAAAAAAACTATTTTTTTTGTTTGTATTTTCGACATATCTCCCAATGTTTTTACTCAAATTTCGATCAGAAGAGCTCTTTGGATGCAGAATTAAATTCTGCATCCAACGAGTACCCACATGGCATACTTTCAATGGACCCCGCTACCCCAAAAACAAGAAATACCAAAAAAAAATGTGATGATGACATCATCATCATGTTTTTTCAAGTATTTCTTGTTTTTGAGGTAGCGGGGTCCGTCGAAAGTATGCCGAGTGGGTACATCATCACGTTTTTTCAGGTATTTCTTGTTTTTTGGGTAGCGGGGTCCGTAAAAAAATATGTCGAGTGGATACTCGTAGGATGTGGAATTGCATCCAACAAGCTCTCCCAATTGAAATTTGAGTAAAAACATGGGGAGATATGTTGAAAATACAAACAAAAAAGTAGTTTTTTTTATGATACATATCCCCAAATTTATATTAAAAAAGTGTTTAAGACCTATACGGTATTTCAAATTTAAAGCAATTTCATTGGATAACACATGATGACATGGAATTTAAGTTAAAGTTAAAAGGCCCATTTTGAGTTTAAATTTCCTCTAATGCAAGTCCGACAGTTGATTTGTGTGTAAGGCATCCATTTTACCTTCCGAAAATGGAGAAACCTGAAAAATGTGCGGGTTATAGGTTTCAGAGGCTATTCGACCGAACAATGTTTTTCCGTAACGGACACATTACAAACAAGGTTGTTCGACTGAAAAACTAAGTGCGAAAAAAAAATTCGTTGACCAGAAAAAAAAATCGTATAAGTAAAACGAAAGAGCCTCATTATTTTCACACCTCTTCTTTTTGTATAAGTAAAACGAAAGAGCCTCATTATTTTCGCACCCTTCATTTCATATAAGTAAAATGAAAGAGCCTGATTATTTTCTCACCTCTTCATTTCGTATAAGTAAAAGTATTTTTGAAGGAGTTTTCAGAGGAGATTTCTTTTGCCAAAGAGTTTTTAGAAGGTATTTTTCCTCTTATTTATTTTCAAGGGGTACATTCAAAGAGTTTTTTCCCAAGGCATTTTTGCCAAAGATTGTGTGTTCTAAAGTATTTTTGAAAAGAAGTTATTTCTTTGCAATAAGTTTTTTCATAGAGTTTTTTTCCAAGATATTTTTCCAAAGTAGGTTATTTCTTTGCAATGGGTTTTTTTCCAAAGGGTTTTTTTTTTCAAGGTATTTTTGCAAAGGAGTTATTTCTTTGCAAGGGGTTTTTTCAAAAAGTTTTTTTTCAAGGTATTTTTGCAAAGTAGGTTCTTTGCAATGGGTTTTTTCCAAAGATTTTTTTTGCAAATGAGTTTTTTTTTCCAAAATATTTATATAAGTTGTTTTTTCAAATAAGGTTTTTTTTCAAAGAGTTTTTTTTTCCAATTGTTTTACAAAGAAGATTTCTTTACAAGGTGTTCTTATTTTTTTCCAAGGGTTTTTCAAAAGGAGATTAAGCAATCATGGGAAATAAAAGAAACCGTAAAAAAAAGTGATCGTAAACGTGATGACGATGCTAATAGGGAAAAGCAAAAACTCAGAAATACAGCGAAAAGAGCAAGTGTTGCAGAAACGAAAGAAATAATTGAATATATAAGAACATATTTACATGACACTATTGATGAAATGGAAATTGAAAATAGGGTACAAGAAGAACAAATGGAAGTTGAAGAGACCATTGTTGAAGATTTAAATAGTGATTTACATGTTAATGTTGATGAAGTCAATATTGAAGATCAAAACCAAGATCCAGAAATTGGACCTGGTATGTATATATCATGTATTTTAGAAATTATTTTTTATAATGAATTGTATTTTTGGGCATATGTTAAATTTAATTTAATTTGATGTATAGGTACTTTCACCATTGATGATGAAATGTTAGAAGACATTGATTGCAACAAATATGGAGAAAAATTACCCATACATGTGGCACGATATCGTGCTACAAAAAATTATGATGATATTCTCAAGGATTGTTAAATAGTTGGACAAGCACAAATTTTGAGATGTTTATTGGTGTCCAAGAAGTTAGAAGGTGCTATGTCATTATTAGGTATTCACAAGGCGACAAAAGAGTCGAAACTGAAACATAATGTGATAGAAAATATAGGTGATGCAATAAAAAAATTTGGAAAATCCAGAAAAAAAGATACCAGTGCTGCATGTGTTAGGATATTTAGACACTTAGAAGTTAGTTAAGATCAACTTGTGTAATATATCCGTTAGGTAAAAGTGTGTTTCTTTAGTATGCATTTGTAAATATTCTAATCTGATGGTCACGATATGTTCTAGACATAGAGTGATCCGATGGTTCAACTTCTCTTAGATCATACCTACCATTGATCCGTGGCTTAACACCCGATTGGTCTATGATCTCTATTTAAAAAGCATAGAGGGTCCTTGGCTAGTTGATTGATTATGAGAAGCTAATGTAACTTTCTTTCTTTTGCATAATAAATTGCTCCAAGTAGCTATTTGGATGGGGCCGTGGATTGTTTTTCTCTCGATGGTTTTAACCATGTGACAAACATCGATGTGTTGATCTTTGATATATTTGTATGAAGCGGTTGGTCAAGATGTTCGGTCTTTTGGGATTACCCTATGTACCCAAACATGGTATCAGAGCTTTTATGAAGAGCCGCTTTCGTTTTTTATCAAGATCTGGAACCGGTGTTACTGAAACTTTGAAAGGGTTTCTGGTTCTAGATTTTCTGTACATTTTTGGCTTGTGGGAACTGTTCCATTATGTTTGGACCATCGTTTCCATTGGAAAATAGTTTTTGTTTCATCAAAAATTGTTTTTGTTTGTTCCAGAAACACCCATTTCGGCAAATCTGAAGGTATAATGCTACAGTGATGGATTTGTTTTATTTTTTTTTAATATCTCTTATTTTATCAATTTTATTATTAAATATTTTTGTTTTAGGCTCGGACTGTTTCCTTCCCTGGCTACGTATGCTCTTTGCCGTGCACCTTCCGCAATCGCGGCGAATCAGAAACAATGAGGGAAAGTTTTTTTTCTTGTCTTCTCAGCTACGTATGCTCTTTGCCGTGCACCTTGTGTGATCACGGCAAATCAGAAACAGCGAGAAAACTTGAAAATGTAAACTTTCTGGTTAAGCTAACCAAGATCTAACCCCATTGTGTGGAAAAATATTTTTTTTGTTTTTTGTTTTTCATTTTTTTTTGTGATTTGCAGGAAAAGAAAGCAAGCACGGAGAATGAGAGAGAAGAGTTAAAAAAAAAAAAAAAAACCTTCCTCTTTCCATACTTTTATGTACCTTTTAAACTTAACTCACTTGATCCAAAATTGCTTTACTCATTGATAAGTCTTGAGTTCAAGTCTTATCAAGCTACTTTTTAGTGCATGCAATTTCTATTTTCAAGTTACTTTATTGTAAATGTGCATATCACATAAATAAAATAAAATAAAAGTGAGTCACTTAAGTCTAATTTATTGCCACACTATTTAAAAGTCACATTATTATAAAAGTGAAAATCACTTATTCTACAAAAGTGATTCACTTCAAAGCAACTTTATTGTAAATTGATTGTCAAAGGTTGATCTTGGGAAGAGGGTGCTTCTTTTTTTTAGTTGGTCAAGTTAATATATGTCACGTCACTATTGGGGACATCTTCAACATTTTCTTTGATCAAGCATAACTTCATCATCCAAAATCAGTTTTCAATGCCGTTTTTATTAAAACTGCATATTTTTTCGAGCTCTTTGCATCCAGACAATTAGTTTTTGTTCTTTCAACCATTGTTTTACAGTATGGTCGCCCCTTGTGATATTAATCTTACAAGTTCTAACTATTTATCATGGAAATATCGTATGGAGGATGTTCTGCGAAGTAGGAGAATTTTCAGGATAACCTCAGGGAAGGAAACAGAACCCACTGATGATGATAAGAAAATTAAATGGGAAAATAAATGTGATGAATATCGTGGATTGATTGGGATGTCAATCTCTATTGATTTGTGTTTCCACATATCTAGAATTGATGAACCTGATAAAGCTTGGGAAAAGTTGGAATCTGTGTTTGTTAAACACAATGAAATTCGGGGTCATCAACTCGAGAATGAGTTGATTTCTTTGAATCCAAATGATTTTTCATGCATTCAAGACTATTTATTTAAGTATAAAACTCTTAAAATCTTATGTGCAGAATGAAAGATTAAGAAAAAAGACAAATAATGGATTTAGCATATTCTTTCCAAACTTGGACCTGCATATTCTATTTTTGTATCTACATTCTACTCCATGAAAGAATCCTTGACTGTAGCTAGCTATCAAGAGCCTAGTCTTGAATTCTTTTGTGATTCCTTAATTAGAGAGCAAGATAATCTCATTCATCTTGGAATAATTAACAATGCAGATACATTTAGGAAAGCCTTATTGTCCCAACAGAAAGAAAAGTTCAAGCCTCCCAAGAAACAGAATTTTCGCAATAATAAGCCAAACAACAAGGGTTCCAAACCCTCTTAGTCAGCTCCTTCTTTAAAAACTGACAAAGGATCCCAGCCAAAAGGAAAGAAGACTGAGCGTCATTGTAATTTTTGTGGGAAAGATAATCATGATGAATCTAAGTGTTTTAAGAAGATGGCAGCATTGGAAGCAGTAATGAAGAAGCACCACGTCAGCCTAGATTCGTCTTCAGAATCTACCTCTCATGGACATGCACTCTATGCTTCTGATTACTCTTATACTGCATCTTCTTCTTCTACTTCAATTGAATAGCTCATTGATTCTGGAGCATCTTATCATATGGCTAAGGATAAAGCCATCTTTTCTACTATGCATGAATGTAACACCAAACAAATATTTGTTGGTGATGATAGATCTCTAAGTGTTGTAGGATCTGGACCAGTTCCAATAGAAAATGGTCATTTCAATGATATACTATGTGTTCCAAAAATTTCGTGCAATTTGTTATTAGTCTATCAAATTACTCATTCGAGTGAAGGTAAAACTATGACGTTTACACCTCACCAAGTTGTAATAAAGGATTTTAAAAATCATCAAAATGTCCTTGCTACTGGAACTGTTGATGATATTACCAGGTTGTACAAATTTAACAAATTTGGGTCATCACCTTTTCCTTCGGTTTTTGTTGCTCATAGTGATAACTTGAGCAAACTTTGGCATGAGCGATTTGGTCACTTAAATTATCGTTCATTTTAACAACTATGTAAAGACAATATGGTGACTGGTCTTCCAATGGTATCTTGCAAGGATGGTGTTTGTTTCGGTTGTGTACTCGAAAAACATCATCGGGACAGTTTTGGCAAACATGCCTCTTGGCACGCCTCGGTTCCTTTGGAGCTTGTGCATAGTGACTTATCTAGTCCTCTTCCATCTGCTTCCTTTTTTTGTTTCAAATATTTCTTAACTTTCATTGATGGCTACTCCAGACGCACTTGGGTTTACTTCCTGAAACTTAAGACTGAATTATTTAACATGTTCTTGGCCTACAAGGCCCTTGTTGAAAAACAATTTGGTCATCAAATTATTAAGTTAAGATCTGACAATGGAGGAGAATATGTTAACAACAAGTTCACTACTTTTTGCACTGGATAAGGAATCCAACAACAGCACACTATTCCATATACACCACAACAAAATGGTGTAGCTGAACAGAAGAACCGCACTTTAAAAGAAATGGCTAATTATATGATCCAATCTAAGGGAGTAGGTCTTCAATATTGGGCTAAGGCCATAAATTGTGCATATTACATAGTTAATCGCACACCCACTAAAGTTTTACAAGGTATAACACTGGAAGAAGCATGGAGTAAAATTAAACCAGATATAAGTCACTTTTGTGTGTTTGGTTGTGAAGCATGGGCTCACATTCCAGATGAAAAATGGAAAGCATTGCAGCCTAAAAGTGAAAAGTGCATATTTGTTGGATATTCTGAAGATGTAAAAGGTTATAGACTTCTTCAACCCCATTCACATGATATAATCATTAGAATAGATGTTAAATTTTATGAAAATATCTTGGCCTGTGAGCCTAACTTGGCGGGTGTGCCATCTTTGGCCTGTGAGCCTGATTTGGCGATTATGCCTTCTTCTTCTTCTTCCAACTTCATTGATAGGTTTCTGACTCCAGTTTCTGATGATTATAGTGAGGATGAAAATCCACCTCCTCCTCCTCTTGTTCCTCCAATTGCACCAGCACCAATGCCTCCTCGATCGGTCCGTTCAACATGTGAAGCAGCTGGTGATCTTGCTGGTGATCCTAGAGATCAACATTGAACACATTCTCAGTTTCAGCAAGCCTCTTCCCTTTTGTCTCAATTTTCTGAGAATCATGATCCAGAAACTTTTGCAGAAGCTTTAGGAAATCTAGATTGGGATGCAGCTATGGATGAAGAATATCGTTGCTTAATGGCGAATAATACTTGGGATCTTGTTCCTCTTCCAAAAGGAAGAAAAATTTTTAGATGTAAATGGGTCTACAGAATTAAGTATGCATCAGATAGAAGTGTTGATAGACTTAAGGCAAGGTTAGTTGCCAAAGGTTTTTTCCAAGTTGAATGGATTGACTACAATGAAACTTTTTCCCCTGTAGCAAAAATGAACTCCATCTGCCTTGTTCTTTCCCTTGTAGCCTTACATAACTAGGAATTCCATCAAATGGATGTGAAGTTTTCCTTCTTACATGGTGATTTACATGAGGAAATTTACATGGAACAACCTCGTGGATATGTTCAGAATAACTCTAGCCTTGTTTGTCTCCTTAAGAAATCTTTATATGGCCTTAAGAAAGCTCCTACAGCTTGGTATGCCAAAATGGATAGCTTTCTTCTTGAGATTGGTTTTTCTAGATGTCATTCTGACCCCAATGTCTATACCAATACAGTAGGAAACCATCTCATCATACTTGTTCTTTATGTTGATGATCTTATCCTTACTGGTAGTGACCCTAAACTTATAACCCATGTGAAATCTAGTCTTAAGCAAAATTTGAAATCTCAGACTTAGGACATTTGCATTATTTTATTGGTCTCCAAGTCTTGCAAACCAAAGCAGGAATCTTTCTTTCCCATTCTAAGTATGCTTGTGACCTTCTTCATCGCTTCCACATGGAAGATTGTAAACCAGCCCCTTCTCCCTTCTAGTTTGGAGTCAAACTTTCTACCACTTGTACTTCCCCTAAAGTAGATGCCACCTTATATCGTCAGCTTGTTGGTAGTCTTTTATACTTGAATCATTCTCGTCCTGACCTTTCCTTTGCCGTTGGTCGTGTTGCTCATTATATGCAAACTCCTCATGAAAGTCACTGAAAAGCAGCAAAAAAATACTTCGATATATTCAAGGTACAATTCAGTTTGGGGTTCATTACAGTACAGGGGGGAAACCTTTGTTGGTTGGTTTTACTGATTCAGATTGGGCAAGCAATCATGATGATCAAAATTCTGCTGTAGATTATGTTTTCAGTCTGGGATCTGGACCTATCACTTGGGCTTGTAAGAAACAACAAGCTCTTTCTCTTTCTTCAGCAGAAGGAGAATATCAAGCTATATTTAATGCCAGTCAAGAAGCTTTATGGCTTCGACAGATCCTTTCAGATTTTAGATTCGAGCAGTAGCATCCTACTCGACTTTGGTGCGACAATCAAAGTGCCATCAAGCTTGCCAAAGATCCAGTTCTACATCAGCGCAGCAAACACATTAAGCTACACATGCACTTCATCAGAAATCTTGTTCATGATAGTGTTATTAGAAGTTCTCTATTGCCCTATAGATGATCA
Organism: Pseudotsuga menziesii; assembly: GCA_001517045.1. NCBI lineage: Eukaryota > Viridiplantae > Streptophyta > Pinopsida > Pinales > Pinaceae > Pseudotsuga > Pseudotsuga menziesii. The sequence goes on from LPNX010272489.1 coordinate 715,443, forward strand.
AGTTGCAGACATCTTCACCAAGTCTTTTACAGAAGTGAAGTTTTATAAACTTCAGTCTATGTTAGGAGTTCAAGAATGTGTCCTTAAGGGGGAATAGGCTCTAATTCCTTCTTCCTTATCTTAATAGTGTCACTTTTGTAAATCCTTCAATCCTATCCTAAGTTGTTCTTAAGGTGGGATGTTAGGATATTTAGACACTTAGGAGTTAGTTAAGATCAACTTGTGTAATATATCCATTAGGTAAAAGTGTGTTTCTTTAGTATGCATTAGTATGCATTTGTAAATATTCTAATCCGATGGTCATGATATGTTCTAGACATAGAGTGATCCAATGGTTCAACTTCTCTTAGAGCATACCTACCATTGATCCATGGCTTAACACCTGATTGGTCTATGATCTTTATTTAAAGAGCATAGAGGGTCATTGGCTAGTTGATCGATTATGAGAAGCTCATGTAACTTTCTTTCTTTTGCATAATAAATTGCTCCAAGTAGCTATTTGGCTGGGGCCATGGACTATTTCCCTCTCGAGGGTTTTAACCACGTGACAAAAATTGGTGTGTTGATCTGTGATCTATTTGTGTGAAGCAGTTGCTCAAGGTGTTCGGTCTTTTGGGAGTACCCTGTGTACCGAGAAACACGTAGAGCAATTCAAACAGCAATTGTTTCAACTAGTACTAGACAAAAATGTTTGATAACACAACTAGCACAAGAAATTGGAACCTTAAGAAAGACATTATACAAACATAGCAAATTCAAAATGCAAATAGATGAAAATAATGAACTTACTTGCTGGGCAATTATTTGTAGACAACCTTACGAAGATAGAATGGGAGAAGGTGTTAAAGATATTGTACAGAAATATTGGTTGGAACATGCTCGAGTTTCACCAAATTCAAGGGATGTGATACGACAAAGAGTATCACTAAATGTATATGAAATACGTCCAAAACATAGAATGGAAGCGACACAAGTACAATTGTTCAATAAATTCAAGGAAGATCGTCATGGAATTAATATGTCGATCATTACATTTGTGCAAAAAAAACCATGGTATGTTAGACCTATTACTATACATGACAGATGTTGTTGTTGTTATCATGTGCAATTTCAATTATATTACGACATGTTTCTTGAATTTGGTAAAATGTTTTGGACAAATTCACCACCTCTTCCCACAATATGTGAATTCATATCTCAAACCCTATGTGAGAGAAATCATGATGAAGTATTTCTATAAGAAATCATGATGAAGTATTTTCACATTGTCATGGTTGTGAAAATCTTGTTTTATTCCACAATAAATACCCTATCAATAATGATCAGTCGCTTTCAAATGTAACCGTTGATTGGAGAAGATATGAATACAACATTTATTCTACAAGTTCTAGTGATGCACATTCCAAAAGAATTGAATTGCGAGAAGATAAAATATGTGTGACAGATTTTCTCAAGAAATTTGAAAGTGGACTTTATAAATACACCAAGCATTCACATAGAGCATGATGGAAAGACCTTGAATTCAAACATTCCCATGAAATTTTTTCAGCTGGAACAATTTTGTATGTGGTTGATTTTGTAGAAAACTACACATTTGCTACACAAAAAGAGATTCAAAGTGAATACTATCATTCTGACCAAGTTTCGATATTTGTCCATGTTCTATATAAACATTCTCAACAAGATGTTGATGGCATTGAAAACACGTGTGACAATCGAGATGTAAAAAAAGAATATCACTTTTATATCAGCGATGATTGTACACATGATACACATTTTGTTCAACATTGTATTGAAATTTTTTTCTATGATTCACTAAAAAGTCATAAAGTTAAATTCAATGAACATTGGATATGGTCAGATGGATGTGTGGGAAAATTTAAATCTTCACGATCATTTTTTTGGATATGTGGACTTCATAAAGCAATGAACATTAAACATTGCTAGAATTTCTTTGAAACTAGACATGGAAAAGGTGAACATGATGGTGCAGGAGCATGCATAAAAAAGGCACTTCGAAGATGGCAAATGAACCATTCTTCTAGATAATTCCATTCAGCTGCAAAGGTTGTCCAATGGTGTAAATCAAATATAAGCCATGATTGTAGTCAACAATCAAAAGATGTGCGCAGGTATGTACATTACTTTTTTAATTTATATTAATCGTCACTTTTAAAAAATGAATGTACTAACATTGAAGTATTTGTACACTAACATTAAAAGTTGTCATTTGTGATTTATCATTTATTGTGTAGGTTTTTTTGGCTTGTTGGGGTCCAAGATATAGATAGATCAATACCATACGAGGCTAGCACCATACATGGGACTATAGAACTTCACTCTATTCAAACAAAATACTTCAAAAATGTGTTTACATTTGACAATAAAAAGCAAACATGTTTTTGTCATATTTGCACTAAAAATGTTGAATCTACAAAAGTTTGTGAAAACATAACGAAGAACTACGTAAAACATTGGAAACACACACAGATTAATCCAAAAGGGAAAATGCCACTAGCAAGCATAGAAGAATTAGAATAAAAAAAAATAAAAAATATCATCTGATGGTGATAGAATTTCAGATCTTGTTAGGGAAGGTAATGATGTTGTTGATTGTTCAATATTGTCCATCACTTATGTTTATATAGTCAATTTAATTCACTTAACTCCAACGCCAATTGTAATTTGCACATGAGATATTTTCACTGTGATTGCACCTTTAGACAACAAAAAAAATGTAAAATATTATTTGATGCGATGCACTGAAGGAAAAATGAAGTTATTGGAGGACTACAATGACAACAGATTTACATACAAGAGAGGATACATCATTTTAAAAGGCTATTTTTTGCAGTAGACCCGTATGACTCAAAATTATGTCTACTTTCAGGATTATGAACCTAATATTATATGTTGTCAGTATAGTCATTTAGTATGTGCATCTCGAATAAAATTAGTACAAGTTGCATTGAAAAAAAACTTTAAAAAAAAATGGAAACTGTTCAAATATGAACATGAACGGACAATTGAGGATGGAATTCCATTGCGATGTTTTTAACTATATCATTTCTTGTTTTATGTTAAGATTGGTTATCATGAAGTCATTGAACTTTAATTTATTAAAATTCAGAATCAAGTTGCTAATGTTACCTTAGTAATAAAAAAATATTAGAATTCAAAATCAAGTTGCTAATGTTACCTTAGAAAATTTATGGATTGAGCTATAATTTATTAGAATTCAGAATCAAGTTGCTAATTTTACTTTAGTAATAAAAAACATTCCTATGAAAACTTCTTAACATTCCTAACCATTCCTAACATTCACTCATACATTCATATATTTACGCCTATCAAAACTTCCTAACATAATTACTAACATTTCCTAACATTCATTTCTAACATTCCCCACATTGATTCCTAACATTCTGCACATTGATTCTTAACATTAGATTGCATCTAACATTCCTAACATTCTTAAAATTCTCAACTTTTCAACACTAAAAATATGTTACATATACAAACATACATAAATTCACTAATACATACATTCATATAATTGCACCTATCTAGACTTTCTAACATTTCCTAACATTCACATATTGACACCTATCAAAACTTCCTACTTCATTTCCTAACATTCATGTATATTTGCACCTATCAAAACTTCCTAGTTCCTTTTTGAACATTCATTCCTAACATTCATGTATATTTTCACCCATCAAAACTTCCTAACATTCCAAACATTTTCCTAACATTGATTTCTAACATTCCCTCGACATTGATTCCTAACATTCCCCACATTGATTCTTAACATTAGATTGCACCTATCAAAACTTCCTAACATTCTTAACATTCCTAAAATTCTCAACATTCATATATTTGCACCTATCCAAACTTCCTAACATTCCTAACATTCATAAAATTCTCAACATTCATATATTTGCACCTATCAAAAATTCCTAACATTACTAACATTTCCTAACATTCATTTCTAACATTAACATTCCCCATTCCCACATTTACTCCTAACATTCTCCATGTTCTTCTTAACATTAACATTCCCCATGTTCATTCTTAACATTAGCATTCCTTATATGTTCATTCTTAACAAATTGGATTGCTTTCATTCTTAACATTAACATTCCCCATATTCGTTCTTAACATTCCTAACATTCCTAACCTTTACATATACATGTATATAATCCAAAAAACAATATCTAAGATCAACGTATGTATGTATATAATCCAAAAAAACAGTCATGAACATGTGAGTTCAATGTACATGTATATAATAGTAAAAAAACATTCATGAACATGTGTATAATCCTAAAATTAAGCTCCTCGATGTCTGAATCAAAGAAGTCCACCACTATCCTCCACTAGGGTCCTCATTTAGACTCATAACAATATGAAACATGTATAAAAATAGATTATGAATATCATAAATTATTTAAACAATTTTAAATTAAAATCAAAACATTAAAACATTAAACTAGTATATAGAAGATCAATACAATTATTAACAAAATTACCTCAAATTCTCTATCATTCAATATAGTCTTCTCTTTGCCTCTAAAAGGTGGAGGAGACCGAAGATGCAACATGTATAAAAATAGTTTATAAATCTTACAAACTATTTAAACTATTTTAAACTAAAATAAATAAATAAATAAATAAATATTAAACTTACAATTCCACCACTATCCTCCAATGGAGTATTCCCTTTGCCTCGAAAGATTGAAGAGACCCAAGCTTCAACATATATACAAGCAATTTACAAATGTCAAAAATTATTTAAACTAATTAAACTTATATATTAGAGAACAATTTGGGTAATATTTCATACCTTGAAGAAGAAACATGTAAAAACATTACTACTTTTGCTTCCTCTAAATTTTATGTGTAGATGTGTAGATATCAGTCGAGGAGTAATAAGAGTCATAGATTTGATCAATCATATCTAAAAATCCAAATGCTCCATGACCTATATCTACAAATAAAGATAAATGACCCTTCTTCAATGACACTGCAACCATAGATGATAAGGAGGAATCATCTCTACCACTATTGCCACGTCGATGATCAGATGAATGTGAACTATACAATAAGCTTGAATCCAGAGGTGAAGTCGATAATCTTTGATTTTTATTTCGGACACCAACTCTTGAAAAATGTGATGACCTCCTCCGCTTCTGTCTCAAAGGCTGCTATCTTTCCATTGGATATGATATCTACAAGTTTATAGAAATATCAATTTCTACATGTTAATTAATCGACTTCAAAGACCTAGCTACTATAAAAACTAAGATTTCAATGAGGACCTAGATATCCCTAATATTATCTAATAGTTCTTTAAATGATTATAGCTAATTTATTATCTATTTCCATTTGATATGATATCTACAAGTTTACAGAAATATCAATTTCTACATGTTAATTAATCAACTTCAAAGACCTAGCTACTATAAAACCTAAGATTTCAATAAGGACCTAGATATCCCTAATATTATCTAATAGTTCTATAAATGATTATAGCTAATTTATTATCTATTTCCATTTGATATGATATCTACAAGATTACACAAATCAACTCATATCATGTTCAAAATCTACATGTTAATTCCTCATCTTCAAAGACTTAGCCACTAAAAAAACTAAGTTTTTAATACAGACCTATATGTCCTTAATATTATATAATATATCAACTCATAACATATTCAAATTCTGCATGTTAATGCCTCAACTTTAGAGAACTAGCTACTATAAAAACTAAGTTTTTATTACCTAGATGTCCCTCATATTATCTAATAGTTCTTAAAATGAAAATAGCTACACTATTGTTGGATGTATGAGAAATTAATGTAGCAATCTCTGTGTTTTTTATGTGTTTTATATTTTTAAAACTACCTTTCTAATAAAGACCTAAATGTCCCTAATATTATCTAATGGTTCTTAAAATGAAAATAGATACACTATTGTTGGATGTATAAAAACTTAATGTAGCAATCCCTGTGTTTTTGATGTATTTTAGATTTTTAAAATTAATAGAACCAATATCATCAAACATGAAATTAAAGCTACATTTCTTTATGCCAACTACAAATATTTTCATTATTTCGTAAAATCATAAAAAATATCCCTTATTCTAAGTAAACTGATCAGAGTCAGAGTTGATGAACTCTGCATGGACAAAGTTGATGAACTCTCCATGGACAAAGTTCATCAACTCTTTCCACATGGACAGAGTTCATCAACTCTATCCACATGGATAGAGTTAAGTTCATCACTTCATGTGAACAGAGTTAATCAACTCTGTCCATGGACAGAGTATTCATTCATGAACTTTGTCCATGGATAGATTTAATACAAATATCTTCCTTATTATACCTATGAACTTAGATTAAAATTAAAAAAAATGCACAATATCTTAATATAATAGTTAGTATAAATTGTAACTAATAAGCATTATACAAGTTATATGTTTCTTTTATGCTTTAGATTAAAAATACATAAGATCAAACAGATCAGTAATAAAAAAATCTGATGTTTTATGTGTAATAATGTTTTTTTATGATTTATATTAAACCTACTAAAACACATTTTTATAAGTAAAGTTATCAAGGAAAGAGTTGATAAACTCTGCATGAACTATGTTTTGCTAAGTATAATCCATTGTCTTGTCTATTTAGACAGATTTGATTTACTCTTTCCACATGTGGACATAGTTGATAAACTCTGTCCAAATGGATAGAGTTCATCAACTCTGTCCATTTGGAGAGAGTTCTTCAACTCTGTCCATCTGGACAGAGTTCATGAAATGTCCATTTGAGTGTTGATCAATTCTATCCAAATGGACAGAGTTCATCCACTCTGTCCATTTTATTTAAATTATTAAATATAATTTAAGTTTAAAATATTTCATTCTAATTAAAATATATTATATCAAATTCTAAAAACATAGAATTTATAATTAAAATTAACAAAAATTTATCGATGGTCATGAATAAAAAAATCCTTTAGATTACAATTTAAAAATAAATCAATTCTACTCATAGCGTTGGGTGATAAAAAACAAATGGAATCCTACCTTGAGATTTTTTGTTGATCAACTCTCTCCAAATGGAAAGAGTTCATCAATTCTGTCCAAATGGACAGAGTTGATCAACTCTGTCCACATTTGGACAAAGTTCATCAACCCTGTCAATTTGGACAGAGTTCAACTCTGTCCACCTATCTCCCCATTGTCAACCAGGTTCAAAGCATCTATTCATAATTTGGAAGATTACCATATAAATTACATTTTTAAAACTTTAATAAAGAGGACAACAACATTAAGGGCAGGGATTTTTGAAATGGTTTAATCAATTTTTTATTAAAGTCTTCTAAACTCTGTCCAAATGGACAGAGTTGATTAACTCTGTCCAAATGTGGACAGATTTCATTAACTTTGTCGAAATATGGAAATAGTTCATCAACTCTGTTAACATGGACAGAGTTCATGGACGACTACCATCGACATATAGATATTAACTAAAATTAAAATTATAAGAATTATACAATACCAATTAACATATGCAAACTTTAACTCTGCAATACTACGACAAAAAAAAAATTCCATTGACTACAACAAAAGATAAATCACATATAAACATTTTTGAATTATAAAAGCAATTTCATAAAAATTTACCTGACAAAGGGAAGCACAGCAAGACCAGACCATGAATAGAGCCTCCAAGAAAAGACCACAAACACCACCACGAAGTGACCTCCACGAACAGACCTCCATGCCGAACAGACCTCCACGCCGAATAGACCATCACGAAGCGACCAACACAAACAGACCTCAACGCCGAAAGGAAACTAGATAGTGTTTGGCCTCCATGTCGAATAGACCATCACAGCCTCCATGCCGAACATACCATCATGAAGCGACCTCCATGAACAAACCTCCACGCCGAGAGGAAACTAGACAGGAGGGTTCTAGGATGGCATATGTACACATCAGGAGGAACAGTGATGTGGATGGGGATGACGGGAAACAACAAACAAATTGGGTAGTGGGAGAAACACGACAGGATGAAGACAAATGATTGTAGGAGAAAACAATGAAAATGGGGCTGGAGCTGACCTTTTATGCAAAATAATTATTCGTCTAAACAATTATGCGGCTGAATACTTGTTCGGCTGAATAATTATTCAGCCAAATAATTATTCAACTGAACAAGTATTCAGCCACATAATTGTTTGGCCGAATAAGTATTGAAACGACTGTAAAAATTATCGGCCGGCTATGCATTCTGTCAAATTAAACGGTTCACCGTTAAGGTTATTCAGCCGAATAAAGAATCCGTTATTCGGCCGAATAAATTCATTATTCGGTTGAATAAATATAGTTATTCGACCAAATAACATCTGCTATGTTGTTTGGACACCCGATTCTCATGAAAGCGTTACCCAACTTCACGTTTTCACCCAACCATCATCATAACAGAAGAAAAAAAGAATTCAAAAGAGATCCTTCCAACATTCGATTCTACAGTTGTGATGAAAAAAAGACACTACTCTAGAGATTGTCCCATAAATAGAGGATTCTTCAAGAATAAGTCAAAAAAGAAAATACATCATGCTCACACTGCTGAATATTCTTCAAGTGATTAGGAATATGAATTCTACCGGTGAAGACAAAGATAATACTCTTATCCATTTCAGTATTTGGATCAGAAATAATGAAATTAGTCACACTCAGAACCAGTACACAAGTTCCCAGAATCAGTAGAAGGCTTTAAGACATCAGGATCAAGAAGGAATCTACCGAACAAACAAAGATAAGTATTTGAATTTTCTTTTCCTATATATCTAGTTTCTTATATGACATTTTTTAGTTTTGTACATATCTATGAAATGTATTATGCATGATATAATGTTTTCATTAACGAAAATATACTACTAATATGCATGTTATGGGTAAGTAGCCTATGGTTCTATACAACACTCCACTGCTAATCTAGAATGAAACCTTTTTGCTGACATATTGGGATTAGTGCACAATCTCAATAATGTTATGGTAGAGATGGAAGGAATCTATAAATTTTCTGTGTGTATATGGGATATGGAGGAATGTTATATTGGCTAAAATAGTTGCATGATTATATATTTATGCATAAGAATTTGTCATTATGAATATGTCTTATGAAATGTTTCTAACCATGCAACTGATGTATTTGAATTATAGGAAATATCATGTACAAACACCTACAATAAAATAAGGATGAGACTCATTCCAAAGAACAAGTGACGACAGTTTAATATTCACTCCAATAAACATACATGAAGATGAACTTGAAGCTCCTAGGGTCAGAGACACTGTGATGGAAGAAAGAGCTTCAAAAGAATATAAGAGAGTGGTAGATCCACCTTGGGAATGAGGGATAAATTAAGATAATATTACCGAACATTACATATTAATGTTGAAGAAGCAAAGAAGGACTGACTAATGCAACTAGCTAAGCTAGAATAACACCGACTAATTTCTATACAACACCAGGAAATCCAAAAGAAACAATAGAAAGCATGGCATGACCGAAATATCAAAAACAAAAAATTGTCGATTAGATATGTTACATTGCTATATAACAGTCAGGTGAAAGGAAAACCAAAGAAACTGCATATAGAGTAGATGGGGCCCTATATCATTGAAGAGATCAATGCCAATAGATCAGTCCAACTGAGAATGTTACAAGGCACGGTATTTCAAAAACTGGTTAACGGTTCCCGACTAAAGTGATACAAAAATTAAGGAAATATATNAAGTAACATAATACAATTCGACAGAAATAAAAACCGACATTATCAACATACCAACTACCAACCATACAGCCAACATTTCCATCATCATGCACATCAAAAAGAGGATCAAACATTCCAATCAATCCATCATGACTATAGACAAAGGGAGCACAAAAACGTGAGCGCATTAAAAGAGATATCAATAGAATGTCCTTTGCCATCAGATCCGCTATTAATACCTCCATTGACAAGATTGCTTCCTGCACCACTTATAAATACCACATCAAATGACGAATTCATATCATTTTATGAAGAGCTTGAGAGACAAAGTTACCAGACTCCTGAGAGAAATATACATGTGCAAAAACCTAAACTTACAACTGACAAAATGGCACCAAAGAAGACCAGGTCCATGACCACCAAAGCAAAGGAGTTGCAGTCCACTGTGACCCCATTAATAAAAAGGTTAGAAAATATCAGTTAGGAAAAAATCCAGAAAACTTCTTGGGTGAGATTATGGGAAGAAATTAAGAAATGGGAATATATATAAATAAAACTGACAAAAGAAGCACAAAAAGTAAGCGCCAGTACCATCATGAGATATATCAATGCACCTATTACGGGGATCTTTGGTGGGATGAAAGAAATCATCACAAAATTCATCATTAGTCGATATCACAATGGGAAGTTATACTTTGATGCACCTGTTGAGATATCCGGTGAAGTTACTTACAAGCTTACGTGGCTATCTAACAAAGGAGAGCCTGTTCCTGTAGGTCCAAAATCAGTCTTGGTTAAAAAACTGTTAGCTGGAATATTTCACCTCCTATGGACAGCAAGGTGTTCCACTGGTCTGAATGGTTCAGATCCAGAACAAATAGAGGACAGAGGTTGAAGACTCTCCCTAGACGTCGTAGATACCTGGACTCGAACAAGAGTTGCAGACTGAGGAAGATCATAAAAACTGATATACGATTCCCCAGTGGAGTCGCCATATTTGTTAGCTAGAATATTTCACCTCCCACGGAAAGCAAGGTGTTCCACTGGTCTAAATGGTTAAGATCCAGAACAAATAGAGGACAAAGGTTGAAGAATCTCCCTAGACACCGTAGATACCTAGAATGTGATGCTTCGATCGTTACCCTGTGTACCTATAATAAAGTTTCAACACGCAAACATATCGAAACCACCAGAATATAATATACTAATCTATGGTAGTGACTAAGGAATCTAACAACATACATGCGAAATCAAACAACAAAAATATATGTGGGACAGAAATCAACTTGCATTAATATAGAAATATGAAGAAGTTTACAACCAACCCTTAGTGTTGACATGCATCTCCATGAAACCAAGCATTCTCATCCCCAAAAGCTCTGACTCTATCTCTCTATGCTACCCCAAATGGTCTTGGGCCAAGTGATCAATCCAACAACATAACAATGCCTTAAGATTTCTCCCCTCAACCATGGCTATGAGCTCATATTTATAAGGCTTAATGGATAGGGATGGTTGAGAGATTAGTGGGTGAGGTGGCCTCTAAGATCCTAGGATGACGGATCTCAAGCTCAACTGACCCACAATAGTAGGGATAAGGGAGGACATGAGGCTTATCATATAGAAGCCTCCAGAAAATTCTTTTTTTTCCTTTTTACCTAGGGTACCGCGTTTCTCCTTAAATGACAGAGCGGTTCTAGTAAGAAACACTTATGGACTAAGGGCCATAAGCGGTGGCACCGCTTGTGGACAACAAGGGATAGGTGGTGCGAACAAGGTACCACTTCTAGACAACAGAGGAAGCATGGTGCTCGGAATTTTCATGGTAGATTGATAATAACCATGAGTTTCCACTCCAAGAGCTGGGATTCAGGGCAAGTAGGTATGCCAAAGTTCTTATCACATGATGGTGACAGGATTTTGGTATAACAAAGAATAACAAGTACACCTACTAGAAATAACTCTAAGGGGATGATAGTCGATCAAATCAAGGCCACAAAACCCAAGATGGTCACCAAAATTGTGTTATAGGTATAACCATTACAGGGTGAGGGTGCGGTTTGAGGCTTGACATGTTGGAAGTTGTCGAATCTATAGCGGAAGCATGGAAAACCTATTGTTGGGATCAATATGTAGATGACACAAGCGAAATAATATATGTAAAATGTTAGGAAACGGGTGCAGCAATCAGGTTCCCTTCACTGATCATATGAATTTCCATGTTCCACTTATGTCATGTTGGAGACCCATAGTTCCTAGACCCAACAAGATTCCACATGTGGCACTTCAAGCCATTTTCAATGGCTAGAAACTCATAGAAACTCGAAGCATCCAAAGTATTTCTATACAACTGGTTTCAAAACTTAAAAGTCCAAACAACCAGATGGAGGGTGCCTCAAAACATCTAAATATGTTTGCCACTAATAGCGCACGTTCAGCTGAAGCTCAACCATACTGTAGTTGGGTACATGCAAGGAGATGTAACGAAGGCTAAACACCTTGATTATTACCCAACAATCGAGGAGATATTTAAAGAGTTGGCTCGATAATCCAACACTAATATAGATATACCAAGAGTCGCAAAGAATACCAATCAACCAATTGTGGAACCTCTGAACTACCAAGAGAAAGAGGAATATTATGAAGTACACTTTCATATCAGCACTTTCACTTCAGAGGATAACCCAACATAAGAGAAAATAATCTTTAGATAGTAACAGTACCACAGACACAGTAATCCCTTGCACTAACCGAACAACAAGAGGAGGAGGGTGAATAGACAGACAAAGAAACACAGTCATACAAACTTGAGTATGCTCTGACGAACCACAATCTCCAACAAATAGCTCAGGAAATATCCAAATCATGGAAGAAGAACTATAGTCCAACAAAAGGGAAGGGAAAGTGAAAACTCATTCTTCAAGGAGAGTCAGATGATGAAGAAGATCTACATGCCAGAGATGTTGACATCTTGGAGGATGCCGCCAAAAACAAAATATTTGTCAAGAAGAAGTTCAAACACTTCATAGAACTAGAAGAAAAGAAATCCAAGCCAAATCTAAAAAGGTAAGAGTTGCTACCCCCCCTAAAGTCGACTCTATTGATTTAAATTCCACTCCTCCACCCCCATCCCCAACCAGAATAGTGCAAGAAGAGATACCAAACCCAATTGATGTTGCCTCATCAAACCCCTATAAAGATGTAAAACCTAAAATACTCAAAGAGAAATTTGATAAAGATGATGACCTTCAGCAATTTATCAACAATATCCCCAATATTTTATGCAATACTCAACAAATAAATACTACACATTCACTCACTGAGTCAATCTCTTCACGACGAATTCTCACCCGGCAACTCGACCAACCACAAAAAGAATCCCTAGAACCAACAATTGTGGGAGTTATTAAATCATCATTCATAAGAAACCCCAACAAATAATCTCAAGTTGTCACAGCTCAAATTTCATCATTTATACCATCTACTGCAAATCCTCCACCCTTGGTTAATGAAGAACATGGGGGAGCAGTTGATATTGATGCAAATGATCAAGTGGAAACACTAGAAACATATCGAGACATAGACAACCTCCTTGACTCCGAAGAAACCGACAACCCTGTCAACTTGCAACCTGAATTCAAAAATATTATTCCAACAAATGACCTTCCAACCACCCTATCAACCCTAGAACATCCACCATCACCTACACCACCATCATTCTCAACCCCACCTCCAAACTTAGATCTACCATATACACCATTGACATATGCAAAACCAGCCACAGACCTTGTCCCTAAGATACAGCCGGTAGACCCTAATCTAACAGAATTTCATCCGACAGAAGACCAGCAGACAGAATAGTAGCAACCCGAGACAGTACCAGTAGGAGTAGGGGTTACACATTATTCTCGGTATAAAAGAAAAAGAAAAGAGAAAAAGAGGAAAGAACGGAAACAACAACCAACACAATCAACACTACAATAGGTACCGATAGTTATCTACCTACATCATCTAGGATCGACTACTGGAGTCAAGACACCAAAACTCAAGGATGGAGAATTGGATCAACTGTTGGAATCCCTCAATAAAGAAGAAAGGATAAGAAAAGAAAGAAAACAAGAACTTATTGAGAAACTTAAAAAATTTGAAAATAGAATTTCTAACAAAATGTAGGAATTTGTCACAAACAGTTTTACCAGGAGCATCAGAAACTAACACCGACAAACTACTGGAAAGAGATTATCAGTTGGTTGAAAGTGTCGTCTCCGAACTTCATATACAATTACAGACAAAGAAGGAAGAACAAGCAAAATAAACTTTTGTCCTACTAAAACAACAATTTACATCATTTTCAGAAGCATGCAAGGTATTAAAAGAAAATTTTGAGGAGTCCACTACTACAAAAGAAGTCTTGAGAAACTGGTATACGTATTATGGCCAAGTATTCCAGCAAGTTGTAGAGACCCGCGAGCATATCAAAACATTGGAGAATCAACATGTACTTTCAGAAACAATGAAGAATATAGTACAAGATCAGATAGTACTAGAAACAACAAAACTAGAGAAATTAGAGAAGCAAGCACATCAGTGGATAAATTAGGAAATCCCTAGCCTCGACACACTTGATAAGATTTTTCCACACATGAAGAGATTACTCAACATAGCAGAAGAGAAGGCACAATTTTTGGGCACCGACATGGATAATATTATAGACCTATCAATACATGAGAATATGTCGACCCTGTCAAGCATTACAACCTTAACCATCGATATGCAGAAAGCACTCTGCAATTGGAAAAAATTTCATCATCAACTAGCAATGACAGCAGAGGCCATTGTGGATATTTGCATACAGAAACGACCATCTATTCAATAGAATAGTCCATGAGACAATGCAATTGTAAAAACTACTTTAGACATTATATTTTTTTACCTCCCATGTTTCTTCAGGATGGAGAAAGGTTTTGTTCCTGGGGGAGATGTTGGAGGAGCTAGTCGGTTAGCTGACTAATTAGAGATTAGGTCAGCCTTCATAGGTCGTGTCGGTTGATGAACCGACAAGTAGTTATTTTTAACTGTTTTGTAATCATATATATAGGATGTTGAACCAGATACGAACTTGGTTTGGTTTGATGTATGTATGAACCCACATGTGTTATTGTGTAATATAAAGTTGTTATTCAACCTACTATCCTTGTCTCTTGTCTATGTTATTATTATATGATTCTTTAAGTCTATTGTCGGTAACCTTGCAATCTGAGTGATTACAACAATATTCAATGATGATGATGTGATGATGATTTTATGATTAGTGAGAGCAACAATGACTATGATGTACATGATCAGTGGTTGACCAACGGTATTAATGAACATATGTGGATGAGAAGATTGACAAGAGTGATGAGAAAATTGACAAGTAGAGGTTGATTGAGAAACAAAGGTATATGATTGCAACAAATTGATGACAATCATAGATTGGAATCAATATTGAAAGTAGAGTCTTGCATTTGAGGATTGGACTCCCCAACCCTTTTTAGTTGGGGCTAATAAAACTAGGCTGGGTTGTGTTACAAGAGTTGGTGCTCTTTTCATCAGTTCGTGCTGATTGTAATTGAGAAGATTGTAGTCTTCCATTACCATAAATAAAGCTTAAAATTACATATATTCTTGTGTCTCTCTGAAAGGTAAAATGGTCATGCAAGAAAAAAATACAAGAGAAGTTTGGATTTATGTCGATCTCTGGAAGATAAATCATGCATGCCTTCATGATTCGTTCCCTACGCCATTTACTAAAGAGGTACTAAAAGGAGTAGGTGGTCAGGATATCTACTCGTTCAAGGATGGCTTCTCAGGCTATCATCAGATCAATATTGAAAAGGAAGATCAGCATAAGATGAATTTTGTGACTGAGTGAGGATGCTTTTCGTATACAGTGATGCCATTCGGACTCAAGAACACACCCGCAATGTTCTACATGATCGTCATTACTACGTTCAAGGACTTTATTCACAAATTTTCCACAGTATACATGGATGATTGGACGGTGTAAGGGATGGTAAAGGATCACCTTGAAAATTTTCGATTGATGTTGGAGCGGTGTCGAAAACACCATATCACACTAAATTCGAAGAAATGCATATTTTGTGCCCCATTCAAGGTTTTATTGGGGAACATGATTTGTAAGGAAGGGATGTTGGTAGATCCAGCAAAAATTGCAATAATTGTTAATATGCCTCCACCTATGAATGTGAAGCAACTTAGAGCGACACTAGGCCATACAAATACTATCGCAAGTTCATCCGAGGATATGCCATGATCACAACACTGATGCATAAGTTGGTGAAGAGAGATGCATAGTTCAAATGGAGTCCTGAGTGTCAAGGGAATCTTAAAACTCTCAAGAGGAAAATGGTCACCACACCGATTTTGGTCTTTCCAGACTGGACAAAGGAATTTCATGTCCATGTTGATGCATCATCGGTTTCCTTAGGATTTGTCTTGGTGCATCCTAGAGAAGGAGTGTTCGATCATCCAATCGCTTTCATGAGTCATAAGTTGTCATTGATAGAAAGGAATTATACGACGACTGAGAGAGAAGGATTGTCAATGGTCTATGTATTACAGAAGTTTCACCACTATCTATTAGGAGGAAATTTTAATATGTTTATTGACCATTCTATGTTGAAATACCTGGCGAATAAGCCTGTGTTGGGGGGGAATATATTTCATTGGATGCCACTCTTCCAATAGTTTGATTTTGAAATCATCATGAAGCCAGGTCACTTGAATGCTGGACCTGATCATTTGTCGTGGGTCAAGACAGGCGAAGAACCAACTAGCATCGAGGATGGGTTACCTGATGCGCATCTATTCAAGGTTGGAATGGTTGATTATCACTATGAGAACATTATTCATTTTTATTGATAGGGAAAGCACTAGATTATTTCACCACAAGTCAGAAGAAACAATTGGTTGTTTGGGCTGCAGATTTTTAGTTAATTTCCAGAAAACTCTACAAGTTGGGACGAAATGAGATTCTACATCTCTATGTATTACCACATGAACAAGAGAGGATATTTACGAAATCACATGATGGAGTTTCTAGTAGTCACTATGGAGGTCGAGCAACTGCAAGAAAGGTACTCTGTGCAGGCCTCTAGTGGTTGACTCTGCACCGAGATGCAACATATTTTTCCAAGAGTTGTGATGTATCTCAAAGGACTAGGAAGTTGTCACAAAGAGATGAGATTCCATTAGTCCCTCAGGTAACAATGCAGCCATTTGATAAATGGGTAGTGGATTTCAGGGGACCCATCAACCCACCAAAAAAAAAATGGGTGAGCGATATCTATTGTCACTACAACGGAATATTTGATGAGGTGGGAAGAAGCAATGCCAGTGATAGATTGCACCACTGGGATTGCAGCACGGTTCCTTTTCAGAAATGATGTCACTCAATTTGGTTATCTAGAGATATTGATGAGAGATTAGGGGATTCATTTCATCTATCACACCATCAGTGCAATGACGAAGGAATTCCATATTCAACACAAGAAGATCACTCCCTATCATGTATAGGCTATTGGGACAGTCAAAGCATTCATTAAGGTATTGGATCATGCACTCACCAAGGTATGCAATGCAAGTTGCGATGATTGGCACTTGAAGATTCTGGCAATCTTATGGAATTATCACACAACCTACAAATGGTTGATAGGGAAGACATCGTTCAAGTTGATGTATGGTGAACAATCAGTGATTCCAATGGAATATATTGTTCCAAGTATGTGCATTGTATAGATGACAGGGATGGATGATGAAGGAGCATTGGAAGAAGACCTGAAGCAGTTGATGCAACTAACAGAAGACCAGTTTGTCATAGGATTTCATCAGAGAGTTGAGAAGGATCGCTAGAACACATGGCATGATTGACACACCAAAACCAAGCACTTATAGCAAGGGGATATGGTAATTATCTATGACATTTAGTTTGCGAAACACCCAGGTAAGTTGCAAATGCATTGGTTAGTTCCTTATGTAATCAATTTCATTACCGACAAAGGTGCGGTACAGTTGCATCAGCTATATGGTGCAACGTTGCCTAAGTTAGTGAATGGAAGTAGGCTAAATCCAGACCCAGATAGTTAGTTGTAGCATGATGAAAAAAAATGTAAGAGGTAGTACTAAGGAGGATGGCGGACTGGAAACTAGTGGCAGCGGAAGGAAAATCGTTGACATCGCAACAAGGAAGTTGTTTGGCAACGTCCACAGGGACGTGATACAGTCAAATGAGGTAGTTAATACAACAACTAAACCAATTGAGCGACAACATCGATGGACGAGACACGCATTTATGGGGACTCCGGTCGTTATATTGGGCAGATCGATGACATATTTGGCTAATAAGTGGCGAATTTGGTTGTGATGATTATACCTTTCATACATGAAATTTTGAGCTATAAGAGGGGGCAGGGTGTGATTTGGATGAACCATTGCGATTATTGAGTTGAGTATAGCATAGATCGATATTAAGATCTTAGTTGAGAGGTTACCAGGGATTAACGTTACAACAATGTCCCAAATTATTTCCACTGGGAGTATTCATGACTCACCACCCATAGGCACACCTATTGTGGAGGAAATGGTTGGCATGCAGGTTGAGACTCAATGAGTTCCACAAATGAAGAGGGGGTCCAATCAGCCCAAGTCACCACAGCAAAATAAGAGAAACACTAGAAGTTCCAGCAAAGTGTAATTCAAAACAGGGACAGAGGCTATACCGTTGACAATGGAGCCTAAATATTCTACAAAAAATATGGGGCCAACAATTGAAGACATCCCAAGGCTTATCCCACCATGCAAACCTGGTGTGGCATAGATCAATATCACCAAGAATCAGAAGTATCCTATTCGAATGATGGCAATGCCCATGGGAATGCATTGCATGTTCAATATTTTGTCATGATTGACGAGGATGAAATATAGCAACCACGACTTGTTAGCATACATAGAATTCGCTACGAGACCATTCGAGTCACAAAATAGGGATGATGGAGGACCACTTGCTCGCACACTGCAACAATGGGAAACGTGATTGCACAGGATGAGGTTGTTAGGCCTCACACACAGGCCGCATTTTGGCTATCCAACAAAGGCTAATGCATGGGAGAAGCAGCTGTTAGCATGATTCCATGGAGGATACTTATAGATGTACACTAAGGTTCCAGTCACTTTGGATTTGATATCATAGATAATCGAGTTTCCCATGCAGGGTCCTGATCTGTCGCAATACTTTCATGGTAGGGATAATGATAGGTGGTTAGGCGCTAAGTTGAAGAAGAAGTATGGGATGGTCCGTGACCAAAGAGCATATGTTGTAATTACCATAAATGACCGTTTAGTTCAGGTCACCACCAAAATTTTATCTATTAAAGTGTTGAGGAAGAACCGCCCCAATCAATGCACATTCGAGGTGATCGCATGTGTGTAGCAGTGGGAAGAAGGGGTGTAGATGAATTGGTCCTTGTTTTTATTAAACTAGATGACGGAGGATTCCATCCTTTTCCAAGAAGGTAAGTGGCCATTCAATTACTCTTGGTTGTTGATATTAATTGCACTGGTGGGATGGTTAAATACCCAGGAGTATCAAGGCATGGAGGTTGAAATCGCTCGGACATGCAAGGGAGCGTGATACCAAACTTGTGGTATATTAATAAGAGGGAACGGTTGGTTGAATGTGCAATACAATTTTGTATGTAATGGGATGTGTTCTGGATTGTAGTATATAAGGTTCCATGCCTATCTAAAGAGGAAGAAGCAAAGAACCACCAGGCCGCAAGGTTTGCGATGGGCCTGCATATGATTCATATACAAGCATGAAGAGATCCTGACAAGCAGTGGATGACTACTTAATATAACTTAACAGATGAGGAGATTGATATGATAGTTGATGATTGGCCTGCCAAGTGGAGAATGCTGGTCAATTTCAAAGAGTTGTTAGATGCTTTGGCGGGTCCTCCACCCGATGCCCCATTCGATCAAGCACAAGCACAAGAGTGCAAGCAAGAATCACAAGTGCAAGCATCAAAGACTCCAATGAACTCTAAACTAGAGCGATAGTTTGAATAAGGGTGCACAAAGTGGAGGTCTGAGAAGGGCAAAGCAAGTAACGCCCCAAACATGACATGATACCAGGTGAATCACATTCTTATTGTGATCACTGCGATGACCACTGCGAGCTAGTCATAGGTAAAACAACACTCGACAAAAGGATTTTAGGAGGTAAAGACTCAGTTATAGTCCTTGATTACTGCTATTTTTGAAAAGGTACCAAAATCCAACGTGTTACAGAGAATTGGAGAATTGAGCATAGGTAAGCAGGTCTGGATAGTACAGATCTTGCAAAGAGTATTGGAGACCAGCAGTGAATATGTTGACTCATCACTTCAGCAGTTTCATACAATTGCATTGTATGTTAATGAATTAGTAACCCACACTTTGGTGCAGTTGCAGAAGATGGCAAACCAGGAACTTGACGATAGAGAACATATCATTAGCAACCACTTACTTAAGTCATGGGAGCAGGAAGCATTAGTGAAGCAAGATATAGAGTGCCTCAACAAGGAACATAAAGTAGCGATTGTGTAGAAAGGATAGATATGGGATGGAAAGGTGTGGTTAGAAAGAGCTATCACATTTGCATGTCAGAATATCCCCGACATTACAGATGCAATGTTCACAGAATCTAAGATCATGTGGCTAAGCCAGGTTATTGCATATCTGCATAGAGATAATGAAGAGTTGAAGGAACGAGAGATCCCACATACACCACCTAAGAAAATTGTAGGGCACAAGGGAATGATAGAGTATGTGACAATGTAGCTGAAAGAAAGCGAGAAGGTAGCCAAGCCAATCACCGATGAAACCATACAATTTTGGGGCAGCGTGGTTCAAGATGAGAAGTTGCAATAGTTGATAAAATATTTGCATGAAGAAGAGGCACAATTTACAGTGATGAGGGAATCACTCAGAGCGATGCCCCCCTTCATTCAAGTAACTAAGGTATCAGAATTAAGAGCATTGCAAGAGCAAGCAAACAAGGCGAGAGAGCATCATTAGCATTGAACTATTTAGCTGGATGAGCTCTAGGACATTGGTGAGAAATTATCACTCAAGGCAGTGAATGTGCTTCAAGCTACATAGGTTAGTCATAAGGTGGTGACCACCAATATTTTTGAACATCCACCTAAGTAGGATGTGTAAGAATGCACGACGCTCAGCAAAAAATACAAAATCTGCAGTTGAGGAAGTCAAGCAAAAGTATGCATATTTCAAGATAAAAATGAATGAGTATACAGTCTCTAGTTGACGTGGCTCAAGGACGAGCCATAATTTTGTGTTGGGGGCCTATTGGCAGGAATTTCTGGTGCATAAGATGAAACAAGGTGCACAATGCAAATGATGGTGTGCAAGACAAATGCGAGTACGTAAGATGGAGAAGTCAACAAAGAGTCAACTTGGTCATAATTTTGTAGTTTTTGGTCCAATTTAGTTAGAGAGTTGGTTAATTTGGGCCATTTTGGAAAGTCACAAGCCTGTATATAGAATCAAAAGTGTAGTAGGATGATAGGAAGACATTAGTGAATGAAGCAAGGAATTTTTGTCTGATATTATTTGTTGAACATCTGCAGAAGAGTGATTCGTGTGTTTTTTTGTCTTACAACTTTGTGATGTATTTTGGGAACCTGTTTTGATCTGTGAAAGTAATATGACATGAAAAGATGTTGATGGAAAACTCTCATTCTTTTTTTTTATGCTTTTAATATTTTAATGATGCAATCTGAATGAATAATTGCTACAATATGGTTCTTCAAACTGAATGATGCGATGTCTTTGCATATTGTATGATGTCATGTTTTTCAATCTATTTATGAGTAAATATAATGATGTGATTTAATATGAATGATTATAGATGCAATTAGACATGGATAGATGATGATAAAACCCTATCCTGAATATCTGGTTAATATTGCGACAATAGGGAAAAACTAAAAGTGGATGCGCAGATCCTCCTCCTTACTACGGAAATGTGGTTAATGCAGATCTCCCTCGAACATCTCAGGTGAGACTTCATCTGCTTGCAAGTGTTGCTTGACAGGGTAAAATATGTATGGGCCGATGCTCAGGGAGATCGTGGTGTTTAGGGGCGTCGACAGAGTGCGAACCCCTATTGATAGGTCTGTGTCAACATCAAGTTTATAACCCGTGTCATCTCTAATATCTTCATGTTCTCTCTTCCCCTTGTTGTAACTTTTCTTCATTCAAGAGAAGATGGCCTAAGTAATCAATACTTTCCATTGATAAATCTTCCAAAACCTCTACAGAAATGCCCAACTTTGTAATGCCATTTTCCTCACTTGTAGGTTCTTAACTTAGAACATCAATGTCCTTGTATATTTTATGTCCTTGAATAACATGGCTCAATATTCTATTACATTTGGTACAGAGTATACCGATGGAAACGTAGTTCCCAAAACATCTAGGGATTTTGGGGTGTGAGATAAATCCTTATAATAAAAAAGATTCATGGAAGATGCAAAATACAATGCACTTTATTTATCTAAATATCCTACATAACTCATTTTGAGATCATCAATGGTTGAAGAACCTAAGGTGCATGGAAAAATGAATTTTATGCAAGAGTATTTCTTTAGTATCCTTAGTATTTCAATTCATTTTTATGAGATGGCTTATACTTTTACTCTATTCATTTCTATGATGATTTGAAACTGCCTTGGGTATCTTATTAGCTGAAAAAAAAAGAGGGAAGTTTTCATCTTTCTTTTCTCGGTAGTGTTGTGGTTAAAAATAACGTGAGATCATTGGGAGGTATAGTTCCTTAGATTAAAAAATTTATCATGAATTACTTAATATTTCAGAATATTTAATCTTTGAATTCATTTTTAGTCCAACAAATATAAGTTTTGGAAAAATTTTGTGGCATAAACCTTTTTCATGTTTATTTGGCTTTTATGTTTTAATGCTGACAAAAAATATCATAGCTTCTATAAGTGGTTGTATTTCAGTTCCTACTATTAGTGACACAAAATATTCATCATAATCTTGAATATGACATGACATTTCAACACCTTGATCCTCTTGATACTTATAGATTAATAGTGTTGCATGCTTAGGATCAAACATAGACAAGCTCATATGAAGCTTTCCTTGAGACCTTGAACCAAATCTATCATGACTTGAGATATTTGGCATTGAGATACTTGATTGTTCACACTCTTGGTATTTATTTTCCTATGAAAATTGTTGAACCTATTTATAAACTATAAATAAATACATTTATTGCTACTCTAACCTTCAATTTGAATTCCTAAAATATGGTGTGGAAATATTTCCTTTCTCTATTGATCATTGAACTCTTTAATAAGGTAGTTTGTCCTGGATTCATTTTCCACCTTGGAACTAGATCTCTGAGAATAGAATATTCAAGAAAAGTCACCTCATTTGTGTTTTTGTTCGAATTTGGTTATAATGAAGTTCAGGAAAAATATGCTAAATTCACCATTATTTCCATCCTACTTAAATTATGAAAAATGTTTGATTGCCATCATTGTGTATCACATTCCATGAATCAATAAGGTTCATTCATATTGTGGTTGTGTTCAAATTTATGAACTCTGGCAAATTTAACTATTAGTGCCTAAAATTTACCGACATGCATACTTTTTTCAACTAGTCCGGAAATCCAATCACTTTGCCTAAAGGCATTTTCTAATCCCTAAAATGTCAAATATCTATAATAAGCATAGTCACAAATTTGGTACTATATGTTACAATGGACATTTAAAATGGGAAAATACTAAGATAAGATAATTATGCAAGTCCAACAATTGACCAAACAAGTTGGGACTAAGGAGTAACATTGGTGTAGTACACAGTGGGAATATAGTAGTGTCCCCTACATATAATCTAGCACCAAGAAGAAAATATATAAGAATTGATGTAGAAGGAACAATGAAATGAGTACAAGTATCATTTAGTGAGTCTTTAATTATTGTAAAGGCCTTGATAAAATGATTGATAAGGTTGTCTAGAAAATAACCAGGAGTCAAGGGCATTGCTACACATTATTGGGTGGTATCTTGCAGGTTGCATCCACGTGAAGAACCCTCCCACTTGTACCAATCATGTTTGAGGGAGGGAATAAAATTTGAATCAATCACTTTTCTACTTGATAAAGTGTGGGGATTTGTACTCTATATGAATCCATACTCATGGACTCAAGGCTAATTGTTGATGTATTTGTAACTTCGGAATGTATTCACTTGTATATCTTATATTATACCCCGATGTTCCTATCGGGAGAGTCATTAATATAATAAAGTCTTGTAAATTCAATGAAGTTAAACCTCTGTTGTAATTCAAGGTAATAGTCCCCACAATTGAGTTGAGTTTAACCCTCCTTATTGATTACAGGGGTAAGATCCCCACAGTTATGGGGCACTAGGGTTATTAGCCTCTCCTAGATAAGTCGGACCTGGTAAGTAATTAGTGAGGTCGACTTGTTGGAGTGGAAATCAATTGAACGGAAGAATATAAACAGAAGTGAGGCTCTCCTCATTTCTACACACACATAGACGCACTCAACTGGGGTGCATGAGTGAGAGAGGAAGTGTTGGCACAAGTGAGAGAGATCAGTTGTTAGAGATCATCTTTATGTTTTTAGGTTTTATTACTGCCATTGGTGCTCATTCTATCTTTGAGAAAGTTTCCAGGTTTTTCCTTTATGGTTTCCCCAAGGATAAATCTTTGTGTCTATTGTCTCTTGTGATTGATTTTTAAGCATGTTATTCTCTCAGATAAGATCCTAAGATCATATTGTTTAAATAATAAAAATCTAAAAAGGTATCAGAGCTAACCTGAGAAGAATACATTGTGCAATCGTAGAATCTAAGGCTTCTTAATTTTTGGGTCTCTCTCCACAATCCATCAACAAAAGGAGGCTAGGCTAACTCTCCATTGAAGGGCGCATCTTTCTATCAAAGAATAATTTGATTCCAAGCATTTTCAGTTTTTACTGTGAGAAATTAGGGATTTTTATAGAAGAAGAATTTTTGAGTGAACCCAACATATGATTTCTCTCCTCATCAAAATCAAAGTTTAAATACCAAGGTCAATTTTTTTGGTTGAGTGAAACTCCGGGAAAGTCAAAACCTAGTTTGACCCTGGGCATGAAAAACCCTAAAATACTAAAACTGGTAGTTTTCGTACATTCTCTATATATCGAGATTGAATAATTCTCAGGGGACGAAATTTTCAGTCAAAACCTAGTTTGACCCCGGGCCTGAAAAACCCTATAATACTAAAACTGGTAGTTTTCGTACATTCTCTATATATTGATATTGAATAATTCTCAGGGGACGAAATTTTCATAGGCCGAACATAAAATTCTAATGTACCCTTTGTAAAACTTTCGGGCTCATATTCTCTATATTCTGGGAGATATCATTCCTCCAAACCAGGGTTCCAGCCTCTTCTAGCATTGATCCCTAAACAGGACACCTAGGGAGAATTGCTATATCTCAGCCTATGAAGATCCAAATGAAATTTATCAAGATTTTCTAGATAGGGCATGGAATTTAATTCTTGTGGTAAAAATTTCAGACCCTGAAGGTGAAACAGGGACACATGGCAGTTCGTACAAGTTCTCTATGCTGAATAGTCCTGAATTAATTCACCGTGGAAAAATTATCATAAGTCCCAATTGGTGAAACCAATTCTGATAAAACCTATGGTGTTGGAAAGAGGACAAATGATGATACCTCAAACAATTTCAGACACATAGAAGTTGTACTTTAGAAGATAGTGCAGAAACAGTTTCAGGAATTTCTGTAGAAGAAATTGGAAAACTAGGGCTTCCTGTTCTGGGAGTTTCCCTCCATTGTTTTGATAAAATGAGTAGATTGGATAGCTCACCTTGAAGAGGTATATATTTCTATCCAATCAGAATTTCGAAATTCCAAGTTTTGAAAATTAGGGTTTCTCTCACAAACCCGAGATCAACCAGATCCGGAACCAGGACAGACACCTCAAATCAGTAAGATCTAATATTTTGCTATTTACATTTGAGATTCTCATTTCAAAATGACCTATCACACCAGCTTGATAACAAGCTTGGTGAAGCTGAAAACGTCCGAGCATGTAAGTACAAGCTTTCACTAGTTCTTGAAGAAAATGAATTGTACACCTGCATAAGTGGAGAGGCTCCAGTTCCAGAGGGAGATGAGGCTAAAGCCTTACACAAGAAGAACTTGGTGAAGGACAAGAGGATAAATGTTGATTCAATCAAGGATCACCTTATACCAAAAGTGTCTTCCCTAAAGACACCTAAATAGATGTTTGATTCCTTGACCAAGTTATTTCAAGGGAAGAACATAAATCAGAAGATGACTTTGAGAAACTAGTTGAAGAATGTAAAGATCCAAAATGCAGAGACCATATAGTCATACTTTACAAGGGCATCTAAAAGCAAAGAACAACTTGAAGAAGTGGATGAAGAAATAGAGAATACAAAAATTGTGATAACCACCTTGAATGGCCTCCTAGGATCAAGGGATTCATTCATTCGAGGAATGTGCACTGAAAGGAAGTGATTACCTTTAGCAGACTCTATGAAGAGTGCACACAAGATGAAGCTTGGCTCATAATAAGAGAAAGAGAAGATGGAATCAACTGAAGATCAATCTCTCACAATTCAAAGAAGATCCCTCAAGCGATGAGGAATACAAAGGACTCAAGTATTGAAGAACCTCTTATCCATATTATCATTTGGATAAGAAATGATGTTTTTATCAATGAAGAAGATGATGAAGCTGAAGGCTCAAGAAGAAGTCTACCCATGAAACAAATAAAGATAAGTATTCAATTGTCATTTCATGATATTGTTTTTTTATGCATTTGTTTATATTTAGTTGATGTGTTATGCATGATAGAATGTTTGCATTAATGAATTATCGGCTTCCACTTGTGAGCAAGCAAACAAGGAAAGAGAGCATCATTAGCATTGAACTATTTAGCTAGATGAGTTCTAGGACATTGGTGAGCAGTTATCACTCAAGGAAGAGAATGCGCTTCCAGCTGCATAGGATAGTCAGAAGGTGGTGACCACCAAATTTTTTGAACATCCACCTAAGTACGATGTGTAAGAATGCACGACGCTCAGCAAAAATACAAAATCTATAGTTGAGGAAGTCAAGCAAAAGTATGCATATTTCAATATAAAAATCAATGAGTATACAGTCTCTAGTTGACGTGGCTCGAGGACGAGCCATAATTTTGTGTTGAGGGCCTATTGGGAGGAATTTTTGGTGCATAACATGAATCAAGGTGCACAAGACAAATGATGGCATGCAAGACAAATGACAGTGCGTAAGATGGAGAAGTCGACAAAGAGTCGACTTGGTCATAATTTTGTATTTTTTGGTCCAATTCAGTTAGAGAGTTGGTTAATTTGGGTCATTCTGAAAAGTCGCAAGCCTATATATAGAATCAGAAGTGTAGTAGGATGATAGGAAGACATTGGTGAATGAAGTGAGGAATTTTTGTCTAATATTATTTGTTGAACATTTGCAAAAGAGTGATTCGTGTGTTTTTTTTGTCTTACAACTCTGTGATGTATTTTGGGAACCTATTTTGATGTGCAAAAGTAATATAACATGAACAGATGTTGATGGAAAACTCTCATTCTTGTTTTTTGCTGCTTTTACTATTTTAATGATGCAATCTGAATGAATAATTGCTACAATATGGTTGTTCGAGCTGAATGATGCAATGTCTCTACATACTGTATGATGTCATGTTTGTCAATCTGTTTATGAGTAAATATAATGATGTGATTTAATATGAATGATTATCGATGCAATTGAAGATGTATAGATGATGATAAAACCCTATCCTGAATCTCTGGTTAATATTGTGACAATAGAGAAAAACTAAAAGTGGATGCACATATCCTCCTCCTTACTGTGGAAATGTGGTTCATGCAGCTCTCCCTCGAACATCTCGACTGAGACTTCATCTGCCTGCAAGTGTTTCTTGACAGGGAAAAATATGTCTGGGACGGTGCTCAGGGTGATCACAGTGTTTAAGGGCGTTGACAGAGTGTGAACCCCTGTTGACAGGTCTGTGTCAACATCAAGTTTATAACCCGTGGCATCTCTAATATCTTCATGTTCTCTCTTCCCCTTGTTGTAACTTTTCTTCATTCAAGAGAAGATGGCCTAAGTCATCAATACTTTTCATTGATAAATCTTCCAAAACCTCTACAGAAATGCACAACTTTGTGATGCCATTTTCCTCACTTGTAGGCTCTTAACTTAGAATATCAATGTCCTTGTATATTTTATGTCCTTGAATAACCATGGCTCAACATTCTATTACATTTGGTACAGAGTATACCGATGGAAACGTAGTTCCCAAAACATCCAGGGATTTTGGGGAGTGAGATAAATCCTTATAATAAAAAGGCTTCATGGAAGATGCAAAATACAATGCACTTTATTTATCTAAATATCCTACATAACTCACTTTGAGATCATCAATGGTTGAAGAACCTTAGGTACATGGAAAAATGAATTTTCTGCAAGAGTATTTCTTTAGTTTCCTTAGTATTTCAATTCATAAGTTTATGATATGGCTTATACTTTTACTCTATTCATTTCTATGATGATTTGAAACTGCCTTGGGTATCTTATTAGCTGAAAAAAAATAGGGAAGTTTTTATGTTTCTTTTCTCAGCAGTGTTGTGGTTAAAAATAATGTGAGATCATTGGGAGGTATAGTTCCTTAGATTAAAAATTTTATCATGAATTACTTAATATTTCAGAATCTTTAATCTTTGAATTCATTTTTAGTCCAACAAATATAAGTTTTGGAAAAAAATTGTGGCATAAACCTTTTTCATGTTTATTTGGCTTTTAAGTTTTAATGCTGAAAAAAAATCTCATAGCTTCTATAGGTGGTTGTATTTAAATTCCTACTATTAGTGACACAAAATAGTCATCATAATCTTGAATATGACATGACATTTCAACACCTTGATCCTATTGATACTTATAGACAAGCTCATATGAAGCTTTCCTTGAGACCTTGAACCAAATCTATCATGACTTGAGATACTTGACTGTTCACACGCTTAGTATTTATTTTCCTATCAAAATTGTTGAAGCTATTTATAAACTATAAATAAATACATTTATTGCTACTCTAACCTTCAATTTGAATTCCTAAAATATGGTGTGGAAATATTTCCTTTCTCTATTGATCATTGAACTCTTCAATAAGGTAGTTTGTCCTGGATTCATTTTCCACCTTGGAACTAGATCTCTAAGAATAGAATATTCAAGAAAATTCACCTCATTTGTGTTTTTGTCCGAATTTGGTTATAATGAAGTTCAAGAAAAAAATGCAATGCAAAAAATATGCTAAATTCATCATTATTTCCATCCTACTTAAATTATGCAAAATGTTTGATTGCCATCACTGTGTATCACATTACATGAATTGATAAGGTTCATTCATATTGTGGTTGTGTTCAAATTTATGAACTCTGGCAAATTTAACTGTTAGTGCCTAAAATTTACCGACATGCATACTTTTTTCAACTAGTTCGGAAATCCAATCTTTGCCTAAAGGCATTTTCTAATCCCTAAAATGTCAAATATCTATAATAAGCATAGTCACAAATTTGGTACTATATGTTACAATGGACATTTAAAATGGGAAAATATTAAGATAAGATAATTATGCAAGTCCAACAATTGACCAAACAAGTTGGGACTAAGGAATAACGCTGGTGTAGTACATAGTGGGAATATAGTAGTGTCCCCTACATCTAATCTAGCACCGAGAAGAAAATATATAAGAACTGATGTAGAAGGAACAATGAGATGAGTAGAAGTATCATTCAGTGAGTCTTTAATTATTGTAAAGGCCTTGATAAAATGATTGATAAGGTTATCTAGAAAATAACCAGGAGTCAAGGGCATTGCTACACATTATTGGGTGGTATCTTGCAGGTTGCATCCACATGAAGAACCCTCCCACTTGTACCAATCATGTTTGAAGGAGGGAAGAAAATTTGAATCAGTCACTTGTCTACTTGATAAAGTGTGGGGATTTATACTCTATACGAAGCCATACTCATGGACTCATGGATAAATTGTTGATGTATTTGTAACTTCAGAATGTATTCACTTGAATATCTTATATTACACCCCGATGTTCCTATCGGGAGAGTAATTAATATAATAAAGTCATGTAAATTCAATGAGGTTAACCCTCCATTGTAATTCAATGCAATATTCCCCACAATTGAGTTGAGGTTAACCCTCCTTATTGATTAGAGGGGTAAAATCCCCATAGTTATGGGGCACTAGGGTTATTAGCCTCTCCTAGAGAAGTCGAACCTGGTAAGTAATTAGTGAGGCCAACTTGTTGGAGCAGAAATAAAATGAATAGAAGAATATAAATAGAAGTGAGGCTCTCCTCATTTCTACACATACATACACTCACTCAACTGGGGTGCATGAGTGAGAGACATTAGAGGAAATTTGGGGTCTAAAATGGGCCTTATAAGAAAATGCACCAACAATAAATTTTGTGAGTTGGAATTCAAGAACCAATAGAATTTCAATAAAATGAGTCAACCATAATGGTTGAATTGACATATTTGTCATAAAAGAAAACTACTTTTGTTGTTCGTATTTTCGACATATATCCATGTGCTGTTACTCAAATTTCAAGCGAGAGAGCTCGTTGGATGCGGAATTTAATTCTGCATCCATCGAGTACCCACACTTCATACTTTTGATGGACTTCGCTACCCCAAAAATAAGAAATACCTGAAAAAAGTGATGATGACATCATCATCACTTTTTTCAGGTATTTCTTATTTTTGGGGTAGCGGAGTCCGTCAAAACTATGCAATGTGGGTACTCGTTGGATGCGGAATTAAATTCCACATCCAGCGAGCTCTCCCGCTCCAAATTTGAGTAAAAACACAGGGAGATATGTCGAAAATACGAACACAAAAAGTAGTTTCTTTCATTCTTCCTCCAAAATTAATAACTATTATTTTATTATTTTAACTATTATTTTATTATTTTAACTATTATTTTATTATTTTAACTATTATTTTATTATTTTCCTTAGGAGGCCCATTTTAGACCTCAAATTTCCTCTAATGGGAAGTGCTGGCACAAGTGAGAGAGGTACGGTTGTCAAAGATCATCTTTATGTTTTTGGGTTTTACTGCTGCCATTGGTGCTCATTCTATCTCTGAGAAAGTTGTGGGGTTTTTCCTTTGTGGTTTCCCCAAGGATAAATATTTGTGTCTATTGTCTCTTGTGATTGATTTTTAAGCATGTTATTCTCTCAGATAAGACCCTAAGTTCATATTGTTTAAATGATAAAAATCTAACATGGTATCAGAGCTAACTTGAGAAGAAGACATTGTGCAGCCGTAGAAGATAAGGATTCTTAATTTTTGGGTCTCTCTCCATAATCCATCAGTAAAAGGAGACTAGGATAACTCTCCATTGAAGGGCGCATCTTTCTGTCAAAACAGAATTTGATTCCAGGCATTTTTAGTTTTTACGGCGGGAAATTAGGGCTTTTTATAGAAGAAGAATTTTTTAGTGAACCTAGGATAAGATTTCTCTCCTCATCAAAATCAAAGTTTAGAGACCAGGGTCAAATGTCTTGGTTGAGTGAAACTCTGGGAAAGTCAAAACCTAGTTTGACCGCGAGCCTGAAAAACCCTAAAATACTAAAACTGGTAGTTTTCATACATTCTCTATATATCAATATTGAATAACTCTCAGGGGACAAAATTTTCACAGGCCGAAGATAAAATTCTGATGTACCCTGTGTAAAACTTTTATCCTCGGATTCTCTATATTCTAGGAGATATGATTCCTCCAAATCAGGGTTCCAACCTCTTCCAGGATTGATCCCTAAACAGGACACCTAGGGAGAATTGCTATATATAGGCCTACGAATATCCAAATGAAATTTTTTAAGATGTTCCAGATAGGGCACAGACTTTAAGTCCTGTGGTAAAATTTTCAGACCATAAAGGTGAAACAGGGACACGTGGCAGTTCATACAAGTTCTCTATGTTGAATAGTCCTAAATTAATTCACCGTGGAAAAACTATCATAAGTCCCAATTGGTGAAACCAATTCTGATGAAACCTATGGTGTTGGAAAGAGAACAGATGAATATACCTCAATAAACAATTTCAAACACATAGAGAATAGTTCTCCCAAAAATGACAGTTTGAGAAAGAATCCAAGAATGAAGAATAATATGGCAAATGTAGTTATGTGACACTATTGAGTGACATCATTGATGCAGAACCTTCCATCTATGAATAAGTAGCCAAGAAGAAAGGGAAGGAGAATACCAGTTCAAGAAGAATGATGTCTAGGATATAGTATTGAGCCCTGAATGGAAGTTCATAGTTCCAACATGCAGCAGATGGAAACATGTTGGGATACAAGGCAAGATTCGTAGCACGAGGCTTCTCATGAAAGAAGGCATAGAATACGAAGAGACATTTACAGCGACTAGAAAGTAAGACACATGATAGGTAGACTCATGTGTGAAAATTAAAGAAGGCCTTGTACAAGCTTAGAAGTCACCCATGGGATGACACATACATTAGGAGCTTCAATATCACCTAGAGTGATGAAGATATTAATCTTTTCTACAAGGTTGAAGATGAAATCCAATAGAGGATGACAAGCTCACAGATGGGTGCAAGAAGAACTCTTGAAAAGGTTCAAGATATTGATATCCAGTGACCCTAGATGGATAAATAGAATATTAGTAGAAAAGGAAGCTACTTGTCAATCCAGTACAGAATGTTTCAATGCATAAAGTATGAAAGGCAGATGGAGAATGATGCTCCGCTTCAGAGGGAGTGACTGCAGAAGATCCTGAGGTTCGACATGGTACGAAAGGATAGATAGATTACTGATGAATCTAGGATTTACTAAGATTAAGGTGTATTCCAACCTTTAATTCAAGTTTGAAGGTGGAATAATAGTGATTCTCCTCTTATATGTCGATGACTTGTTCCTAGAAGAAAAGGGGAAATCCTTAAAGTTTCAATAAGGAGACTTGCTGCCGAGTTCAAGATGAAGTACTTGGATATGATGCACTACTTTCTAGGAATGGAGATGTGGTAGAATGTGGATGGAATATCCCTGGGACAAGGGAATTATGCAGTGGATATCCTGAAGAGGTTCAGGATTATGGAATGCAAGGCTATGACCACACCTATGGCATCGAAGCTGAATCTATTGAGTGTTGCTTCATGAGAGTTGGTTGATGCCACGATGTATTTTCATATGATTTGTTCCTTGATGTACTTGACAAATATGAGACCAGATATTTTATTTTCCGTGAACACATTGAGACATGTTCACCTGATGGTTGAAAAGCATACAGTGAGGTACCTAAACAGTACAGTTGAGTATGGGCTCAAGTATGATACAAATCAGAAGATTAACCTGTAGGGTTATGTGGATTCATATTAGGCAGGTAGTGCCATTGATAGGAATAGCACTTCGAGGTGCTACTTCAGTATGAGATCAGATGTGATCTCTTGGTTTAGTAGGAAGCAGTCCTGCATGGCACTGAGTACAGTCAAGGCAAAATATGTTTCCACTTTCTCGGATACTTAGGAGGTAGTATGTTTCTTTTGAAAACTACTATTTGATTTGATTGATCTGACTTGCATTTTTGTACAATATATAGAGGATCAGTGAAGCTCCAGTATGTGATCTAGATCAAGATCTCTCGAAAGAGGGAGTTCTAGCACAACCGGTGCGATAGGTTGTATGAGCATAAAATCTTGGCAAAGATCATAGGTTGCTTAGATGTAAATGGTCCTATAGGTTGTCCTCGGATGTAATCAGTCTTGGCGAAGCTCGCAGGTTATCTTTGGACGTAATCATCCCTGATGTGATTCTATGCTAGAAATGGACCAAGTGAATTTTGAGTACTTTTGGGAGAAGCTTGGTGTTCTCTATATAGAGGTTCCTTCCAAGAGGAAGTGATGAGTCCGTGTGCTCTTCTGACATGGTGGTAGGATTGGTTCCTCCCATGGTCAGATGTAAGTGTTGTGCCTTTCTGACATGGTGGTAGGATTGTTTCCTCCCATGGTTAGATGTAAGTGATGTTCCTTTCTGACATGGTGGCAGGATTGGTTCCTCCCATGCTTAGATGTAAGTGTTGTTCCCTTCTGACATGGCGGCAGGATTGGTTCCTCCCATGGTCAAATATAAGTGCAGCTGATACATCCAGTATGAAAAAGGACTGGATCTATGATTATACATCCAGTATGAAAAAGGAATAGCTCTGTGATGATACATCCAGTATGAAAAAGGACTGGCTCTATGATGATACATCTAGTATGAAAAATGACTGCCTCTGTGATGATACATCCTGTATGAAAAAAGGACTGGCCTTATTATGATACATCTAGTATGAAAAAGGACTGGCTCTCTGATGATACATCCAGTATGAAAAAGGAATGGCTCTATGAAGCTACACCCAGCATGAAAAAGGGTTGGCTCTATAGAGGACTACACCTAGTATGAAAAAGGACTGGCTCTATAGAATTACATCCACATGAAAAAGGGTTGGCTCTGTTGATGAAGACCTACATGGAGGCTAGGCCTACAACCAGCATGAAAAAGGGATAGCTCTATATAACTTCCTATGACGAGTAGAATTGAGAGATAGCACCATTTTTTTGAGATAGCAGAAACATTGATGATGATGATGATCCAGTGATGATCTAGTGATGATCCGGCTTTAATGATGATCCAGTGACGATCCAACTTTGATGATGATCCAGTGATGATCCAAATTTGATGATGATCCATTGATGATGATCCAATGATGATGATCTAGTAATGATCCAGTGATGATGATCCAGACTTGATCCAAAGAAGAAGACTTATGCCGATGAATTGTGTCAATAGAATACATTCCTAGTTAAGAGGGAGTGTTGATGTATTTGTAACTTTAGAATGTATTCACTTGTATATCTTATATTATACCATGATGATCCAATCAGGAGAGTCATTAATATAATAAAGTCATGTAAATTCAATGAGGTTAACCCTCCATTGTAATTCGGGGAAATAGTCCCCATAATTGAGTTGAAGTTAACCCTCCTTGTTGATTAGGGGAGTAAATTCCCCACAGTTGTGGGGCACTGAGGTTATTAGAATATCCTAGAGAAGTCGGCCTTGGTGAGTAATTAGTGAGGACGACTTGTTGGAGTGGAAATCAAGTGAACAGAAGAATATAAATAGAAGTGAGGCTCTCTTCATTTCTACACATACATACACTCACTCAACTGGGGCGCATGAGTGAGAGAGGAAGTGTTGGCACAAGTGACAGAGATCAGCTGTCGGAGATCATCTTTATGTTTTCGGGTTTTACTATTTCCATTGGTGCTCATTCTATCTTTGAGGAAGTTGCATGGTTTTTCCTTTATGGTTTCCCTGAGGATAAATATTTGTGTCTATTGTCTCTTGTGATTGATTGATGTGCATGTTATTATCTCAGACAAGATCCTAAGATCATATTGTTTAAATGATAAAAATCTAACTCTAATAAGAAAGAAACAAGTACTGGCTTGTAATTGAGATTGACATCAACATAATTTTTTAGTTGAAGATGTGAAATGACTTTATTCTCAGAACGAGCCTTAAAAACCTTGCATGGATACTTGCCTATAATATTTTTTTGTGTGAAAATGCACCATTGTGTAGAAAGGTCTGGTAGAATTTTTGGGATACATCAATGCAAGGCATACCAATTTAAGTATGGTGCTTTTCTAGAACAATATAATTAAAGGATTATATTTATTTATGTTTATTTCAACATATATGAAACCACCATTGAATTTCATATTTAGGACCTTTGCGTAAATAATGGTAATAAAGATGTAATTTTCTCTTAAAACCCATTTAGGATTATTGCTTTAGAATATTTGACAACCATTGCCACAAAGTTATCAAATTTGACAAATCCACTTATAGAGGATTACATTGCTAACTTTATTGGGGCTTTCATTTAGAAAGTTTTGTTTTAAGTTATGACCTGCATAGTAATCAGAGTCTGGGTTTTTTTATTATTTTTAAAGTTGAGTAGGATAAGGTCACATAGTTGCCTGGAAATTTCCTACAACCATTATAAATGGATAGCCTCTGAAGACTATATAGAGAAATATCCTTTTCATACATGGGGTATCATCATGTTTGTTGGTATTTCATCCTTCTTCAATTTTCATTTTAGTGATCAACCTTAGACTCTCATTATTCATCTCTGCAACATTTTAACTAATATTTTTCCCTTAATCATTCTTTATTCTTTCCATATTGTTGAATTTTGTTGACCATTTATATATATACATTTTGTCTCTCACAATGTTTCTCTAAATTCTCAACTTGGGTAAATTCCATGTTAGCAAAAATTTGACTTCTAATGCATGCTTTGTTGGATATTTGCACTAGAAAGGAGAAATTGTAAGCATTGGCCAAGCAATTTTTGGTCACGACCTTCAGGTTGGAAGTGGTATGTTCATTTTTTACCTTTAGGTTTTGATCCATTTATGACCCCTTCTCTTATAATTGTAAAGTGTGGTCAAACTTTAGGCCATGCAAGATCAACATTACCAAAATGCATTGTATAGTTGGATTGCATAAGTTTATTGAAGATGTTATAGAATATGTAAGAGGATTTTCCAACAAGAAATACACTAGACATGGGTAGGATTTATATGCTCTGTTTCCAAAGATATCCATAGATTGGTTAGTTCATCCAATAATGGATAGCCCCATAAACATTATTTCTAAGACAAAAAACAATTTAACTTCAAGATGTTAGGGATGTTATACAAATGGTCGTGTTATTCAATAGTCCCTTAAAAGTGGATTGTAATAAAAAATAAATTATAAATAAATAAATTAACAGATAGAAGACTAATTTTACTTGAAATTTTTATGATTTAAGCTTAATATTTCAATAATTCACAAAAAAAGGCCTTGACATAGCTCATATGTCAAACAATATTTTGCAATCCAATAACAACTCTTGTTGTCTCATAAATAGGCATCTATTGTGTAATGAAGAAATATCAACAATACACTTATGGTGGGGAATTTATTAGTTAGAAAAGTAGATGAAAACAAGGGAGATTCCATGGTTAATATAGGAGAGGCAAACAAAAGTGTGAAGAATCATCCCTTTGCAAAACATTGGATTTTTTTTAGTATAACGTAAGGTCAACTATCATGTACCTTATCATTTTCTCTATGTTATTGCTACATGTGACCTAAATATAAGAGCACATTAGCAAGTCCATTCCATTAGAAACTCAAAAAAAAAATTCCAAAAAAAAATTTAGTAATATTGGTCTACCTAAAATTTGAATATATTTTGTTTTCATTTCCAGATCCTCCTTTCAAAACCCGCCTTCACTTTATATCGATTTGCATTCCAAAAATATTCCTTGCACTTGTGATTTGGTTTTTAAATGTCATAAATTACTAAATTCAAATTCCATGTAGATTTACCTTATTCCAAGAAGAATAGAGGGATATATTTACATGAAGGTTTGAAGTAAGGCCTTAATTTTCACAAAGAAACGTCTACTTCTGAAAATTGATGTTGACATTTTCTTTTCACATATTTATACTGAAAAATGTTCAGAGTTTATAATATAAACATGTTAATCAATAGACAATATATCGTCAGGGATTTCAATCATTATGATTTATTTAGTTTTGGAAAAGGCTTTTCCCTCCATAATGCATGCACTTCATTTGTCTTGTGTCTAGGTGTAAATGTTGATTGTTCAATTGGTGTCACCATACCATAAACTGAGTACTAAGATGGGTATAGTTAATATTGAATAATAACTACTAGGATATCATTATTAACTTGTTATGTATATACTATGCTTTGTGGATAACATTATTATGCAACTTTGTGAATTACCATCATCAGCTTCTACCTCTAATTCATTATATTAGCATCCATTTGATTACTTCCTGCACCGTACTCCTTTTTGTATAGATGTATTTTTATCTACATCAAATAAGATCATTGTCATGGATTTTTATCTACATTCATTATTATTGCATAATTCTATGTACATGATAGTTCAGATTTTATTTAGATCACTTGGATATCATTTTAAGTTATTATTTGTATGAAAACATGTTTTGTTTGTATTAAGTAAAAATATATTTTACTTAATCAAGCTTACTACATGTTTGTAGAATATTTTCCTTAACATGTGTTGAATGTTTACAGTATTTATTACTTGTTATGAATCCTACATGGCATAACAATGAAAGAAATGTATCACATAACCTACAAAATAGTGACTTCCAATGTCTTATAGTTATTATTATCAAACATAGAAAGTGACAAAATCACAACCCATGAACACATGTACTTATTGTGAGAACCTGTGTACTAGGAGGACCCACTCTTTAACATGATCTCCATCTCTATATTATATCATATTTATGTAGATTAGGTTAATTCTTTCATGTCAGGGGATATATGTATTTTTTTTAAATTCCACAGCTCCATTGGATATCTGATGACCACTTCCATAGAATCTGATGCCATCGCCATACCACTGACGTCTAACATTGTCAGATATTTGACAACCAATTCCATAGACTCCCGACGGCATTGCGATACCACCGATGCCTAAAGTTGTCAGATATCTGACAACCACTTCCATAGAATCTGACGCCATCACAATACCACTGACACCTATATTTTTCAGATATTCGACGGATCCTTACAAATAATCCAATGTCCAAAATAGTGAAATTTGTCAGATTTTTGACTCCTATATAGTTAAACTTGTCGGATGTCCGACCTCCTATACAGTGATATTTTTGGATTTTCGACAGAAATATTAAAATAGTATTTGTTGGATATCCAACCAGGATAAGTAAAAAATCCTACGTGTTTATTTTACTATCGAATATATAATGAATTGCAACTGATGTTTAAGAAAGAAGATGATTGTCGGATGGTTGACAACATGATGTCGAAAATCATACATCAATGCCGTCGAATTTTGGATTAAAAAATGCTAGTGAGCATAGACATCGGGAGCAAGTTCAAATCCATACTGATTAGGTCATTCCATCATAATGTGGCATCTGTGTCTTCATCTCCTATCATTATTGCATATGTTAAAATATGCACGAGTCTCACCTTTGTGCCAATGTCTACCTCGACTTCTCTTTGCAATATTCCATCTTGCGTTATCTTTGTTACAAGTACTACATTAGTTAGCACCTGGAGTAGATGCAAAACCTGATGGAAATATCCAGTCGCATGTTGTGTAACCTTTTCCCAGTTTTCATTTACCACATTAGTTATTACATATATTATATTGTTTTTTACTCATTGGATATTCCAGTGGTTCCACTCCCCTCACCTTGCTCGAACCCGCGCTTCGTCTACACTTCTTCCTGATGTTTCTGAGACGCTGATTTTGTAGATGTCGTCGATGATGCTTCATCTTGCGATTGTTCTTCCTCTAATGACTCCTTTTGTTCTTCTTGTTCTTTTGGTTTGTTTGTCAATGACCCCTCTTTGGGGTCTGATAGTTAGTCTATTTCCATTCTTCTGGCCATTCCGCCACTATAGCATCCAGTTCTTCATTGCTAATCTTATATTGTGTCATAAACCACTGCTTCTGTGGATCTACACATGCTTGAATGAAGGTGGGTTGAGGCCCTATTGACAACCTTGCAACTCTCTAATACTTCTACACTACCTCTTATGTTAAGAGAATAATCTTCACCTCCTCTATTCGCAGCAGATCCACATAAATGTAGAATTGGATGTTGTTGTTCATTTTCCTCTCTTTGTCATTTAGTGCCCATAAATTTTTGTACTACACTACATGACATATATTGGAAACTCCAAACTCCGTTCCTAAGTATTGTGGTGGTTCCATTGAACCAACCAATGCAATTAGTATAAGTAACCATGAATATCTAAACAACTTATTGGTCTCTTGCGCTCATATTGTGTCCTCCATTAGCTCATTCAACAGGAAAAGGGACCAGTTCATTTGTATGCCTATTGTGCATTATTTCACAGATGTGATGTACACTGATGTGCGCTGGTTTGGTCGATTCTTTCGCATGATTTTGGGCGTCAACAACTTTTATACGATCCTGACCATCTTCTCGTTGATTGTGTCGATCACATATGCTATGGTATCCTTTACCACCTCATATTTTTGCTTTAGCTTCGTAGCAATATTTTTGTCATTATATTTCCCTTGGAAATATTGCATCGGATCTACCCCTTCCTTGGGTAATCCTGTTATTTGTGAAATTAATTTGACTGTGACTAGGACTTTGTTGTCCAATCATAAATATATTTCATGAAAGAAAACTAGTAGCTACTTCATGCATGCATTTACCTTTGTCAATCTCCCAAAGTGTGGTATATGGATTATTGATAGAATTCCTAATCATTGCAATTCCAGTGCCCACTCCATTGGTTCCCTTGTAATTGGACCCCCTGGTCCATGTGTTATCTCCACATGTGTGTCTTTCATGCATTCTAGGTAGGCCAAAATATCATAGTCGTTGTACTATAATTTTTGCAAATGTTGCACGATTTTTCCTATAACATTGACACTTGTTGGTGTCATCGGCATATTGAAAGTGTACTTAAAATTCTTACCAATACGCATTGTGGGTTCCCATTCCTTCCTTCATGGAACATAGTCACAAATTTATGCTCCCGTCATAACTATTGTTCTTAATTTCCTTCCTCTTGTTGTCATTTCCATTTCTGCAGTGGTCGATGTGCCTGTTTCTCCTTCTGTCATCACAACCCATGTAAAGGTATGGGTCGTTTTGGGTTTTCTTCATGGACCTATCAGTCAAGTGGTGCTTCTCTTCTTCCTGGTTATTTGCACATGTGGGGAATGGATATTCAGTTTTTCTTGAATGATTCGCGTCGTCGCCCTTGGTGTCCCTTGTGTACTCGTGCTAGAAATTATATGCGCCATTGCAACTTTTTCATTCCTTGTCTCTGTTACTCTTTATTCTAACTCTTCCTCTCAGACTACACAATGGATCAAACCATGCCCTTCGACTTGATTTTATAATCTCTCATAATCTCGTGCAAGTGGATTTGAAGCATCATTACCAAACCCTCCATTGATTGACCATATCCTCTGCCAATTCTACAAATCCATTCCACTCGTTCATCATTAAATGCATCATTTTACACTTGCATCATCGCTCTGCCTGACGTAATTGCTCCATTTATTGCCTGATTTGACCAGTTCGCACCTTGTAATATGTTGACAATCTCCAAACCTTGTCATGGTTCAAATTTTCTCTTCGCTTTTATTTCTGTTGACAAAATTTTATTAAAATTTCTTCACTCTTTTATTTAACACTGTTGTTATCAGTGATATCGTGCTAGTCTATCCCGATAAGGATTTAGCCAGCTTCCATTTACTTGTTTCAGCAAAAGTATTCCATCTATCTTTTTCAACTATATCGCACCTCCATTGGTAATGAAATGTATGGCATAGGGACTAAGCCAATGCATCTAAAGCTTACTTGGGTGCTTCGCAAACTTGTGTCATAGAGAATAACCATATCTTCACACTGAAAATGTTTCATATTTACATGGCGATCATGACATTCCTTCTATCGATCATTTTCTAATTGCTGATGAAATATTGTGATAAAGCGATCCTCTTCCAGTTGCAAAAACTGCGCAAATATTTCCTCAATTTCTCCTTCGTCGCTCATTCCTATTAGTTTTTCTATACACATACTAGGGACAACATACTCCATGGGAATCAACGCTTCTTTTCCATAAACCAACTTGAATGGTGTCTGAACAGTCAGTCATTTGCATGTCATTCTGTAGGCCCAAAGAATTGCAGGGATTTTGAGATCCCAATCATCGCAACTTGTGTTACATACCTCAGTAAGTGTGTTCTCCAATATCTTGTTGAATGCTTCGAGTGCTCCATTTTCTTTTGGGTGATATGGGGTACTTCTTTTGTGTTGTCTATAGAATTCCTCAGTCGTCGCTATAATTGTCTTATTTACAAAATGACTACCTTGATCACTCATCAATATCTTAGGAAATCCAACTCACATGACCACCTTGTCAAAAAGGAGCATTATTGTTGTCATATCTACGCAATCTCTTACCAGTGCTACCTCATCCCATCTTGTTAGGTAGTTAGTCACAGTGATGATGTATCTTGCACATGTTCTTTTTCCTCGCGGTTTTATAGGTCCTACAAAGTCTACAACAC
The DNA here is from genome assembly GCA_001517045.1 of Pseudotsuga menziesii. Classification (NCBI taxonomy): domain Eukaryota; kingdom Viridiplantae; phylum Streptophyta; class Pinopsida; order Pinales; family Pinaceae; genus Pseudotsuga; species Pseudotsuga menziesii. Next base: position 757,672 of record LPNX010272489.1, read on the forward strand.
AATTATCAAATGATTGTCTAGTTACCTAGGGTACCAATGGCATCTCATCCCTACATGATGATTTCCTCGTTATATGACATATATCACAGCTATTAGCATAATCTGTTGCATCTCAATGCACTGTCAGCCACCATAATATAGATTCGAGTATCTTCCTAGACATTGCACGTCCTCCTATGATGCTATCATGTTCTTCCCCCAACACTATTTCCTTTTCATGCAGAAGTACATATCGACAAAGAATTTCATCCAGCCCCATTTTGTATAGTTATCCTACGATCGGTTGGAATTCAGCGGCTCTGACAACTATATTTTTCTTCTGACTGATGGTGAACTCTTCAGGGGATTTCCTTGTCACCAAAAATTGAACAATCTGTTCGTAATGGTCATCACCCATTCCGAATATAAATACCTTTGCATCAGGTAATCCTTCCTGAATGTTGCATGGTTCTTCACCTGATTCTACTCGGGATCAGTGATTGGGCCCTGTGTTCAAATGTCTGGATTTCACGATGATTTCAAAGTTGAATTCTTGGAACAACAACAACCATCCGAAAATATTTCCCACCAACATAGTCTTATTGAACAAGTATTTCAATTTCGAATGGTTGGTAAACATCTTGAAGTTCCCTCCTAACATGTAATGGCGGAAGTTTTGCAACGCATGTACCATCGCCAACCCTTCTCTTTCTGTCATCGTATAGTTTTTCTTTGTTGTGAAAAACTTGTGACTCGCAAATGAGATTGGGTGGTCGATTGATCCTTCTTATGATTGGGATAATGTCACTCCTAATTCTACCAAGGAACCATCAACATGGAAATGAAACTCATTTTTCCAATACGGAAAATATAATATTGGTGTTGCAACCATTTTTTTCGTTAGTTTTTCGATGATCCTCCGGCACTCGCCATTCCATTCGAACTTCACATATTTATTTAATAACTTATCCATCGGCATAGTAATTGTTGTGTATCTTCTTATAAAATTTTGGTAATATCCTATGTGGCCCAATGTTTCCCTCAACTATTTTACTATTGTTTGTAATGGTAGATCAAAAATTATCACAATCTTGGTGGGGTCAACCAACATGCCTTCCTTACATACAATATGTTCAAATAATATTCCAAATTGTGCACAAAATATACATTTCTTCATATTTAATGAAATATGATGTTGTTGACACCTTTCCAATGTCAATCAAAGGTTTTTGGTATGGTATTTTACCAAGGTATAGATAGTGAAGTCATCCATATAGACCACTAGGAACTTATGAATGAAATATTTGAATTCACCAACAACTAACCTTGAAAACATTGCCAAAGCAAAGACCGAATGGCATCACCGTGTACTGAAAACATTCACATTCTGTCATGAAGTTTTCTGTCTATCCTCCTTCACAATCCTTATCTGGTGATATCCTGAAAATCCATCTATGAATGATTTGACTTCCTGTCCTCCTACTCCTTCTGGTACTTCATCAGTAAATGGTGTGGGAAACAGATCATGAAGACTTGCATCATTCAATTTCCTCAGATCAATGCAAATCAATATTTCTCCACTCTTTTTGTCATAAACGTCCATCAGGTTGATCCATTCTGATTATTTGACATGATTGATAATCTATGCTATAATGCCCCGGTTTTGACCCCGTTGCATTAGATGTACATGATGTATATATTAAATGATCATGGTGCGGAGCTAAAGGCCAAGGGCCCACCATTGATTGGTTATGTTATGTTTTGGATTTGAATTTGTCACCGATGGTATATCGGGGCATGCGGCATATATTATGATGGTCATCATGTAAATATGCATCTATAATTAATTAAATGAACCCGACCAGCTACGATCGTGGCAACTAAAATGAGAAAGGGGCATGATTTTCACAAGGATAAGGATGTGGGGGAATTTGTCAAACCTCGGCCAATGAGGGAAAATACCCATGTGTCTTCTCACCTTGTTTTATCCCAACCACTTCCATTGAAGAATGGCTGCTGGTGGTTGAGGCATTTAATGGCCTTTGGGAGTGGGGTGGCAGGACTATCAGTCCTAACCCACACGCACACTCCAGCAGCAAGAAACACTCACGCACTTCCTCCACTACACATTACCTCCACGACAGTGCAAAAATGTTGGCGCACTTCCAATTCGCATCCCCTCCATTGCTATGCACTCTCACGCAGAGGGATTCCTTCCTGTTTTTCATCTTCACGCACAGGATTTTGCTGGATTTACCCGCGCAGTAGTTTTCTTCTACGGATTTGTGAATAGTGTGGCCGTATCCTTTACTCATGGGCTGAGTCGTGGGTTCTGCATTGTGGTTGTTCACGCACCAGTCGTGAGACTATAAATTCGTCTCCATTGTGGTCTGCGTATGTTTTTCCCAGCAGCATTGGTTGTGCAAATGGGTCGTTGTTCCTCACGTCATTGGTAATATGTATGCTAATGCATTTTGGAGCTGTGGTTTTTCCCCTGTTGGAATTGTGTTTGTTGTTCTATTTGGGACTGTGTAATTCGCTGGGGATTCTTTTCCCTGTTTAAGTTGTGATAGCTAATGGATTGCATACGTGCAAGGGTTGGTCTTCGGATTGTGTAAGGAGCAGGGATGGGGGCTTGGTTTGCTTGATAAACCTGGTGGTTGGAAACCACACAGACAGAGCTAGAGAGCTGGCCTTCTTCTCCATCACCCCTGAATAGCACTGGAAGGGAATGCAGGGCCTGAGGGACTGGGTAGCAGAGAAGGGACTGATTCCTTGTGTTGGATGTGGTTGGGTGTCTTAGAGGTCGGGCTAGTTCTGGTGTAGGTGTTCTTGGCTCTGTAATGAGCTCACTAGATTAGCATTTATCCTTTCTCACTCCTTAATGGCTTGATAAACCCAACTTTGTTGGCTTGGCTATGTGTTTTTGTGTATCCTTGGCTACGTGTAAGCTTGTTGTTCCCTTATTCCTTGGAGAATCATGCCCAGCTCGAGGGTGGCAGTGTTGCTGAGAGATTAAGGAGCTCGCTGGCCTATGGTTTGATGGAACGTTGCAGCAACGTAGATGGTTGCGGAACAAATTCATCTTAAGATAAGTCATCTTGTCCATTTTTACTTCTGCAACCTTAATTTCTGTTAATAATATGATGAACATGTTGCATGAATGCTTGTTTGAATGTATGATGTTTCCGCTGTGTCTGATAGATGATTGCATCTATGCATGATAAATATTCATGTGAGCATATTCTAGTTCAATATACAAGTTCAAGCATTCTGTTTCAGCATTTTTATGAATTCAGTGTGTTCATGGGTCTCTTAGCCCGTGTGGTTTAAGTCACGGGTCACATCCTCTTCGCCGGTCGGAGGCATGGGGACGTGACAGTATGGTATCAGAGCTCATGTTGCAACATGGGCCTGCATGAGCCTTGAAGGATTGCAGTGACAGAGGCAGCGTTTCTTCTACCCAGCAGCAATCAGTGGAAATTTCTAAGTGTTGATAGTTGGGTCATCGGAAGGTTTAGAGGTTTCGACTTTCGATGTGGCGGAAGGTCTAGCGATTTCCCATCCGCCGTTGCGGCTACGGAAGGGATTCGATCGCCGATTCTGTGGAAGAAGGAAAGGTCCGGGAGTCCACCGTTGCGGATGGAGAAATGATTAGGCATTCGCCATTGCGGAAGCCAAAGTCATTTGGCTTCCGATGTAAAGGTCCGTCGATGCCGGTCAAAAGCTGGTTCACCAATCGGAAGCAAAAGCGTTTCAGGAGCCGCCATTGCGGAAGAGAATGCGTTAAGTCTTCTGATGAGAAGGACTGCCGCCGGAAGAAGATAGTTTTTTGGCGTTCCGCCGTTGCGGAAGCCAAAGTAATTTGGCTTCCGATGATAAAGACCGCCGATGCCGGAATAGTTTGGAGAAAGCCGCGAAATTTGTCCAAGTGTCCGCCGGAAGAAGAAAAGGACCGAGCGTCCGCCATTGCAGATGTAAAAGAAACTAAGCTTCCAACTGGAAAGTGGTCCGACTGCTGACCGGTGTTATATTAGGCGAAAAGAAGAAAGACCAATTTTAAAAAATTGCCTAAGAGACAAAATTGTCGGAAGAAGAAGTGAATTGGACTTCCACCGTTGCGGAAGAGTTGGAAGTCTCCCGTCTGTCGTAGCGGAAGAGCTGTCAATCGAAAGAGAATCGGGTTGGTGTTCCGCTGTTGCGGAAGCCAAAGGAACAAGTCTTCCAATGAGATAAGATTGCCGACGGAGGGAAGATTTGAAAATTTTGGTTCAGCGTTGAACCACCGGAAGAGTCGGCAACGTGAACTTCCACCGTTGTGGAAGCCAAAGCCATTTGGATTCCGATGTAAACAGTCGTTGATCGGAAGAGGAAATGGTTTGCATGTCCGACCGTTGTGGAAGCCCAAGCCATTTGGTTTCCGATGTACACATCTGCCAATACAGAGAGGAAATGTTTTGCGCGCCCGCCGCCGCGGAAAGTCATTTGGATTCCGATGCAAGAAGTCCGCCGACGCCGAAGAGTTAAAAATTCCTCCAAGTAGAAAGCGGTCGTCGGAAGGAGTTGGCCTTTGGTGTGCTACCGTTGCGGAAGGCAAGGTCATTTGGCTTCCGATATGGAAAGACCGCTGACGCCACAAGAGAAAGTGTGCCGATCGAAAGAGGAAGTGATTGAGCGTCCGCCGTTACGGAAGCGGAAGCGCTAAGACTTCCGATGTGGAAAGACATCCGACAGCCGAGAAGTCGGAAAATTATGAGTTTCTCCATGGGATTTCTCAGCGGATTTCGACTGTTGTGTAATTTTGCAGTGGTTTTTTCCAATGAATTTCAGGGCTGAAAATGAGAAAGTAGCAGCAAAGAAAGACATTCTTTGATGGAGAAAATTCTATGTTTTGGGAAACTCGTAATTTATAATTTTCCAAGAGAAGGTAAGTAATGTTGGTTTATATAAATATTATGCATCTAACAATTGTGTTACTAACACATTGCAAAGTCATAGTCACCTTCAAGGGAAGTATTCCAGATAGTGCATTTGATAAGCAAGTGGTGGTTCAGTATGAGAACTCATGATGGGTATGATGCTCAGGATTCTTACGAGCGAGCAGAAGATGCCATGGGAGAAAATGTACGTGATAGAAATGATGACATAGAGTCTAATGGAAGGAGATTCCAAGAGACACCATCAGATGTTACAGCCACTATGAGAATCTTAATTAAAGCCCAGGAGGAGCAGCAGAGTTTGACAAACTTGCAAAGGAATATAGACTCTGGACGAGGTACAGCAAGACTAGAAGGCAGTAAGAGCAGTACTAGGAGAAGGAGAAGAACTTCTAGTGGAACATCTGATTCTGAAGAATCCAGCGGGGATTCCAGTTCTTCTTCTCATAAAAGAAAAAGAAAGAGACAATATAGGGATCACACTCGAGATGAATTCAAGAAAGCTAAACCTCCTACGTTTGATGGTGAGGTGAAGACTCGACAAGAGGCTGAAGCTTGGCTTCTTGGTATTAAGAAGTACTTTCAATTGCATGATTATTCAAGAAACATGAAGGCAAGAGTTGCCATATTCAATCTAAATGGAAGAGCATCCATTTGGTGGGAACACTTCAAGAAAGTGAAGAGGATCAGTGAAAGGAGGCTTAAGTGGAAACAGTTCAAGAAGTATTTGAAGCAGAAATATTTCTCTGACAGGTATTATGATGACAAGATTAAGGAGTTCCATGAGCTGAGATTGGGACAGCAGACAATGGAAGAGTATGCTAATAATTTTTTGGAGCTATTGAGATATTTCCGGTACATCAGAGATGAAAAAGTAAAGGTCCAGTGTTTTCTGAGTGGATTACCTCAGTCTTACAAAGATAGAATTGAGTTCTATGAACCTAGAACTCTTGAAGAAGCGATAAGAAAGGCTAAGTATTGCTATGAGCAAAGCAAAGGTAAGCCAGATTTCCATAAGGCATGGAAGGACAAGAAGAACAAGAAGTTTGACCAAAGAAAGAAAGGTTTCAAACCTTCTAGCTTCAAGAATCAGCAGAAGCAACCCTCCCAAGCTGCGAGTAATCTGGTTGGAGTGATAGGAGAAAATCCTCAGGATCCACAACAGAATAGAGGGACATTTCAGTGTTGGAAATGTGGAGGACCCCACATGCGCAGAAATTGTCCACTCGAAACGAGGGTGCAAGGCCACCTTATAATGTTCAAGAAGCAGAAACAGTGGGTCAAGTAGCAAGGGCAGTTCCTAGGATTTATGTAGCACTAGAGGACCACCAAGCAGATCACCAGTCAGCCGTGGTTGAAGTAGCAGGTAAGATTACTGAGCAATCTGTTTCTATTTTGATTGACCCTGGTTCTACGCATAGTTACATTACTCCTAGAGTAGTGGAGAATTGTGCTTTTAAGAAATTAAAGCATAGAAAGTCTTGGTTAGTTCAGCTAGCTACTGGAACTAAGAGAAAGGTTAGTGAAGTGGTAGAGAAATGTCCATTGGTCATGAATGGATTGGTCATGTGTGTAGATCTGAATGTTCTACCGCTTGGTTCCTATGATGTTCTCATTGGAATGGATTGGTTAGAAGCTCACAGGGTGAAGCTTGATTGCTACAATAAGAATTTCGAATGCATGGATGAAGAAGGGAACCTAGTAGTTGTGAAAGGAATTCCAAAGGTGATTTCAGTAAGGCAGGTTTCAGCAATGCAGTTAAAGAAGTTCTGTAGGAAGGGTTGCCAGTTGTATGCAGCTCATATTTTGGAAACATCAGGAGATGAAACTCTGAGGTTGGAGGACTATCAGGTGTTACAGGAATTCAAGGATGTGTTTCCTGATGAGATTCCAGGGCTTCCTCCAAAAAGGGACATTGACTTCACAATTGAACTGGTGCCAGGAGCAGCACCAGTGTCCAAGGCACCCTACAGAATGAGTACACCGGAGATGCGAGAATTGAAGATGCAACTGCAAGAGTTGTTGGAAAAGAAGTATATCCGACCGAGTGTGTCTCCTTGGGGAGCACCAGTTCTGTTTGTCAAGAAGAAATATGGTACACTCAGGTTATGCATTGATTACAGACAGTTGAACAAGGTTACTGTGGAGAATAAATATCCTTTGCCTAGGATTGATGACCTCTTTGATCAAATGAGAGGAGCAAGGGTATTTTCCAAGATTGACTTAAGGTCTGGTTACCATCAGGTGAGAATCAAGGATGAAGACATTCATAAGACAACCTTCAGGATGAGGTATGGGCATTATGAGTTTGCAGTGGTACCATTTGGTCTCACGAATGCACCAGCTACATTTATGTGCCTCATGAATAGTGTCTTCAGTAGGTATTTGGACAATTTTGTGCTTATTTTCCTTGATGACATTCTTGTTTATTCCAAGAATGAGGAAGAGCATGAAGAGCATTTGAGATTGACATTGCAATTACTCAGGGAGCATCAGTTGTATGCAAAACTAAGCAAGTGTGATTTCTATAGAGATAGAATTCAGTATTTGGGTCACATTATCTCATAGGAAGGTATATCTATGGACCCCGAAAAGATAGAAGCCATTACGAATTGGCCTACTCCAAGAAATGTGACAGATGTAAGATATTTTATGGGACTTGCAGGATACTACAGGAGATTCATTGAGGGAGTTTCCAAAGTTGCACATGCTATCACTTCTTTGCAAAAGAAGGGGATGAAGTTCGAATGGACATCGAGGTGTGAAGAAAGCTTCCATAGGTTGAAGAATATTCTCACTAGTGCACCTGTATTAAAGGTTGAAGATCCATAGAAAGATTTTGTGGTGTGTACCGATGCATGCGGACAAGGGCTTGGAGGAGTCCTTATGCAGGACAACCACGTGATATGTTATGAGTCAAGAAAGTTGAAGGAACATGAGAAGAACTACGCCACTCATGATCTAGAGCTTGCAGCCATAGTACATTCTCTCAAGATGTGGAGACATTACTTGATGGGTAGAAGATTTGAGCTCAGAACATATCACTATGGTTTGAAGTATCTATTTGATCAGCCTACTTTGAATGCTAGGCAAGCAAGATGGCTGGAGTTTTTATGTGAATTTGATTTTGAAATCAAGCACATAAAGGGAAAAGAGAATAAGGTAGCTGATGCACTCAGCAGGAAAGTGCAAGAAATGCATGTGGCATCTCTTAGTATTTGCCAATCAGATTTGAGGCAGCAGATTGCCAATCATGTTGCCGGAGATGAATTGTATGAGCAAGTAAAAGACAAATTGCAGCAGCAAAGTCTCGAGAAGAGGTATGAGGGATATAAATTGGAAAAATATGGACTTCTCACTTATAAAGGTAGAATTTATATTCCAGATGTAGCATATTTGAGGAGAGTTGTTATGGACGAAATCCATCAAGCTCCGTATTCTGGTCACCCGGGATATCAGAAGACAATTGCTACAGCTAGAAAGCAGTACTTTTGGCCAGGAATGAAAAAGGACATGGCAGAATATATTTCAAGATGTATGAATTGTCAATAGGTAAAGGTTGAGCATCAACATCCAGCAGGTTTGTTGCAGCCTTTGCCAGTTCTGGAATGGAAATGGGAAGTTATTTCCATGGATTTTATTACAGGATTGCCGATGACTTGGAGACAACATGATTCCATCATGGTTGTGGCAGACAAGTTGACTAAGGTAGCACATTTTATACCAGTGAAGTCTACGCATACGACGGATGACGTTGCAAATATCTTCATGAAGGATATTTTCAAATTGCATGGATTGCCGAAGGCAATAGTCTCTGATAGGGATGTCAAGTTCGCTTCCAACTTTTGGAAGGGGTTGTTTGCAGATTTGGGTACGAAGCTAAACTTCAGCACTGCATACCATCCTCAGACAGATGGCCATATAGAAAGAGTTAATCAGGTACTTGAAGACATGCTTCACATGTACGTAATGGACAAACCAACCAAGTGGGAAGATTACTTACACTTGGTAGAGTTTTCTTATAACAATGGACATCAGGCATCCTTGGGGATGAGTCCGTATGAAGCTTTGTATGGAAGAAGGTGTAGGACACCAGTGACTTTGGATAATCGAGTGAACAGGATTGTGCTTGAACCAGAATTGCTCAAGGAAATGGAGCAGGAGGTTGTAAAGATCAGGCAGAAGCTGAAAGTAGCACAGGATAGACAGAAAAACTATGCAGATAAGCATAGGGTAAACAGGGAGTTCAGCGTTGGGGATCATGTTTACCTCAGAGTGAGGGCAAGGAAGAGTTCCTTGAAACTTGGAAGTTGTGACAAGTTGTCTCCTAGATATTGTGGGCTGTTTGAAGTGCTTGAAAGAATAGGGCCGGTTGCATATAGACTTGCATTGCCTGCTAGCACTAGAGCTCATAATGTTTTTCATGTTTCTTTTCTTAAGAGATATGTACATGATCCTAACCATGTGATAAATTGGGATGTGATTCAGGTGGAACCCGAGGGAGAGTTCTGAATCGAGCCAATACGCATCCTCGACAGGAAGGTCACAATGCTCTGGACCCGAGCCATAGCTCAGGTAAAGGTGCAATGGGAGCACTTCTGACCTGAAGAGGCTACATGGGAGCTGGAGGATGCCATGCGATTGGCACACCCATTTTTGTTCAATTTTGTGGAACACTGAGGCGATACCAGTGTAGCATTTTGTTCAATTTTGTAAGCACTGAGGACAGTGCTATTGAAGGGGGAGGGGAATGTAATGCCCCGGTTTTGACCCCGTTGCATTAGATGTACATGATGTATATATTAAATGATCATGGTGCGGAGCTAAAGGCCAAGGCCCCACCATTGATTGGTTATGTTATGTTTTGGATTTGAATTTTTCACCGATGGTATATCGGGGCATGCGGCATATATTATGATGGTCATCATGTAAATATGCATCTATAATTAATTAAATGAACCCGACCAGCTACGATCGCGGCAACTAAAATGAGAAAGGGGCATGATTTTCACAAGGATAAGGATGTGGGGGAATTTGTCAAACCTCGGCCAATGAGGGAAAATACCCATGTGTCTTCTCACCTTGTTTTATCCCAACCACTTCCATTGAAGAATGGCTGCTGGTGGTTGAGGAAGTTAATGGCCTTTGGGAGTGGGGTGGCAGGACTGTCAGTCCTAACCCACACGCACACTCCACTAGCAAGAAACACTCACGCACTTCCTCCACTACGCATTACCTCCAAGAAAGTGCAAAAACGCTGGTGCACTTCCAATTCGTGTCCCCTCTATTGCTGTGCACTCTCACTCAGAGGGATTCCTTCCCGTTTTTCATCTTCACGCACAGGATTTTGCTGGATTTACCCACGCAGTAGTTTTCTTCTACAGATTTGTGAATAGTGTGGCCGTATCCTTTACTCATGGGCTGAGTCATGGGTTCTGCATTGTGGTTGTTCACACACCGGTCGTGAGACTGTAAATTCATCCCCATTGTGGTCTGCGTACGTTTTTCCTAGCAGCATTGGTTGTGCAAATGGGTCGTTGTTCCCCACTTCATTGGTAATATGTATGCTGATGCGTTTTGGAGCTGTGGTTTTTCCCCTGTTGAAATTGTGTTTGCTGTTGTGTTTGGGACTTTGTAATTCGCTGGGGAGTCTTTTCCCTGTTTAAGCTGTGATAGCTAATTGATTGCATACGTGCAATGGTTGGTCTTCAGACTGTGTAAGGAGCAGGGATGGGGGCTTGGTTTGCTTGATAAACCAGGTGGTTGGAAACCACACAGACAGAGCTAGACGGCTGGCCTTCTTCTCCATCACCCCTGAATAGCACTGGAAGGGAATGTAGGGCCTGAGGGACTATGTAGCAGAGAAGGGACTGATTCCTTGTGTTGGGTGTGGTTGGGTGTCTTAGAGGTCAGGCTAGTTTTGTTGTAGGTTTTCTTGGCTCTGTAATGAGCTCACCAGCTTAGCATTTAGCCTTTCCCAATCCTTAATGTCCTGATAAGCCCAACTTTGTTGGCTTGGCTGTGTGTTTTTGTGTATCCTTGGCTACGTGTAAGCCTGTTGTTCCCTTATTCCTTGGAGAATCATGCCCAGCTCGGGGGTGGCAGCGCTGCTGAGAGATTAAGTAGCTCGCTGGCCTATGGTTGGGTGGAACGTTGCAGTGATGTAGCTGGTTGCGGAACAAATTCATCTTAAGATAAGTCATCTTGTCCATTTTTACTTCTGCAACCTTAATTTCTGTTAATAATATGATGAACATGTTGCATGAATGCTTGTTTGAATGTATGATGTTTCCACTGTGTCTGATAGATGATTGCATATGTGCATGATAAATATTCATGTGAGCATATTCTAGTTCAATATACAAGTTCAAGCATTCTGTTTCAACATTTTTATGAATTCAGCGTGTTCATGGGGCTCTTGGCCCGGGTGGTTTAAGTCACGGGTCGCGTCCTCTTCGCCGGTCGGAGGCATGGGGACGTGACATATGCATCTAGAATCCATTTGGATTCAGTCTTGAAACATTCTTTGTATCTAGGATTCAACCTATACAGTTATTTCTTTACTAGTTTCACGTCAGGTTTCAGAGGGATCTTCATTTCGCCCAAGTCCCCTGAAATGCCTTTCTTCTTGGAAAATTTTGTCAGAAATATATCCTGAAACTCATGTAGTAGGCTGATGACCTTCTCCATTTTTGAATCATCCCAATAGTATCCAACACTAGAAAACTTGGGGTCTTCCATTGTCCCAATATTGACCTTCTCTACCTTTAGCGGTTGCTTGAATTTGTCGAACGATATTTCTAGTTCTTCAACGTCATGAATTCCTTTAGACTTTGGAACATAGATGGATCTTGGATCATCCTCATCATCAATCTCTCTCAACACATTGTAACACTCCATAGTCATCTGCAATGTTGGTGTCCATTGTGGTTTTGTTGATAATCTAGTCAGAACTATCTCTAGTACTTTGTCATGGATGTCCTGTAGCGCACTATGGATGAATGGATTTTTGTTCGTGAAACTGAAAGTATTATCGAAGATGGTATTCAGTGCTTCCAAAGTTGTTTTTTCTCATCGTATTTATATGGAGACATACCATCTCCGTGGTTTTTCATCTAGTGTGTGGATGAACGCATGAACCCATTCCTCCTTTGGCCTCAGTTTCCATGTTGTTTTAAATGTTACCAAATGGTCGTGCAGATTATTTCATTATTCATATTTCTTTCCTTGGTAGTATTCATCCTCCCTAAATCGAACTTTCATCAGTCGCCGAAATATTTTCCAGTTTTCTATCAATGTTTTGTGCATAGCCCAACATCTTGCTGGAGTAGCCTTCAATTCTTATTCCAGTTCCAGCAAGCGTTGTGGTTTTAATACTCTATCTTAGAAATCACATATGAATACTACCGATTTAGGTAGTCCTTCTAGAAATTTGGACTAAAATTCATACTTTTTTCAAACACTTTAGTTTACCAAAATTTCAAACTTAAAACTTGTCATTGTTGGCTGAACCCTCAAAAAACAAATCCCAGTCGACAGGGGTCCCACTCTATCGAAACTTGACTCGTCGTGATCTCCCTGAGCATCAGCCTAGATAGGTTTTACTTTGTCTAGCCACACCCGTAGAGCAGATGAGGTCTCACCCGAGATGTTCGAGGGAGGGCTGACAGAACCAAGTTTCTACAGTATATAATAGGGTTAGGGAATCAACAGTTCATCAAATCAACAAACAAATTAGATCAATATTTCCAACAGAACCATTCATTATTGTGCATCATTCATTCAGTCACAACTGTAATAGATCTATATCGGAAAAAATGACATCATTCATAAAGGGAACAACATAACATCATAGATCCATATTTTAGATTCACCTAGTAGGAACAGAAAGATAGTAAAGACAAAATAATACAACAACGATTCAGATCAACATATGCCTTATCATATTACTTCTCTGCATCCACCCACATATCAAAATAGATAACAATTCATCTACAATAATTCAATTGTTCTATCATATGAATCGTTCTGAGATCTCTTCATTCACAATTCTTCTTTCTATATATAGTCCTGCGCCTTTAAATTCATGGTCCACTTCTAACTAAATCTTAACTGATTTAACTGACTAATGACCAATATCCACAAAAATTGGTCAACAAGTACAAAAAGTGACACAAAATAATCAAAAGTAGTCTATCTTACTCCTTTCGTGCTATATTTGTCTTGTGTGGTGTCTTCTGAGCTTGCGCAACATTTGCGATGTTGAGTAACTTACCCCAAACACTTGCCAACATGCCCCCAACATAGTCTTGTGGCTCATCCTCGAGCCACTTCAAGTAGACTTAGTGTACTCATTGATTTTAATCTTGAAGTACTCGTATTGCTGAGAAATTGTTGTGACTTGTGCTTTGAATTTCTCAGAAACATCTTGACTCGTAAGGTGATCCTGCTTCAACAGGTGCTCCACCATATTGGAATTGACCTCTTTCTTGCCATCCTGCACTGCCTACAGCGCAAAAACTGCTTTTTTCGAGAATTGTGCGCTAATATCCTGGAACTCGTCGAGCTGGTCACCATGTTTCCATTGTTGGTCCTGTGCCTTTGTAACTCACTCTTAGAGCTCCTTCAGTTCTGCATATCAGGTGACCGACACAATTGGTGGCATTGTCCTTAATGCCATCTTCAATGTTTCCAACTGGTTTTTGGCTTCCTGCAACTACTTGGTTAGTTGATTGATCTGCTCATCCTGAACGAAACTACCCCAAAATTGTGTCGTTGCCTCCATGACCTTCTTTGTGTCTTGCTCCATGTCTTCAAACTGTGCAAAAATATCTTCAATGGCACTCTTCCTTTTTGCAACCTGTTATGGTGGTGTCTCTGGGTAAACCATAGCATTTAATAGGCTGTTTTCCAACTATAATTGGACGATGACCTCTCCAAGTTGCTTAGATTTGGCGACAGCATCTAGATCCGCCATGCTTTCTTGGATGTGTTGACAGGCCTTAGCAACGTCCTCTTAGACCTCGCCTCTATTAGAAAACAATTGTGCCTTCTCTATTACAAGGCGGTCAGTTTCCTTTTTCAATGTAGTAATCTCCTCAGCAGCTTTCCTCTTCAGTTCATCCTACGTCGTCTTCAATGCTTTGATCTCCTACACTCTTTCTCCTGCTAGCTACTCCTTTACCTATCGCATCTCCTCTACTTCCTTCTTCAACTTCTCGTCTTTAGCTTGCGCCTTTAGGTATCAGTTGTTGATCTCCTTCTACCTATCATCCAAGTCCTAGTTGGTGACCTATTGCATGTGTACTAGCATCGGGGTTGATATTTTTTTGATGTCCAATGCAATGCTCTGTAGCTACTGCAGTGAGGAGTTGATATCCTCTCATCCAGCATCAAGCACAGTCAGGAGAATCTTAATGTTCTTGGCCTGCAGCTCAGTGCTAATCAATGCAAAGTCTTCCACAACTGAACCTTCTGGTCCTCTTCTTGCTACAAAATTATATATAGAATCTAGCTTTGTTCGTACCTTGGCAAAAACTTCCTAGGAAGACCTTCACATTTCTTTTGCGGCAACGTCACGAGAGTCTGTGACAGCCATAATGAGCCTCTCTAATTATGCTTCCAACGTGGATCTAGTACTACTGGTGGCATCCTAGTCCATTTTCCACATCATCCTGATCTCTTTAAAGATACGGTGTGCCTCAAAATCGACGGGGGTTTCTATGGAGGATTCGCCATCAGAGTCATCGTGACTCGGTTGTTCATTTCCTATGATCGGATCCTCTAGTGTGTCTGTAGGCAATCCCATCAATACTTCCTCGGCACTTACTAGTTCACACCATTCTATCGACAATTCCTAAACCACTGCATCCAAGTCTTCATCTGTCACCTTATAAGCCATTCGCATCCATTGCTTGATAGGGTTGTGGCAAGCCTGGATCTGAATAGTGTCAGCCCGATGGCGAACCGCAGAATCCACTGATACTTTACTGCTACTGCAATATCCATGGGATTTTGACAGCTGCTACTTGTAACACTTCCCAGTATACCCAAAAGTGGATCACGCAATCCGCTTATTGACTAGCCTCTTCTACCCACCACAAATTATGGTATCGAGCACCTTTTCATACTTTAACAGCTTCCACATCCATGCGTTGGTAGTCTTCTGGCTCCATCCAAGCCACTAGTGCAATTAAGATCAATAACCAACTATACATGAAGGGTCACTCCCCATCCTGGACTGCAACCTCATCCTCAGCCAACTGGTTCGAAAAAAAGAGGGACCAATTCATCTAAACTCCCTTGGCACATTTCTGTGCACATGCAATCATCCTTGAAGTTCGCTAAATCAGGCGATTCTTCCTAACGATCTTGCTTGCCAAAATTTGTGCAGCAATTCGCACCATTTTGTCGTTAATGTTGTTGATTCCATAGGCTCTGCCATTGCGCTACAAATTATACCTTTACCATGCATCCAACTACTTGTCATTATCTCGACCTTTGAAATATTGTGATGGGTCGAGCCCATCCTTTGGCAACCGCGTGATCTCTACAATCAGGTCCACTGTAACTTCAATGGGTGTGTCCAACCAAAGTGTTCCTCCATGAAAGCAATTAAAAAGTTTCTTTACACATGCCTCCACTTCATTCAACTGCCAAAAATGCAACATGTTAATGAGCCCTAGCAACCCATATTTATCCATCCCTTGTGCCCATGGTTGTGGAATACACACAATTGGTCCGCCTGCAACTAAAGGTAGTGACTTGTAGAGATCATCTTCTACGTCCTTCCACAAAAAAAAATCATGGTCCTCATACATAATTTTCAACAATCTAGGGACTATGTCAGTAGTGCACACCATCCCTTGCAGAAGCAGCGGCATCTTTGGTTGATATTTCTGGTTCTTGGTCAGTCGCTGGGGCTTCGCACCAATTCAGGTAGGAGAAATGTAACCAAGAATGTCCTTGACAAAGACCCCAATGCAGACATGGGAGTCTACTACTCCAGATCTGGATGGCTCTGCTGGGAAGCTGCGTCTGCCTCTTGGTCGACACTGGGGAACGTTGCTATTCCCCCCCCCCCTCGGTTTCTTCATCGGGATGCTGGATGACCCAATCTACATGCTAGTGAATTCTTCTACTATGGAAACTAGTCGAATGGGTGAGTCTCATTCACTAGAAATCTCAACTATGACGAGGTTGCTCTACATCCTGCGCCACTTACCCACAATTGTGAGGCACTCTCACCTTCGCCCTACAATTATCCCAATTCACTCAACACTCTTTGTATTCCTATCTCAATCACTCTTTGCATCTCATTCACTATAAATCTCAACTGTGACGGGGTTACTCTACATCCCGCACCACTTACCCATAATTGTGAGGCACTCTCACCTTCACCCTACAATTATCCCAATTCACTCAACACTCTTTGTAGTCCTATCTCAATCACTCTTTGCAATTGCAACTCAACTCAATGTTGCTTCCATCCTATGTCAGACCCCTTCATATATCATCTAAATGACCTGTCATTCATCATTAATAACTTAGCGATGGTGATCATGACTAAATACTGCATTAATTACTCAAATTCATCGTCGATTCTTCCAATCCAACGGTCAAATCATCCATAAATGTGTGTCGCTTCAACAAGTGTCATCGACTAATTGCTCTTAAGTATTCATATTTATTGCTGATTTGACTCAATCGCAGCCCTATGACTGTCGTGGTCTGGCTACCAAACTGTGCTAATGTCCCTTATTTGTGCGCGGCCCCTTCCTTCTGGAGTGCCCTTCATTTTTCTATCTATCCTATTAAGTCAGGAACTTGTTTCTTCAAATTTTATGTTTTGATTGTTATTTTTATTCTAAGTTTGCTTATTTGCTTGAGTTTGATCTTTTATTTACTTTGGAAAATTTTTGGTTTTGAGTGAAATTTTCAAGTTTTGCCTTTAGGTTCTTATTATGTTTTATTTCCTTAGGTCCTGAAGGGTTTTTTAAGACATTATATGGATTAATTAGTTCACAAACAACATCATGATCATAGTTTATCACTTAAAGCTCATTCAAAGTGGAAATAATGATTAAACCAGTGCCAAAATTGAATTCAAATTATTTTTGTAGCGCAACTGCCGAAAGTTTACACAGCAGCACTACAAGAATATCGCGCGCACCAAAATCGCCGGTTTTTAAGCAAATTTCTCCCACGATTTTGGTTTTTTGATGACTAATCACATGCTTGAAGGATTTTGATATGTGTTTCTTCAGTAATCATCATGCAAACAGGTGCGTTTTACAGCATGAAGGAGATCGTGGAAAAATCATTAGTTGGAGTTGGGCGAATTGTGATAGGTAGACAAACGAGCCTAGGCTGAAGTAAGAGGAGTTCTCCATACATGCATTACAGAACTAGAGACTAAGTGGAGCAAGGAAATTTTCCCAAAATCCAGAAGTTGCAGTTACGAAGGGGAGTTAGAGCTTTCACAATTACAAAGGATTTAGGGCTTTCTCGTTTCGCCAGCTGGAAGTAAATCCGACACCTGAAGACACTTGTATAGTCAATTTGGCAGTCAGATAGCTCAAGGAGTGATTTTAAACCTCTTCAGCTAGACTGGAATGAGGTTTTCCGCGTTAACCTGATAATAGCAGCTAAATTGGGGGTTTCTTCTTTAAAGCTTATTATGATAAAATTGATTGAGGAAAGCAGTAATTTTTGTTGTTAACAAACTCCCTACGATCAGATATCAATCTAAAAGGGTTTTGGAATGCTTTGGCAAGTGATAAGTTAGAAAATAGCAGTTTCATTGAACAATTACCCTGTAAAGACCTAAAAATGTGGTAAGGTGAAGCTCTGTTCAGTTTGTGGCGACCAGGGTTTCATAGATTTAGTTGTTACCTGTAAACAATGCAATGAAGGAGCTGAGCATGTCAAGTGCATGAAGACCAAATCTGATTAGGTGCTAGAAAGCTGACTGGTTTTGGTGCTAAATACAAGTTGGAGTAGAAAACAAACAGACATAAGATTGCTCTCATATCATTATAACACACAGATGTCTTCATACATTCTAGACATGGTCTAGCATCTAAATGAATAGCTTGGACGATAGTTAGTTTTAGCAGCAGTTTTATTGAAGAAGTTTGGCACTCTGTTGACCTAATTACCTTATATCAATGAAAAACTTTTCCTTCATAAAAAAAAAACAGAAGCTGATTGTTAAAAAATTAAGAAAAAACAGTCAAGGAGAATTAAACAAAGTTGATTGCTAAAACTTTATAAGATTGAGGAGAAAAAAGGAGTTGTTAGTTCATTCAGAGGGCTTTAAAATTACACAGGTTTCAGTCATTTAAAGCAGATGGGAAAAAGTGGAAAAACAAATAGGGTTGAGCCCACTGAACTAAACTGGATTGACCAATTTCCAAGGTGTGCAGAGCTTTTTCAGAATGTTGGTTGGTTGGATTTATTCAAGAAGATCGATGGTTATAACCCTGAAGTCTCCTATAAATTTGCACAATGCTATAACCAGACATGGTAGTGCTTGATACTCTAAAGTTTAAGTTGACTATAGAGCTAGTTGCTGAAGCTACAGGAGTCAGAAATGAAGGTGAAATGTGGTTCAAAAAGCTGCCTTTCACCTTTAATGCCCAAAGACACCTTTTACCAGGCACTACTCCAGACTGGGGCAAAGGAATACTAATCCAAAATTTCAGAGATGAGTGGGTGGAGCCCATTAAAGTCCTACAAAGTTATATCACATGTGAGGGGAGATATGCCTATGTCCTCAAATACCATTTTAGGTTCTTACAGCATCTCGTTGGTGAATCCAAAATGAGTCTTCCTTTCTTTTTGTTTAAAAGTTTGCAGAAGATGTCAAGTAGAGTTAAGGGGCATCAGGATCATAATTCTCAGTATATTTTCCATCATGGTTTGATCAAATTGATTATCAGTACTGACCTGCAAAGAGAAGGAAAAACATGGGATTATTTCCTCTTTTGGACTGGTTTTCAAATCAAGCAGGAAGAGGAGCAAACCAAAAAACATGTAGACAAAGGGAAAACCCTGGTGAGGAAACTAGGTTAGAAAATCAAGTCTAAAGATAAAAAAGAAGTTAAACTTGAAGAAGTACCAGATCCATTGAAGGAAGATTGTGAACCTCAAAAGTTTTCAGCTGACAGCAAAGGTAAAGGTTCACTGTTTACAAAAAGGGAAGATTAGCCTATACATGATAGGGAAACAGTAGAAGCTTTCATGAAGGATAAAACAATTATCACAGAGCAGATTGCTGTAAAAGAAGAAAGCATCCAGGTCCAGCAAAGAAGCCCCATCACAATTCTATCAGAGGATGAAGGATATCTTTTAGAAGAAGATGAATTTGTTGTCAAAACCGATTCTAGGGTTAACACATACAGGGAAGGCTGCATCCAAGAAGATAAAGCAAAGAGTTCAAATAAAAAGAAGAACAAAGTTGCAGCTATGGAGTTTGCTACAATTAAACATCGAGGTAAAAGTTTGAAGATGATGGGAGAGCTTGCCTCAACATGGAGACCAAAAACTAGGCCAAGAAACAAGTTAAGGCTCAGTATGAAAAAATTGTTAAAGCCTAGATTAAATGTAAAAGAGGTAACTGTACTTGATGATGATTCTTCAGATGAAAAACCAAAGATTGAGAAAGAAACAGTTCTAAAAACTCCAGTTTCTCATCATACAAAGGGGAAAAATCCATCGAGGTCATCAGAAGAGGTTAGTCTCACCGAGACTAAATTATTAGCAGTATTTTTAGAGTTAAGAAATGAAATATTAAAAGAGAAACAGAAAAAGGAGGTTGAAGTCTCTCGTTCTGAAGACCAGTAGTTGATAGAGGAAGAAACACCAACTGAAGCAGTTAATCAAGAAATCCCTATGGTTCATGGTGTGTCTTCAGATCCATTGCCAGATGATGAAGACATTTTCAGAAAACTAGATATTCCATGGCTACCCAGTGAGATACAGGATACTACAGCAGGGAAGGTTTTTGATTCAGACAAGCAAAACCTCCAGAGAACCATCAAACAATACAGACATCAAATGGATTACATGCAGGAAGTGAATGATGGCTTGATCCTAGAAAACATAAGACTCAGGGAGGATTTGCAGGAATTAAATGACCATTATCAAGAGCTTACTACAGTGTCCAAGGAATCCCTGAAGAGGAAGAGAGCCACAGATTTGCAATATGCAGAGTTGAAGCAAACTGTCAAAGGCTTGCAGCAGCAGAATGAAGAACTTACAAGAAGGTTAGCAGACATGGAAGCTGAGCAAAAGAGAGCCAAGAAGAAGGCCCAAGATTTGGATGGAATAGCCTTACTAGCTGAGGCTGCAAAAGACCTTTGAGTTTGTTAGTTAGTCAGTTACTTGTTATGTCTTTTCAGAAATATTTTAGTTAGTCAGTCTTTTGTTAAGTTTTTGGAAGAAATATTTTATTTTGTAAATTGTAATATGACAATTATCCCATCGATGACTTGCTTGAATACAGTTAGGGTTTCAACCCTAACTGATTTTTTGAGAAATAGTATTTAGGTAGAGGAGAAAGAGAGAAAAGGGTTCTACTTTTTGGCTGGCTAAGGAGGCCTTGGACTTGTTTATGAGTTAAGTACATAACTCTCATGTTTATTTGTTGAACAGTACTATGAAATATATGATCTAAATCACCCTTCATACTATTTTTTAGCTTCATTTTTTAGCTTGTTTAGCTACTTGACTGATATATTCATTGTTGGTTTATGGTTTCTTTACTTGTAATGCTTGTCAGTTATGAATGAACTTTAAGATTATACTCTGATTGGTACTTGGTGATTATATTATGCATCTCTGCTCTTATTTATTTATGATTTAGTTCCTACTTGACTCATGAATGTATTCCCTTCAGCCACCAGACTTTACAACCACAAAAACCTTTCAAGAAAACCCTAAACCCTACTTTCACCTGATTGAATATTTGAGATTGTGTTGGCTTGTTTCTTTATAGCCTTGGAAACAATTTCTGGCACAAACATATCCTATATCTATTCTTTTTGTTTTCATTGCGCAGTGCCTCAAGCATTGCACAGTTATTTATCTGTCTGATATGGCTTCAAGCAATTTCCATTCACAAGTTTTTGTAGCACCTCCCCATCTAACTATTGTAATTGAACTGCACCCCCATAGGTAATAGAATTAACAATATAGGGTCCTAACTAGTGCATCTGTAACTTACATAGATGCTTGAAGAACTTGTTGTCATAGAGAAGCACTAAATATCCTTGCTAAAACTATTTGTTTTTTATATGGCGATCATGCCACACTTTCTGTCAATCCTTCTCGACGTGCTGATGGAATCCTTTTATAAAATGGTCTTATTCAAGCTATATTAACTGCACTGCATGCTCTTCTAGTGCGGTTTCATCATCCATTCCTGTCGTGGATGCAATGCACAGACTAGGAATGATGTACTCCATAGGAAAGAATGCCTCTTTCCCATATACTAATTTAAACAGTGTTTTCCCAGTCAATATCTTATAAGTGGTGCGATACGCCCATAGCACAGCTGAAATGTTCAAATCCCAGTCATCCTAGTTAGCATTACATACCTTTGTAAGTGCATGCTCCAAGATTTTCTTGAAGATTTCTACGGTCCCGTTTTCCTACAGATCATATGGTGTACTTTTCTTGTGTTGTAGATGCATTTTGTCCATCAGTGCTCGTACTGTGCAATTGATAAAATGGCTGCTCTAGTCTCTCATCAATACTCTTGGGCATCCAAACCACATCACAATGTGATCAAATAGAAATCTTGTTGATGTCGCAACAGTGCAGTCCACAACTGGGGAAACCTCCGCCCATCTGGTCAAGTCGTCTGTTGTTGTGATTATGTACCATGCACCAGTTCTTTTTCTGGGTGGGTTGATTGGACCCATGAAATCCACGTCCCATTTATCAAAAGGTTGCAAAGTCACCAGCACCACTAGCAGCATCTCATTTTGCTACGATGGCTTCCCAGTGCATTGATAGACATCACAGCTTTGTGCATAATCTGTTGCATCATTGTGGACAGTAGGCCACCAAAGACCTACATGAATCACCTTCCTTGTTGTTTCACAAACCCCGTAGTGCCCCCCAGTGACTCATGCATGTGCTTCCTCTAATATTTTCACTTGTTCATGTTTTAAGACACATCGCCTCAAGATTTCATCTGGTCCCAGCTTATACAGGTGTCCGGAAATCAACTGATAATCGAAAGATTTAACCACCAACTGCTTCTTTTGACTTGTGGAAACTTCTTCTGGTGCGATTCCTATCGCTAAGAACTGGATTATTGGGGCATAATGGTCGTCTGCTATGTCAACTCAAAATAAAGTGCATCGGGCAGTCCATCTTCAATATTAGTAGGCTCTTTGCCTGTTTCAATTCTGGATAAATGATCAAGGCCATCATTCAAGCGACCCAGCTTTACAATTATTTCAAAATCGAACTCCTGAAAGAGAAGTAACCAACGACATATATTCCCCTCCAACACAAGCTTATTGACCAGGTACTTCAAAGCAGAGTGGTTGTTGTAATCTCACAGATAACATAAGGTTACCAATAACACATACTAAAATATATATAACTATAAATCAGAAACACGAGACAAGAACATATAGGAAAATAGATTATATTAATGCAATGAGTACATACAAGGCAGAGAACTGAACTGAGTTCTCGTTTGGATCAACAGCCTAATATATACAATTTACAAACAGTTACAAAATAACTACCTGTTGGTTCGGTGAACCGACATGACTTTTAGTTAGCCGACTTAATCATCTAGTTTAGTCGGTCGACTGACTTAGTCGGATGATCGACTAAGTCGGCCCATCGACTTAGTCAGCTGATCCACTAAGTCGGTCTTCGTTCAAGTCGACTTGTGTCGACTTGCTCCTTCTACAGTGGTCAATAAACATTTTGAATTTTCCACCTAAGAGGTAATGTCCAAATATTTGCAGTGCATAGACCTTCACCGTCCATGGTCGTGTAATTCTTCTTAGCAAATGATATCTTCCAACTAGCGAGAGAAATTAGGTGATCCATATCTCCTTCTCCATACTGTGTGAGAACTGATCCTAGCGCAACAAAAGATGCATCAACATGCACATGGAATTCTTTGTTCCAATCTGGGAATACAAGTATTGGTGCTGAAGCCATCTTGGCCTTTAGTGTGTCGAATATACCTTGACATTATGGACTCAAATAAAGACAACATTCTTCTTTAGTAGTTTCTCCATCGGGGCATTGATTGCAACATATCCTTTAATAAATTTGCGATAGTATCCATTGTGCCCGAGTGTCACCCTGAGAATATTTACATTGGTCGGTGGTGGAAATCTCAAAATGAGTGCTATCTTTGCAGGGTCAGCCAGTAATCCTTTTTTGCACACAATGTGACCCAGCAGGATCCCAAATGGTGCGCATAAAATGCACTTCTTGGAGTTCAATGAGATCTAATATTGTCGACACTTCTCCAACATCAATCGAATGTTTTCCAAATGATCCTTCATTAGGCCATACATTATCCGATAATCCATATACACATGTAGGAACTTCTGAATGAAATATTTAAATGTTGTGACAACCACTTGCCAAAATATTGCAGGTGATTTCCTCAACCCAAACGACATCACCGTGTATTGGAATTATCCCCACTCAGTGACAAATGTAGCTTTGTGTCTATCCTCCTTAGCGATTCTGATATGGTGATAACCAGAAAATTCGTTTGTGAAAGAGTACATTTCTTGACTGCCTATTCCTTCAAGTACCTCATCAGTGAATGGGGTCGGAAAGGGGTCATGCATGCAGGAATCATTCAATTTTCTTAAGTCAACACAGGTCCGAACTTCACCTATTTTCTTGTGTTGGAACAGCATGGGACTGGTCCATTCTGATTCTTCTATCAGCTCAATGATTCCAGCATTGAGCATCCGTTCAAGTTCAGCCTTGACTCTTTCTTTGTATCATGGATTCAGGTGATATGACCTCTGTTGTACTAGTTTCACATCTGGTTTTAACAGGATATTCATTTCTCCTAGATCACCCAGTATCCCCTTCATTTATGAGAACCTAGTTGGAAAGAGATCTTGAAATTCATGTAGTAGTCTGTGATTTTTTCCATGGTCTCCTCGTCCCAATAGTCCCCAACACTTGCAAACTTTGGATTTTCTTCTGTCTCAATGTTAACCTTTCTGACCTTCAATAGATGACTCATGGGATCAGTTCGTACATCTGATGATGCAACGTCCCTACTTACTTCTGTCTTTGAGATATTTATATTCCGTAGTTCATCATCATCTTCAGGCTCTCCAGATATGTTATAGCATTCCATTATCAACTACATATGGTAATGCGCATGTGGATCCACATGGTATGCGACCGGTACAACTTTTAGGACCACGTCCCAAATAATATGAAGTGCATTGTTAACATCAGGGTTAGCGTCTACAAAGCAAAAGGTCTACGCAAAAAAAACCGTCCGTTCCTCCCAAGTGGTGATGTCCCATCGCAGCTGCGCTAATACATACCATGATCTTGGCATTTCATCTAGGGTGTGAATAAAGTCATGGACCCATTCATCCTTTGGTCATGATTCCCACAATGTTTGGCATTCTATCAAGTGGTTGCTAGGGTCATTCCATCCATCATACCGCCCAGCATGGTATTCTTCTGCATTGCCGAAGCAAACTTTCATCAAGCATTGACACTAGGCCCATCTAGTAATTTTCTTTTTGTGAGTTTCCTAGCAGCGTGCTGGAGTAGCCTTCAGTTCTTCTTCCAATGTGAGCAATCGATGTGGTTACGAGACCTTTTCTTCAAATTACATTAATAACACATAAATTTTAGGCATACCTTCATAAACCAATAGTTCTATAATCTCAGTCACAACATGGATAAATGACTATGTGATTAATTCGCACTTCCTAAAGGACACCTCATGCATTCGATTTTTCCAATACTCCAGCGCATCCTCAGAATCAGAAGACACAGAACTAGCCTTGTGCCAACCGAGTTCTTCGTCAGCCCTGGTAATGAACATAATCTTTAGAGATATTGTAGGTGTGATCCCACCCCCTACAAACTTCATATTTTACTGGTTCAATGTATCGTCGGCCTTCATCAGGTTCCATAGGTGTGATGACCCGAATGTATTGGTTTTCAAAATTCATCATCTTCTTTTTTGAAGTTAATGACTACCATGCTATCATTGGCCCATCCAAACCCTAGCAAAGTAGGGTAGGCGAGTTCACCATTAACAACTTCAATTACGTAAAAATTAGCATGGGTCCTCATTATTAATTCTTGCACACGATCTAGGAACTAGGAATCAAAATCATCAAAGAATAATTAACAAATACTCATGAATTGGTGTTAATCGGAACCGGAATTGGTTTCCTTTCTGTATATTTAATAAACAATGAATGGTTACAATACCAATGTTAAGCAATAGCTTAACTCCATGAAGAATTTGAATACCTAAGGAGACAATTCGAATTCAGTGAGTGAGTCTACCTTAACTGACTCTCAACCATTCAATCACACCCAGTTAACCACTTGACCAAAACCCTAATTGACTCACCAAACCCTAACTGAAGTCAGAGTGCAATATATGACTGAATCTCAACTGAAGGAGATCAAACACATGTCATAGCAAGCCAACCATCAAGTGCTAGTGCTCCATGACTTTAATGAACCCCGATGAGGTTAACTGAAGCTGAACTAACAATTAGAAGTTGGTGGAGGCGCCTTGTTGACTCCATATCATTAAATAATAATAAATAATCACTAAATAATATATTTAATGACTGAAGGCACCTTAACTGACTAGTTGAACTGATTGTAACCACCAGTTAGCAATTAGGTACATTAATGTCACTCAGATCACCCCCAGAGTGCTCCAGTTAGCCTCCTTGACTGTAGGAGAATGATAAGTTAGCCTCCTTGACTGTAGGTAGGCGTGGGTGTGACAGGATGATGGAAATTAATTCTCCATTGATGTCAATTAATGTCAATTACACTTAGGATAGTGGTTTAGCTAGGCCAATTTGACCGAAAGAGTGTGTATGATGGTAAATGTCTCCAACACCCCCCCTTAAGCTATACTCAAGAAGAGTTAGAAAACATAGATGCATAAAATGCTAGGGCCCTGGAAATTAAGGACATAGTTCACCCTGTACAATGCTGAAACTGAAACAATGCTCAAAACAAACTAAGTGAGGAAAAGAGGGAAAACCCAGTGGGAAAACCCCCCCCTCAAGATGAACACTGAAAGTAGTCTAGATCACCCTGATGAACTCACCCCCAATAGTGAGTTCATCAGCTAGGGCCCTGGAAACTAAGGCCATAGCTCACCCTGTACAATGCTGAAACTGAAACAATGCTCAAAACAAACTAAGTGAGGAAAAGAGGAAAAACCTAGTGGGAGAAACCCCCCCTCAAGATGAACACTGAAAGTAGTCTAGATCACCCTGATGAACTCACCCCCAATAGTGAACGGAGGTAAGTGAAATTCTTTTTTGAAAATCTCTTGGTGAAGATGTCTGCAATCTACTCATCAATCGGGCAGTATTGCAAAATGATGGTCCTGTCATGCATTAGCTCCCTGATGTAGTGCATGTGAATCTCTACATGCTTGGTCCTTTTCCTGGTAACTGGATCCATGGATATCTTAATAGCACTCTGGTTGTCACAAAATAGGATAGTGGACAAAGTACTACGAAGATCAAACTCTGAAAGAATGCCTTGCAACCAAACTACTTGGATGCAAGCATTCACTGCTCCTCGATACTCGGCCTCTGCTGAAGATAGTGCTATGGCAGCATGATTTTTTCTTGACCAGCAAATAGGGCCACCACCAAACATGAATACATATCTGGAAGTTGACTTCTGATCAATAGAATCACCCACCCAATCGGAATCTGTGTATCCAACCAGCTCTAGCAGCTCGGAGTCTGCAGCATAGTGAATGTTGTAGGTCCTAGTTCCCTGAATGTACTGGAGGATCCTCTTGGCTGCCTTCCAATGAAGATCGTGAGGCTTCTGCATGTATCTTGATACAGCATTCATGGCATCATAAATATCAGTCCTAGAATGTGTCAAGTACAACAAGCTACCAATTAGTTGTCGATAGATAGTGCAGTCCATGGGAGGTGTGTGTTTTCCTTCTACAAGGTTGATCCCTGAAAGGAAAGGGAATGGTGCAGGCCTACATTAATCCATGTTAAAATTTACTAATAGGTCTTAAATGTATGTGGACTAAGTGACCATAATCCCATCAGAATTTTTCTCGATTTCGATCCCCAAAAATTGTTTTAGAAGCCCCAAATCACTCATTTCAAAGGCATTGTGGAGAGCAGTTTTGATGGCTGAAATGGAGGAAATTGTGCTACCTGTGATCAGTAATTCATCAACATATAAAACAATGATAATAATATTACCATCATGCTGCTGTAAATACACATTTGGATCCGATCTACATCTCTGAAAGTTTTGCGAGAGAAGGAAGGCATCCATCTTGGAATACCACTCTCTTGGGGCCTATTTTAACCCATATAGTGACTTCTTTAGCTTGCAAACCAAATATGGATCAGTGATGTAGCCCTTAGGCTGCTTCATGTATATCTCCTCATGAATATCTCCATGCAGAAATTCTGACTTAACATCCATGTGATGCACCTCCCAGTGCTTGGATGCGGAAATAGCCAAAACAAGGCGGATGGAGTCCATTTTTGCAAATGGTGCAAAGGTCTCATGGTAGTCCACTCCTTGGACCTGAGAGAAACATTTTGCTACCAGCCTTGCCTTATATTTGTAGGTGCTTCCATCAGCAGCAACCTTTTTCTGAAACACCCACTTGCATTGAACCAATTTCCTTCTCGGAGGAAGAGAAACTAGCTCCCAAGTAGTGTTTTTCTCAAGAGAATTCATCTCTTCATCCATGGAAACTTGCCATCTCGGATCATTCCAAGCATGGTATTAGTATTTTGGATCTGAAATAATCATCAACTAGCAAGTTTTGGATATAAAATTATCAGAACAAGAGAGTGCAATACCTGCTCTTTGGAAATTAGACCGGATTCTCCTTGGATCATCCAGATTTCCAATGTTGTCTCCTGCGGAGGAGAGTGTCTTTTGGGCCCATGTAGGAAGATGATTTTACACTTCAATTTCTGATTCAGCATATAATTATTTCTGCACACTAATATCATAAATCAGAGGATCCAAATCACGGTCATCAACCCCAATTTCATCATCCAAATATTTAGTGGAATAGGAAGGAAATTCAGCAGTTTTCTCCTTCACTAGTTCCACCTCCTGAAGAGGCTCATCGGAATTGACACTTCACTCGATGATGATCTATTTGGTATTGATATCCAACATCTTTAATCCTTTAGATTCATCAAGATACCCAATAAACATACATTCTATGCTCTGCGGTTGCAAAGCCTTTCTTTTATCAAGCGGAATCCTGGCCCATGCAATGGACCCAAACACCCGTAGGTTCGACACATCTGGCTTGTGTCCAAAGTATGATTCAAAAGGAGTATTTATTTTCACTGATGAATGTGGCACCCTATTCTGAATGTATTCTGTAGCATGCATGGCTTTAGCCCACAAATTTGCAGCAAGCTTC
Organism: Pseudotsuga menziesii; assembly: GCA_001517045.1. Taxonomy (NCBI): domain Eukaryota; kingdom Viridiplantae; phylum Streptophyta; class Pinopsida; order Pinales; family Pinaceae; genus Pseudotsuga; species Pseudotsuga menziesii. The sequence continues at coordinate 786,259 of LPNX010272489.1, forward strand.
TTTGACTCCAACATACAGGTGGTCATCTCTTTGAGAGACCAGTTCTTCCTTTCCGCTACTCCGTTCTGCAGGGGAGTGTAGGGAATTGAATTTTGGACCTGAATACCAATTTGGGAGAAAATTTAAAGAAACTCATTACTGACATAATCCCCTCTATTATCAGATATCAGGATCTTGATCTTAAGCCCAGAGGCATTTTCGATCAAGGCCTTCAATTCAGAAAAATTTTCACATACTTCTGATTTCTTTTTGAGAAAGAAAACCCATGTATACCTTGAAAAATAATCAATAAAAGTAAGGTGGTACCTTGATCCATTCATGGATGTGACAAGCATTGGAATTCTGATATCAGAATGTATCAGCTCCAATATTCTTGTAGCTTGGTTTTCCTTCCCCCGATCGAACTTGTGCTCAGGGTGTTTTCCAATCACACAGCCCTTGCAGACTCCCGTGGTTTCCTTGATGACTGGGAGGCCTTCAACCATGGATTTTTTCTATAATTGCTGCAAATATTTGAAATTAATATGGCCAAACCTCTCATGCCACAACCTACTAACCTCATTTCCATGAGTTAGTAGAGCGGTGGGCTTTGCATCCGCAACAAAGTGAAAGAACTCATAGGATTTTGCATGATGATTTGCAAATCCTTTTGCAATGAGTTTCCCGGATGCAATTTCTATTATCTCAACATCATTTGGGCTGAAAGAGACTCTCTTAGGCATTCCTATATGTTTCATTTGATAGACACTAAGGAGATTTGCTGCTAGAGACGGTACATACAAAACTTTAGAAAAAAACTATTTTCTAGATCTACAGTACCTTGTCCTTCGGAAATGATGGTGGAGTCATCTCCCATGTGGATGGGGATGAATTTGCTGGTCTCCAAGGATGAAAAGGAGTCTTTTTCATCCATCATGTGATTCGAAGCTCCACTGTCAATCAGCAGTGCTTTGGACTTCGAAGTGCTTGCCATGAGGGCATGACCTTTCTCATGCTGTGGTTCCCGATCTTGGTGATCTCTCCTCCGAAAGCTCTCCAGAAGATTGATGTGATTCCTCTCAAGGAGAGAGGTTGCTTCATCAAGATTTTTCTTCATGTAGGCATGTTCAGGGTGAAAACCCTTCCAGCAGTAAGAACACCTGACTTTTTCTTTCCCATTGTGCCCTTTTGCTTTGTTCTTCCTTGAGCCGAAAGATTCATCATGCTGCTGATTTTCAACTCTAGGCTTGGGAGCATCAAATTTAGTTTTCTAATTTTTCTGCTGCTTTCCTTTACCCTTCACATATTTGGGCCCCAAGACATGGAGGGCTTGATCACGGGAAGATCGGATGATCCCCATCTGGACAAGCTTGTCATGTTCATTAGTTAGGGACTCAATGAAGGCATTGAGTGTAGGCATCTTCCATCCAGGGGTTGTGAGCTTCCCCGCACAGAATGTAGAAACAAAAACTGAATAATCAGCCCCAAGTTTGGAGAGGATGGCTAGGATGAGCTGATCATCCTCCTTCTCCACTTTGCATTGCTTCAAGAGGAAAACAATATGCTTGAACTTTGTAAAGAAATCATTCAGATTCTTGAAATTGGAAGGTTGGAGAGACATGAGTTCATTTTCGAGTTGGTAAACTCTCAAGTCATCATGCTTTCCATATAGAGATTCCAATTTGTCCCATATTTGTTTCAGTGTCTTCAGATCCGTAAGATGGAAGAGAAGGTCATCGAAAATAGAGAGGCACAAGAAACCGAAGGCTTCATCCTGCTTGTTCAAGAATCTTTATTTTTCTATGGTGGATCCAAGCTCAACTTTAGTGTCCATGGTGACTCTATAGAGTCCTTTGGAATACAGCTGAATCTCCATTTTACTTTTCCATGTGTGGAAATTGTATGGAGTCAACAGAGGTACTGAGGAGGCCATCTGGATATGCTGTAGCGAATGCTTCACCTGTAGAAACCTAAAAGTCAAAATAGAAAGGGAAAAATAAGGTCGGATAGCCTGCACATTCTAGGCTTTCATCACACCCAGCATAATCAATCAAGCAAACTTGATCAACAAGTTCTTTACTTGGGATATTGAGTGGTAAGCCTTGACTTCTGGTGCAGTGCTGGAATTTTGAGCTATTGCTCGCTTTCCATGGAGAAATCTATCAAAAATCTTATTTTTGAGAGATTGATATTCATCCCGCCGTATGCTCTAATACCATATTAATTCTTGCACATGATCTAGGAACTAGGAATCAAAATCATCAAAGAATAATTAACAAATACTCATGAATTGGTGTTAATCGGAACCGGAATTGGTTTCCTTTCTGTATATTTAATAAACAATGAATGGTTACAATACCAATTTTAAGCAATAGCTTAAGTCCATGAAGAATTTGAATACCTAAAGAGACAATTTGAATTCAGTGAGTGAGTCTAGCTTAACTAACTCTCAACCATTCAATCACACTCAGTTAACCACTTGACCAAAAACCTAATTGACTCACCAAACTCTAACTGAAGTCAGAGTGCAATAAATGACTGAATCTCAACTGAAGGAGATCAAACACATGTCATAGCAAGCCAACCATCAAGTGCTAGTGCTCCATGACTTCAATGAACCCCGATGAGGTTAACTAAAGCTGAATTAACCATTAGAAGTTGGTGGAGGCACCTTGTTGACTCCAGATCATTAAATAATAATAAATAATCATTAAATAATATATTTAATGACTGGAGGCTCCTTAACTGACTGGTTGAACTGATTGTAACCACCAGTTAGCAATTAGGTGCATTAATGTCACTCAGATCACCCCCGGAGTGCTCCAGTTAGCCTCCTTGACTGTAGGAGAAGGCTAAGTTAGCCTCCTTGACTGTAGATAGGTATGGGTGTGACTGGATGATGGCAATTAATGCTCCACTGATGTCAATTAATTTCAATTATACTTAGGATAGTGGTTTAACTAGGCCAATTTGATTGAAAGAGTGTGTATGATGGTAAATGTCTCCAACACTCATACCTTCAACATCTACGACCAGGTTAGATACTTTTCCAATTGGTTGCACCTTCACTTGATTGGATAATCACAACTACACTGGGGACTATCCTAATGTCGGCTGCCCCATATTTTCTCATGTCTATTTTGTTAGTATATTTATGTCCGAACCTAGATCCAGAATGACCGAGTCGACTTCATCTTCTCCAATTTGAATATTGATACGCATCTCCTTGTCTGTCTTTTTTTTATGTAAAGAGTTCATCGTGGAATCCTTAACCGAACAGTGCAACAAATTTTCAAACTCAGCCAAAGCATCAAGGTCTCTTGCTTGCGACAAGAAACTTTCAAATAAATGTTGCAAGGTACTATGCTGCCGCGATGGTCCTTCCTTTAGTGTGGAATCAAAAGCAGGAGGCATTTGATAGACATGTGACTTACCAATATTTCTTCTGATTGCATCCCGTGCTCCAAAAAATGTCTCCTTTTCAGTTGCAATATCAAATGGTGCCTTCTTCTATCTAGCCAGTCAAACTTGGGGGCAGGTGCCGTCCTCTCCTATTGTGGCTCCTATGCGGGTGACAATGGCAACGTCAACATCTATTGTTCTGGGCTCCGCTGAGATCGTTTCTACCGTCGAACCTTGATTGTGGTTCATAGGAGGATTCTGAGTCACCAGTGGATTCTAGTTCAATGGGGGGTTCATAGGTTGGTTCACCATTTGATTCTGTATTGGAGCTTGATTATAGGTTGGCAACTGGTTCTAGTTTTGTAGCTGATTCTAAGTCTGGACCTGGTTCGGCCTCTTCAACTGAGGGACACTCCCAGCCTACCATCTTGTGATTAACTGAGGGAATTTTTTTACTGTGTGATTGATCGCCATGTAATATGTGCATGACCATTGCAAGTGTGGTAAATCTCTCTAGTATTGCCCAAATACCCCACAATTGTAACATTGGACTGATCCACGACCTCGTCCTTCTCCTCATCTAAAGCCTCCTCCTATTCCTCGGAATCCTCCACAGAATCCTCCCTATTGCTGGTACTATGGCTGAGCCATCAGTTGTAGTGTGGGATTCACATGCTACTAGACATACTATGCAGCTTGAACATATTGCGGCTGGGGCATCATCATTTGATTGTACTGTGGCTCCGATGCAAATTGCGACTATGGTGCGAGCTATGGTTGTGGCTTTGATAGTGTAAATTGCATCTGTGGCAGCTGTGTATACTGTGGTTGAGCATTTATCATCTGAAGCTGTGTCTAGGGATTCTAGAATGTGTGATGATCTTCTCCCTTCACAAAGTATGAATCATATGTTCTCTCCTGCAGCAGATCATATGCCCGACAGTCTTTGTATTCATGTCCCACCAATTCACAAAAAGAACGGTATAAGTTGGTTGGTTTCAACAACATCTTATGCATGTAGCTACACTCTTTGTGTCAGTGCCCATAAACTTGACATATACAACACCATGGTACAGTTGCTCAACTTAATGGGTTTGGTGCTCTTGAAACTAGATAATTTCAAAACCTGGGGGAGTTATCTTTAACTATCCATATGTGTGACACCGAGTGCACCAATGATCATCATGATATTCCTTCTCCTTCTTGATGGCTTGTAACTGAAGCGTTAGATTTTCTAGTTGTTCCTAGATTTGATTCATTCCAACAACGCTCTCTCCAACAGGTGAATATTCTAACTTCATAACAATATACAGAGACTCACTCTGTGTTGTGATCTTCTTTTGCATCACCGGTTGCTAGATATGAGGTACCAAGGATGCAATAAACCACTCTTTATGTTGAACATTACTCATCTTAAAGCTGACCCGTGCCATCAATGTCTTGAATCTCTAGTCGAAGTCCCAAACAGTCTCATCGAAAAACAACTTAATCTCTTTCAACTCAATAATGTATTGAGCCTCAGACTTAGGCGTCCAGAATTCTTCGGTCAGTCCCTATCAGACTTCATCCAATGTTTTTTCAAGCATATATGTAGGAACTTGAATGAATTTCATGAACTAGTCTACCACACGACCCTGCAGGGTAGTCACCAGTTGGCCTTTCTTAACATCATCATCGGTGGCATGCCTAATAGTCCACACTGCCTCACAGAGGAACCAGTATTGCTCAGGATCATCCGTCCCATTCTTGTGGAACAAAGGTAACTTAGTATCGTTTCCCGCCATCCTCGGCCTTCTTCCTACATACATTGATCTACTACTAGAATGTTGTTGACACATCGAGCAAGCCGACGTAGAATTCATGTTTCTTCTTGAGTTTGAAGTGGTGCGTGGAGTCATGGGAACATTGTTTCTAGGGTTTGATCTTACCGCTATCCTAGGCATAGTTTGGGTTTGGTCATCCTCTTCATCACTGTAGGGTTTCTTAGTCCTGTGTGGTTGTCCTTCATGGTTTTTCATTTTGATCGCAGCAGAACCTTCCCCTATCATATGCCTCTTCTCCTGTCAAAACCTTGCTCCTCCCCTTGTACAACCACTTTCTTCCTCATCTTCCCTCACAATCTTGTCGAAACTTGCACCCATCTAACCCTTACCTTCCCATTCATCTCCCCCCTTTAGTCGCAAGATCCACCACCTCCGCACACCATAATTTGACTACTCTAGGTGCATCTTCAATATGCCCTTTTCACAGGCAAGCATTTTAATTGAAAGCTATAGAGATAATAAGAACCTACCTCTAGGCCCATTGAAAAATTATCTTTCTGCTTCACTGTAATACTTGGTAGTGTCAACTGTGAACTCTGTAATGTATCCTTCTAGGATACTATCCAACTAGACCTCAACAGCTCGCGACGCTCTATTATCAGTTTTTTGCAGTTCCTGGATCAATTCAGGGGACCAGGATGTTGGTTCTCCTCCTTGGAAATTTGTCTTCTTGTATGTAAATTACGCCAACCACTTGTACAGTATAATGGGAAATTCACAGAAGAAATACTCATGAGGACCGTCATGTATGTAGTTCTCCAACCACTTGTCTATGGTCAATCCAAGGTTTTGATTTTATTCTTCAGCAAATTCTTACAGTTTTTGGTCAAACCACTCTTGGACTTTTGGTCACATCGGATGCCACATCCCCTCCTGTCAGTCGCAATAAGGTCCCAACAATGGAACCATTTGTTGGCTCAACCTTCAACCAACATATACCAATTGATAGGGGTCCCACTCTGTTGACACTCGACTCTCCGTAATCTCCTTGAGCATCGTCCCAAATAGGTTTTACCCTATCCAGCAAGACCCGCAGAGCGGATGAGGTCTCACCCGAGATGTTTGAGGGAGGGCTGACGGAGCCAATTTTCTGCAGTATAGAAGAGGGTTAGGGAATCGACAGTTCATCAACTCAATAACCAAATCAGATCAATATTTCCAATAGAACTACTCATTATTGCACATCATTCATTCATTCACAACTGTCACAGATCCAGATTGGAAAACATGGTAGCATTCATAAAGGGAACAACATAGCATCATAGATTCATATTTCATATTCACTTAGCATTCATCATCATGAACAGAAATATAGTAAATACAAAAGAAGACAACAACAATTCAGATTAACATCCGCCTTATCATATTACTTCTACACATCCACCGATGGATCAAAACAGATAACAATTCGTCTGCAATAGTTCAATTGTTTTATCATATCAATTGTTATGAGATCTATTCATTCACAATTCTTCTTTCCATATATAGGATTTCACCTTTACATTCATGGTCCACTTCTAACTAACTCCTAACTGATTTAACTAACTAATGACCAATATCTTAAAAAATTGGTCAACAAGTACAAAAAGGGACAAAAAATAATCAAAAGTAGTCTATCTTTCGCCTATTGCACTATCGTTGTCTTGCGCTGTGTATTTTGAGCTTGCGTAGCTTCCATGATGTTGCCCAGCTTACCCCAACCCCTTACCAACAGTCATTAATAAAAACACTTCTTATGCATTTAAATCAACAACCCAATAAGCTGAAATACTAAAACTAAGTCTGTAACAGGAGAAAAATCACATAAAAAACAACATACTAATAGACCCATAAAACAACAGAACATCCAGAGGTGTGGTGAACTTGCATAACATTTGTTTCCAACACCCCCCCCATAAATCCAATTATTTAGATATTCAATAGGTGGAATTATGTTCTATGAACCCCCCCCCCCCCCTAATTGCAGTTGCCTGAATCCAAAGGATAAACTAAAGTTTCACAAACTTAGCTCCTGGTAGAGACTTAGTAAATATATAAACACTTTGATCATTTGTCTTGTAATAAAAAAGTGTGACAACATTCTCCTATACCAATTGTCTCAAGTGGTGGACATGAAGTTCAACATGCTTCATTTTTCTATGAGAAACATGATTATTAGCAACATGTGTTGTACTTTGATCATCACAATGGATAACAATTGAAGTCTTAATGGGAAAACCAATATCTTCTAAAAGTTGACAGATCCAAACATCCTTTGCACTTGTATTAAAAGCTCCATGATATTTTTATTCTATAGTCAAAAGATAAACTACCTTTCTTTTCTTATTCAACCAAATGAAGGGCCCATAACTAAGTTGAAACACATATGAAAAAGTGGACTTACAGTCATCAATGTCACCTCCCCAGTTGGAATAAGTAAACTTGATTAGTGGTTCTGAACATCAACAATATGTAATACCATACTGATAAGTTCCCTTAATATAGATAAACCACAATGGTATAAAATGAAAGATTGGGACAATTGTGAGTTAAGTAAATCAAACTATCGACCAATTGTCAATAAAGGGTGGTGTCAACTCAAGGAGAGTCGCAGTCGTTAGAAAATTCAATGCCTTACTGATTAGGTGTAGCAAAATACTTGAAGTCGTCCATTTTGTATCATTTCAAATTATCCAAAGCATATTTGGTTGAGAAATAAATATACTATCACTCATTTGCAAAACTTGAACTCCCATAAGGAAATGCAACTAACCAAGATCAATCATTTCAAAGGTATCCGTGAGTTTCTTCTTCAAGCCCAGAATTAGGTAAACAATGTTTCTTGTTATGCCTAAACCAACAACATACAATCCCATAATAAAAGTATTACCATGAACATGTAATTTCATAAATACTATGATCATATTCACAATGTTTGAAGCCAATATTTATAAAGAAACAATCAATTTTTTAGTTGACAAATAAGAATAGAATTTGTCACAAAACTAGGAGGTTGTTCCATATATATTTCTTCATAAAAGTCTCGATGAAGAAAGACAATTTTAACATGCATTTGATTAAATTCATATCCAAAATAAGTAGGAAGCGAAATAATCAGTCTAGTCGAGTTCAACTTTGCAACAAGAGAAAAGGTTTTGGTGTAGTTGATTCCTTCTTTCCAAGAGAATCGATTGCCTACCAATCAAGCCTTATGGCATTCAATAAGACCACTGGAGTTAAACTTGGTTTGTATACCCATTGGCACCTCACACCATTCTTTCCTTGTGGTCAGGGAATCATTTCCCAAGTGTGATTCTTCTCCAAAGAATCAATTTCAGTAGCCTTAACATTTTCCCATTCAGGAAATCTATAAGCATCCAATTCAGGAACTCCCTAAGCATCATCATAGGTTTTAGGATCAAAGGTTTCAAGAATACGAGTGGGTTACACCGAAATATGGCCTTCTCTACTAATAAATTATTGGATTTGAGAGATGGATTCATTGTTTAATCATAATACACCCTTCACCATTATATGCATTATCTTTACATCCCTCTAGTTTGTTGGCCTCTATATCTTTCTTGTCTTGACCCACGGTTCAACAATAACACAATTCTAACAAGATACCACAAGACATTGTCCTGACAAAGCAAGATCAGTCGGCAATGCCCACAAGGCAGGCGCAATCTCACCTGAGATATCTTAATGGGTAACTTCCAAAACCATGTTTCCGCATTTGGCGAGGGATTATAGTGCCCCGGCACACATCCAAGGCACTCGACAAAGGTGATAGGACAATGGGGTCTGTCATCATGCAACCAGTGCAAAACCATATGTCAGTGCGCTCACGTGACACAACTCTTTCCTTAACCTCAACAACTGGCGCAACTTGTGCGACACAGCTGATTCCTTGCACTTGACAGATAGTGCTATACTTATAGTTTAACTTAGCAGTTTGACCATGAACTCATACATACAATTCCAGTAATTATTTAAGCATTCATTCATTCACTCATTAATAAGATGGCAGCATACATTCAACAGTAACTCATCAATATACAGTAAGCAACTGCTTGACATTCACATAAACATTCAACATTCATCAATCATTCAATAGAGGAAATAACATGGAAACCCATCTGGGAAAAACCACCAAGGTGTTCTTCATCTGGCATGAGAAATTGTGTATAGCACCTTGCAGTCTGCGATCTGCAGACTATTCTTAAGATATGTCTTTCTGATTCAATCATCTTGCTCTCATGCTCTCTGTTTTATTCTTCTATCTACTCCTACTGATCCACACACAGCCTAGATCAACTCTTTTACCTCTACTATCTGCACACTTAGCTATAGATTACTTCTACTACTAGCAGTCTGCGCACATAGTTGCAAGATCTGCGACTCAACAGCCCTCTACTGCCACCAGACCCTTCTCTAAGTCTTCTTTCCTACTAACCCTAACTCCCTTAACTAAATTGAGTGACTTCGTGAATGAACAAGGAAGCACAATCAACAAAATAGTAACCATTAAATCAACAACAACAATTAACAACCCTTATACATAGTGGGTTCTTCTTATTTATTACTTATACAGAACCACGTAGGTTCGACTACATATTGCTCATTTGTTACAGGTTGTAATAAGCAGTAAAAAATGGTTACAAGCTGTCATAGACTGACACAAGGCACTATCGGCCTTACTTACATGTATTCCTTTGTATGTGCAACATCCACTGGCTTACACCGACTTTAGCATCCATGATATTCTTGACCGGTCACTTTCTAGCCGTTACCCTCTTGCAATCCTACAAGCTTGCTTTTCCTCCGTCGCGTGCATGTTTTATCTTTATGTGCCTTTGCTTCCTTCTTGACCTACTTTCCCCTTTTCTCATGCATGCACTTTTCCTTCCTTGCTTTTGTGCCAGCTTCTTCCTTGCACATGTTTCCTGGCCCAAAAGGCCCCCAACACTCACATGTGGCTCATCTCAAGCCACTAAGCAAAAAGGGAAGTCTTCACAAAAATTCATGAGGCAAAATTGTAGTTTCTCCCAACCACTTATGTTTCTAGTGTAGGATCACGTTGCATGGGAGGACTAACCTTGTCTTGAAATTCCTTCACCATCTGTTGCACTCTAGAAACTTTCATTGTTACCTCTTCTACTTGTGCGGCCAACTGCTCCAGTCGGTCGGAACTGATATGTTTCGACGGACCTGCCTCTATTTACTATGTAATGTTTTGAAGTTTCTGTTGCAGTGTTTGAATAAGGCCTGTGAGCCGCGCTACTTCTGACTAGTGCACTTCCACTTCTACCTCCTTTTCCCGCTCTTGATCACGGAGATCTTGGACTTCCTGCTGCATTTTCTTGATCTCTTCCTTTTTTATAACCTTCTCTTGAAATGACAGCTTCTCCATTTCTACCTTTTCCGTAGAAATTTTCTCCTCAGCTTTGCACACATTTTACCTTATATTTTCTGTAGTTGCATCTTCTAGAAGTGCTTCCCATCATGGAAATGGCTTCAACTATTTTTACAGCTCAAAATGATACATCTCTACCTATGACCACTTTTCCATGATTCCGTCGCATGTTGACACTTCATGAAAGTCACTGAAAAAACACCTAACTTGAAGGACCCATATCTGGAGTTTTCAAACTCTATTTGACCTCTTCTCTACAACGTTGGAAAGGTATTTCAGTTAGATAAAAAAATTCAGAAGACACTAAAGTCTGAAAATGCCCAAAAGTACCCTAAAAATGAGATTTTTGATGTATATGTGAGTTTCCTTAAGGAAACCCACGTATTGCATGTGAGTTGTTACATATAATACTCACGTATTCCCCAAATACGTGACTATTTACATTACAACCCATGTGTACCTCCTACATACGTGAATGATGTCTCTGAAACCCTCGTATATTTCCTATAGATGTCAAAAAAAGATATTTTTTGAAATTCGGTTAGTTTGGGTAGTTATGCAACTGACTCCTTCAGTTGTAACTACTTTGTCTTCGACCCTATCTCTTCATAAAGGTATAAATAGAGGTAGGGAGGTCCATGAGAGGGGGACTTGAACCTTTGCATTGTTATACTAGAGGAATTGGGACTCTCTTTTCCCACACATTTTCCCTAGAATCTTTATCCTTGTGTTGCAGAGCTTGGAGGCTGAGTTCCTTGGAGAAGAGAAGCAGTAGAACCATATCAAGGTTTCATGAGTCACCCAACTTGAAGATAAGGTATATTTGTACTTGTTTTCAAGATTAATAAAGATGTGATGTACTTATTATTCCCAAATAATTGTTCAATGTGTGATTGAATCTATGTTTATGATCAGATGTTTATGTTAATTAGAATAGTTGCTCATATTGTTTTGATTATCATTACTTTATATGTGGTCATATTGGTTTGAGGAAGGTATAATTCGTTTTCCAGGTCTCTTGGAGCAAGAGGAGAGAGAGGAGCAAGAAGAGGATTGAAGGGCTTCTTGCATCAACCTTCGTTATTTAAGGTATGAACCATTCTAATCTTAGAATATTTTTTATATTTACTTGTAGAACCATTTTCATCCACCTTTCAACCCCAGTACGTTGATAGCCTCTTAAACCCTAGACATAGGAAACTTTCCTCTACAACAAAACTAGCAACTCCACTGGGGAGAGTCTTTTCTGTTTGGGGTTTCTCTATATTTCTTCCATCATTTTTCAAGTTTTCAGGTCCTTCTTGACACATAGGAACACCTTCTACGTCTTATAGTACACTTCCCCTGCCTTCCTCCGGCAGTTTTTGACCCTTTTTGGGATTTTTTTTACCTATACGCGAGTTGCAGAATGAACAGTCGTGTGTTTGGTTTTTACACACGACTTGCTATACTATAAACCCATCTATGACATGTGACCTATGAGTAGGGAAAATCACATGTGCTCCTAAAACAGTGTTTTTTCCTCGTTTTTGTGGTTTTTTCCGCTGTTGTGGGCTGTTTGGTAGGTCTTTTAGGGTCCTCTGCATGTTCATGGCTCCAGGGAGTTAGTGTCATCCATTTTGGTTTTTCTTTATCTATGTGGTAATTCTTTTTATAGAATTATTGTTTTCTCTTTGCTCATCCCCCCACCCCCTTTTCTTGGTATGATTTTTGGTTTATGTTTCTAGTCAACGTTTGTTAGTGATCTTCGTCTGAACTTAGAAGCTTATTGGTCTTTGTTTCCTTCTTCTTTTGTTGGTTCACTTCACCGTTCCAAAATAGTTGACTTGTCTTTTATGCAAGCCTTCCTTCCAAGTACGGTTTATACTAACTTTAGGGCATTCTAGAGTCTTTTGGGTGGTTGTATAGCAGAGTTCCTTTTGCTTTGTTCTTTTCATCTGCATACTTTTGTTTGTAGGTAGTTTTAATTTTGCATTTATATAATAAAAAGAAAAAGAACATATAGTTGTTTAATATGCATGTAGATTAGGGTTTTGTTTTTAATGCACTGCATATCATTATTTTTGAAAAAATAAAAAGAATTTGTTCTTTGGTGGCTTTCAAGTTTTTATTTGAAAAAGAAAGAGAATAGTTTTTGCTTTTTGCATTTCATTTCTCTTTGCTTAGTCATTTTGTTTCAACTTTGAGTCAAATCACCACATAAGTTTCATGACATTTTCCTCTAACTAAAAATAGCCTATTAAAAAGAACGACATAATTAAAAATTATTAGTAAGTTTTCTTTTTCAGGCTCCTACACCAACTAGCTTAGGCTATACTTGTGGATTAGGGAGTTTTAACTCTCCACAAGTATTTAATTTCAGACTTAGTTGGCCAATCACTAGCTAAATCCTCCTCTATGTTGATTGTATATGGTAAGCTCCTCTCAAATGGGAGTTAAGAATGAGACTGCGCGAGGACCTGGACTGAGGAAATAACCCTCTCATTCCTTGTCCGAGCATAGATCAATATTTTTACACATTTGGGGACTTCTGTCAATAGCACCTCTTCGGCCCCATGTGGGGACGGTGTTGACAAGGTTTCAGGATTTGCTACCCTACCCATGCATACAAATCATGCTTATGACTACCCCCCAAACTGTCAGTATAGTTGCGATATCCTTTAGTCTCTTTGGCATCTAGGGTTCATACACAGGCATACCGGAAAGCAATTTATGGTCTACCTTGGACGAGCTTGGAAGGTAACCCCGGTAGAAGGTGTGGGAGGGTGGTTTGGTGATTCATTTTCTTGTGCCTAAGAACATCTATAGGGAAGCCAAGTAACTATCTATCAGCTTTCTTCTGGAAGGCATATCTTATACCTGTTTCTCTATTTGGCTTTAGGAATTTTTTAGTGAGTGTTGTGTGATTTGTCTGTACTTAGTCTGCATTCATGTGTGTGCTTTGTAATTTTGGTTTCTTGTTGACCTCAAACTTTGTCTTATTGTTTGAAACTATGGCTAACACCCCTTTGAACACCAACCAATAGATCCTGATGCTAGGAACTCCTTGTATTATTCCTCTCACAGTGAATGTTGGTGTTCCTTTGATGGCCAACTTGAATCTGCCTGGATTCACCCTAGGGATACCGGTGTGGTTTTTTTCCACTCCAACTATTATGAATGCTCCTGATGCTTCTCATGTAAGATCGTTATATCAAGGGCATCAAAACACTACTTCCCCTTCACTTGTAGTTGCCTCTCCTACTCCTTCTACCTCATGCGGTGAAAGTACTGATACTGGTAACCAATAGTCTAAAAGGAGTAAAAGAAAGAGGAATAGGAAGAAGGCACATAATCAAGGTGGCACCCTCTCAACCTCTACAGGTCATGTTGAACCTCACCACCCAGCCTCTGCATTCCATACTGGGGGCACCCATCCAACCTCTGTAGGTCATGTTGGATATAAGAACTCAACCTCTGCAAGTCAAGTTTATCCTCACCATCCAACCTCTATTGTTCATGCTGCTGGAACCTATCCAACCTCTACAGGTCATGTTGGATCTAATAACTCAACCTTTGCAAGTCAAGTTGATCTTCACCATACAGACTCTGGTGATCATGCTGGTGGGATCCTTCCAAACTTTCCAGGTCATCTTGGATCCAGTAACTCAAGCTCTGTAGTTCATGCTGATGGCACCCGTTCAACCTCTGTAGGTCAAGTTGAACCTCCCCATCCAACCTATTCAAATCATATTGGATCCATCCACCCATCTTCTGAAGTTCATACTAGGGGCACAAACTCAACTGCTACAAAGAATGTTGATCCTAACCATTCAACCTCTGTTTTTCATGCCGGTGGTTCCCATACAACCTCTGTATGCCATGTTGGACCCAGTCTCTCATCCTCTACAGGTCATGCTGGGGAAAGTCTCTCATCCTCTATGGTTCATGCTAAAAACAATCTGTCAGCCACTGTAAGCCATGTTGACACTGTTGAAAATACTACTCGTTCAAAACACAAGCCCAAGTTTCCTTGTAATATTTGTGAGAGACACTGCCTTACTTGTAAATTCCCTTCTATCGTGGAGGTGCGAAGAGTTTGGTTTCATGGTCATCCCATTTTTGTAAATTCTAAAGTCTCTCAACAACTAGACTCTCTTAGTCAGGTTGTACCCAGTCATCCAGCCTCTGGTGGTCATGCTGGGAGAAAACTCTCAGCCTTTGTAGCTCATGCTGAGAGAAAATAGTCAACCACTGCAAGTCATGTTGACACCATTGAGAAAACGGGTCGTTCGAAGTGCAAACTTAAGTTTTCTTGTAAGATATGCAAGGGATATCAGCTTATTCACTAGTGCCTTGCTATTGTAGAGGTGCAAAGAGTGTGGTCTGAGACTCAAGAATTTCCTTTCCCTGAATAACCTATATTTTCTCAACAACCTACTCAACCTTTGGTTGATCTAGTGGTCGAACCTTCCCAGTCTTCAGTTCACCCCACTCTTCTTTCAGAGAGTGACCCTTATGTGATTGAACCAATGTCATATTTGGTCAATCCCACTCTCTCTTAGGAGAGTGACTTTCATGAAGCGGTTGAATCATTTTTATTATCGATCAATCCCACTCTTCCTTTGGAGAGTGAAGTGTCTTCTAGTCACATTTTCTTCACTGCTAGTTTAGAACTTACTGAACAAGGGGGCACTAAACTCACTTTGGATGAACCCCCACCAAGCTCTCAGATTGCTTCCTTTGATTGGGATAGCCTAGTTGAGCTGTGCCTTCCTTCTAATGCACCTTTCGAGATAAAGGTCAAAGTTGGACAATACATAATTGCTCGTTGTATTGTTAATAAAGGATCCTCAGTTAGTATCTTGTCTACTCATGCTTGGCGAGGCATGGGATCTCCCAGCCTTGTGTCGACATCTAGTCAATTACTGGAGTTTCATAGAAAAACTAGTATAGCCTTAGGAATTCTTGCTCAAGCACCTATTACTTTGGGTGGGAAGACCGTCTTAGTTGACTTCATGGTGATAGAAGACCCCTTGGACTTCAATATGATCCACAAATGTGATTATGTCTATGCCATGCAAGCTGTAGTGTCAACCTTCTTTCGTTTGATGTACTTTAATTATTGCAAATAAATTGTCACTATCGATCAATTGGATTTTCTTGATCCATATCCTAACCCAATTATAGACCAGTTCTTTCCTTTATTGATTCATAGTGTTTCTATAGACACTACCCCACCATGGGCAAGCTATGTGGCCACATGTCCTTTGCGTTCAATTTCTACTGAGAAGCAGCCTCTGTATTCATGCTTACCTTCTTGGGAATTGGTCCCAGCAATTGACCAAGTGAGTCATCCCATACAGACTATGGAACCCGCTCTCCACTCTATCGATCCATTTGAAATTCTAGACATGTGTCCTATCTCGGATGATCTCCTTCCTTTGGATGAAGTCTTTTTAGAGTCTTTGATACAGTCCCACCTTCTTTTGGATGTTGGTTTAGTTCTGACTAAATATAACCCTGATTTGCTTAGTAAGCCTGATCTTCCCATGTATTGGTCTTCTTATGTTGGTATTTTTGAGTTTTTGGACTCTCCCTTCGAACAGCAAGTCAGTGAGCCTAGCGAGTTTGATTTTTCTTATGAATTTTTCAACTCCTATGATATTGATTTTGTTCCTGCAGATTCTATCTCCCTTGTTGATTTTTTCTCTCCTTCTAAGTTTTATCTTACTGATTATAAAACATCGACCTTGGTGCTATAGAATCTTCTTTGGTTAGTTCTTCCTTGACCACGACTTTTGTAGAAGATAGCGAAGTCACATGTGTTTCTGCCAAAGTGACATGCATCAGATCTTTTCTTCTGAATATGATCCTGATGTTGTTGTTTCTTGGATACAGGATTCTTAGTTGGATTCACAATTGTTTGTTGGCCTTGTCTTTTTGTTCAAGTTGTAACTACATTTTCATGTTCCCTGCTCACTCTTATGATATTGATTCTAGCTTCCATGCTTTTAGCTCATTGTATAAGCCCTCATATTTTCTCTCATCGTCACTCAGCCTTGTACCATCTTTCCTTTGCAACTTGACACATTTTACCTTGAGGGGACATTCCCTGAGTTTCCTTATCTTGCTCGCTTTCCTTGCATTATGCATAGGCTTTTTCCTTGCGCTTGGAACTAGTTTTTCCTGCCTATGACACTCATCTCTTCGCATTTAGAGAATTCTTTCTGCTCTCCTTCGAGCTCGTTAAAAACAGTAAGGAGGCCACGAGTTGACTTTTTTGTACTCGTTAAAATTTCACGGGAAAGATATGGAGTTTCTTTAGGCCCTGGTCTGACTCCTCAAAATAGACTTGACAACCCAGTAAACTTGTCCGTTTAGGCTCGCTAAGAATATGTGAATGGGCATCCACATTGGTGGTAGGTTATCGCTCTCTTAGACCATGTGGAATAATATAAGGAACGCTCTCTTTTCTTCAGAATTGAGAAGAGTATTCTCAGGCATAGGTTTATCACTTTTCTGGACCTAAGGGACTAAATTTATGGAAAAGGAACACCCTGTATGAGCTTAGTTTTCTCTTTTTCATGCTCTGGACCTAAACATGAAAATCATTTCGAGTGTACTTTATGTCTTTGTCATGCTCGCTAAACCCTAAAAAACAAAGCATCAAGTTTACTGTTATAATCCCGATTTCTTGTAATCAAATTGATCTTTCTGAGTGATCTTTCCTTCCTTCACACTCATAAAACTTAGGCTATATGCTACTTTTGAATGAGTGTTGGGTAGGTGGTAATTTAACCTTTTTCGGACCTTCCCAACTAAGTACGAAAAAGGTGCTCCTTACTTATTCGAAAACTAAGATATTTCTTATGTGGATTGTTTTATACTTTTCCGTCCTCAGGAGACTAAATTCGACAAAAATTCCCCCGTGGAGTCTTCTTTTGAGTTTTCAGACTCTCTAAACTATGAAAACACCATCGAGCATTCATTAATTTGGGCTTGTAAAATCCACAAATAAGTTCTTTATCAAGCATTATTCTATCTGTTCTTCGAGCTTTCCAAAAATGAAGAAGGTCTCGATTTTGCTTTCTTGGACTCGTTACACCTTTGCAAGAAAGAGGGAAGGGAAGTTCATTCACATGTATTTTACATCATGGAAGCAAGTCTTGTTTCCTTGAACAAAGCACCAGTTTTGAGTCTATCAACAATTGGGTCCTAGTATTTTGACCTTATCCTGAGTTACATTTTCTTACTCCTCTAGTTGGTTTATTTTCCAATTAGATGGGGAATCTGTCAATGTCTCCTACATTGTAGATTTTTGTCGTTGGTGTATTTATGTCAAAAGCTGCCTAAGTCACTTTTGTTTCATGCTCACTATTCAAGGATTAAACCTTTGTCGGCCATTCTTCAATTGCCTTGGCCTTTTGTGTCGACCATTCCCCGGTATTAGTTCATTACATCATGTCTTCAGTGGTCCTTGTTGTGAAATTCTATACCAATTCCAGATCCAATTAGTCTCTGAATTATCTCATGTTGGATGATGAAGGATTCTTTAATGCCTTCCTTCCAATGGATCTCTTCCTATTGAGTGCAACACATCTTAATCTAGGAATGAGATTTAGAGTTTTATGACAGTACCTTGGGGATTACAGTAATCAGTGGCAATTCCCCTCTCTATTGGGTAGTGGGAATACCTTAATGTCTCCTACTCTATGGATTCTTCAAGTGTTCTACTTCAAGTCCTTATATTCACACTTGTTAGAATGTACTAGGTACCTTGGGGACCATTTTCATTAATTATGGTTTCCCTCGCGTTTATTAATGGTTCTCATTATTGACCAGTAATCAAATGGTTTCCTCCATGTTTGAATTCAACTCCTTTATTTGCATGGTTAGGATTCGTACCTTTTGGGTGGTTTGAATTGAAGACCTTGGGCCAACAGTAGCATCGTCATTTTTCTATTGCCCAAGTTATGCAAGACCTTGTTACATTTCATATGACATTTTGCTGAGACATAGGTCCACCTTGTATTCTCATGGCTATGATCGATTGTTGAGCATGGATCCACCTTGTTCATTTGTGGCCATGACTCCTTTAGACTTGATATGGTTCCTTTTTTTCATATTGAGCGACCATGATAGTTTCATCAGTTATACGTATGTTGGATCCGCCTGTATCTTTATGGCGATGATTTGTATACCAACTTGTATGTACCAGAGATGAGTTTTTGGTAATATCCCAAATTTTTCATTGGGTCACAATGGCCAAATCACATTTTCCATGTTCATGAAATTTGTCAAAGGGATGCTACAAGTCAAATAATTACCAAGGAGGAAAATCACTAGTTTCCTAGGTTGGGGGTGGAAGCTTTTATATTTGGAATAAGGGGGATAATAAATGATGTTTAGACATTAGAAGGGAATAAATATTTAATACTGTAGCTTATTAAATAAATACAAGAGAAAATGGAAGTGGCAATGGAGCATGAAGACACATGGAGACTATGGGGCCCACACTAGCTAGAATTCCTATGTTAAATGGTATCTTTCTCTTGCAAATTTGAATATATGGGAAGCCTAATGTTTTTGTATGGATTATAATGGTAATATACTTGTCCATATACTTCATAGGTTGAATTTGGGATGAATTGTAACTTACATGGGAGAGGAAGAGCCAAATGGGAGTTTCATGGACACTTGGCTAGATTCCCATTACATTTATGACATCTATGACACCAATGATGGAGATTCTATGACAGTTATGACACAACTCAGACTTGAAGTCTGAAATACTGACATACTGACATGTCAGGACTGAATAGATCATTTTAGAGGTCGAATTTGGGAGTTGGAAAAGGCCAAGAGGCTCCTACTCAAATTTGGGAGAAGAGGGAAGGTGAAGAGAGAGGCCACATGCCATAGCATGAGAAGCCACACCAATTAGAATTGGATTTGTTTTATGGATGGATTTGGAACCTTAGAATACTAATAATGTTTATAAAATACAGGGATCAGCCATGAGAAGAGGCTTTTTCTCATTTATGAATTGTGAGAGCTAGTGGATGACTAGTTTTCTTTCTTAATCCAATTTCGAGGGTGAAAGATTCCCATCCTAGTTGGTGTTTGGAAAGGCCACTCAAGTATTTCATGGAGATTTAATGGAGTATTATTTTCAGTTTTAATCTACAATAAATCATGTGGATTCTTCTATTGCAGCACTCTCTCTCAACTATTTCTAGTTTTCACAGCATATTCATGCCAATGGAGGTATTGCGCTCTGGGTGAGATATTGATATATTTAGGGAAGATTATAATTCAAATTATATTATGTGCTGATGTATATTCTATTTATTTCATGTTTAGAATACTCTTAGGTTGAAATACCCAAAATATTTCATGTAAAAATGTTGAACAATGAAGAAATAGTGTCATTTCCCCACTATCTTGTTGTGAACCATTGTAATGCTGATGATTTTGAATTGGTAGCACCTTTCATTGTCCATTTATAATTGTAATAAGTTAAATATTATCTTTTATTCATTATCATAAAGTTTCAAGTCAAAATTCCCAATATTTGTATGTCAAAATGACTTTTAATGAGCAAACAATGACCATTTCCACTCCATTTTGATATATTCCATGGTAATGATTATTACTTTGAATGGAGGAATGTATCTCTGATAAATTTATGATGTATGGAATGTAATTAATGTTTATTTCAAGTCTCATGTTCATTAATTAAGCATTGGAATCCATTTTACTCATTTTTATTGCATTGAGAGAAGATTTGGTGCATTATCCCCAAGGGTCGAAATTGTGACTTGGGAGTTGTTTTGGAAAGAGTCATAACAGCCTGTATAAATTGAACCATGATGCATATGAAAATTTCAAAAGGTACCTTACAAATACCCATACTCTTTTCATAAATTCCAGTGACTTTGGGATCATTTGTGAAGCCATTTCCGGCAATTACTCAGGGGGAATTGGAGCCCCAATTTGCTAGTAAAGACTCCTGCTTTGAACAGAACATTAAACAAGTTTAGAGAAGTAATTGGGAGGTAAAAAAATATAAATTAAAATAATATTTAATTTATATTATCATTAATGTACCTTAATATAAAATTTGGAATCATTTGGGTCAGTTTGGAAGTCTAGACATCAAAACTAGTCAAGAGCCAAAATTGTGAAAAATTTGGAAAATTGGGCTTTAATAAAATTTCAAAAAAGGGACATTACAATGGTATCAGAGCATGATCTTGGAACCTGATGTGGTATGATATTTATGATAAAAATAATTCAGGGACCGTAATTATATATTGAAACCAAAATTTCTTTTGTTGAAGAGGAAAAAAAAGTAGGAGAAGAAGACAATTTTTTGGAAACTATGACTAGGCATGAAAAGAGAACCTCATATGATGGTGAGGAGATAATAAAAAGAATGGAACCTATATTTGAAGACATGACCAAGAATATTATGAAAGGATTTGAATTTTTGGCTATCCAAATTTGGGAAAAATATATTGATTTTAAGAAAACCAAGGGGAAAAATGCATCAGTTTGTTTGAAGGAGCAAAAGGAGGAGACCCATGAACCACCTAGTTATAAAATAGGTGGAGTAGAAGAAGTAGTACACGAAGATGATCGAAATTCAATCCCAAGTGACTCTGAATCTTTATGAAGATACATCACATGAGTATGAATAAGTTTTTATTGAAAATACTGAAGATAATTTTGAGACACATGCTACCTTGGAAATGAAACAAAGAGCATCTATTGATGGATGCTTGAACTATGAAGGAGTACCTATTGATGGTTTCTCACAAATCTATGTTGGTGACATATATATCAGATTTAAAAATGTTGCTCCATGCCAAAATTCCTTTAAACATGAAAATGAATACCTTGTAGTAGTTGAAGAAGAAACAAGATCAACTTCCCGATCACCACTTGAGCTTCATGAAGTTGGTCCAAGCAAGAAGGAAGAAGATGAGGAGGTTCATTTGCAAGAGCCTAATTTTCTTGAAGGGTCCTTAAATATGAATGAAATAATATCCAATAGTCCCTTAGCATACTCCATGACACTCAAGCATTGGTATCAAATTCTTGTTGGAGAGCTACTTCCTTGGAGGATCCATCCTTCCTTGAAGACATGCAGAACATCCAAAGAACAATGTGCAACATCAAAGGTAATTTTATGTCTTTGATTTTTGATAGAAAAAATTTCATTGAGCTTATTGAATGGTTACATGAATTCTACTTGAATAATAATGAAGTTATTGATAAGCTCACAATTCAAAATGAGCAACTTCTTGAAAAGTTTCAAGACACTTGTTTTTCCTCCGATGTTTCAAGTTTTCATAAGGTTGATTGCTTGGAGGATTCTCATGAAATGATGGATCATGAGAAACATGAAAAATTGCAGGTTCTTGATGTTCTTGAGGATTATCGTGATGAGATCCAATCACTAGTAATAGTGGAAGAGGAACTTGAGTTGCCTCTTGAAAATGGTTACACAATTTTTGAAGAAGTGCATAATTCCACCACCTTGGAACCAACCCATGAGGAAATTCTTGCATTTTCTAGGGAGGTGAATAATCCTACCCCTATGGATAATTCAAATTATGACAATTTTTCTATTTCTGATCATTTGGGTGAGTTAGTTCATTCTCCTGCATCCTACAATTCCATGTTTTGCAGCATTAGTCTCAATAAAGTATGGGTGAAAGGGTTCTTTTTATAATGCCACGTGAGGAGTATGGAACTCCTATATTTAATTTTTATGATGAAATGGTTAGAGCACACTCTTATTCAAATTTGCAGCAGCATACTTTGTTAATTTTTTATTATGAACATCTACCTGGATGCACCTATGATATGCATTTGAGTCACTTGAAGACTCATGGTTTTTATTGATCAACACTTGGTTCATTTGATGTTGGCGGAACTTCATCCAACACTAGGGTGAATAAACTTATGATAGGAGAATATTTTGTTACCATACACATACATTGTTATATCTTTATGATTCACTCATTCATGGATGTATGGGTAAGACTTCTTTGAGTCATTTGAAGTCTCCTTGTTTTTGTTTCTCACTATTTGGTTCAAATTTGAGTGGAGATTCGCCATTCACTTCTGGGATGAAAGAATACATGGATGAATATTTTGATGCATATAACTTATTTTTGGAGAAGCATTATAGGACATGGGATACTCACCTATGTCATTGGATCATATTTGATTGGTCACTTGAAGCATGTATGTACTTGGCAAATGGTGATCTACTCATTGGGAGGTATAAGCACGTTCATGATTTCTTGGTGAGGCACCTCCTTGATGTACATTCTCATTATGTTGTTATATACTTTGATGATATATATTATGCACTCATGATGTTTGGAATAATGAACACAAGAAAATAGGATCCAGGAATTCTCTTTCCTAATGGTATGAGTTGGAGAGCACTCTTAATTGTTGGAGTGCAATGCAAGCAATGGGACCCCGAGATAGTTTTTAGTCCCATTGATTCCAAATTCTTCGGGAAACAAGCAGTATGGGATATGGATTCCCAACTTAATAAGTTGATTTTAATCAGAGTATTGCAGCAGCAAGCATGGTGGTTCCTCTCTAAAATCTTCATGGAATATCAAAGACTCAAGGTGGGAAACTCAGTGGCAACTTCAAAGAATCATACAGAAAGCAGGTTCTTCAACAACCATGCTTGAAATTGCTTGAGGACAAGCAATATCGAGAAGGGAGGATTTGTAATTTCCCAAATTTTGTATTGGGTCACAATGGTCAAATCACATTTTCCATGTTCATGAAAGTTGTCAAAGGGATGCTAAAAGTCAAATAATTGCCAAGGAGGAAAATCACTAGTTTCCTAGGTTGGGGTGGAAGCTTTGATATTTGGAATAAGGGGAATAATAAATGATGTTTAGACATTAGAAGGGGATAAATATTTAATATTGTAGATTATTAAATAAATACAAGATAAAATGGAAGTGGCGATGGAGCATGAAGACACATGGAGACTATGGGGCCCACACTAGCTAGAATTCCTATGTTAAATGGTATCTTTCTCTTGCAAATTCGAATATATGGGAAGCCTAATGTTTTGGGATGGATTATAAGGCTAATATACTTGTCCATATACTTCATAGGTCTAATTTGGGATGAACTGTAACTTACATGGGAGAGGAAGAGCCAAATGGGAGTTTCATGGACACTTGGCTAGATTCCCCTTACAATTATGAAATCTATGACACCAATGATGGAGATTCTATGACAATTATGACACAATTCAGATATAAAGTCTGAAATACTAACATACTGACATGTAAATACTGAATAGAGCATATCATAGGTCGAATTTGGGAGTTGGAGAAGGCCAAGAGGCTCCTACTCAAATTTGGGAGAAGAGGGAAGGTGAAGAGAGAGGCCACATGGCATAGCATGAGAAGCCACATCAATTCGACTTGGATTTGGTTTATGGATGGATTTGTAACCTTATAAAACTAATAATTTTTATAAAATACAGGTATTAGCCATGAAAATAGGCCTTTTCTCATTTGTGAAATTGTCATTTGTGAATTGTGAGAGCTGGTGGATGACTAGTTTTATTTCTTAAGCCAATTTCGAGGGTGAAAGATTCCCATCCTAGTTGGTGTTTGGAAAGGCCACTCAGGTATTTCATGGATCTTTAATGGAGTCTTATTTGTAGGTATAATCTATAGGAAATCATGTGGATTCTTCTATTGCAGCACTCTCTCTCAACTATTTCCAGTTTTCACACCATATAATGCCAATGGAGGGATTGCGCTTTGGGTGAGCTATTGATATCTTTGGGGAAGATTATAATGCCAATTATATTACATGCTGATTTATATTATCTATATTTCATGTTCATAATACTCTCAGGTCTAAATAACCAAAATAATTCATGTAAAAATGTTGAACAATGAAGAAATAGTGTCATTTCCCCACTATCTTGTTGTGAACCATTGCAATGCTGATGATTTCAAATTTGGAGAGCCTTTGATTGTCCATTTATGATTGTAATAAGTTCAATATTATCTTTTCTTAATTCTCAAAAAGTTTCAAGTCAAAATTCCCAATATTTGTATGTCAAAATGACTTTTAATGAGCAAACAATGACCATTTCCACTCCATTTTGATATATGCCATGGTAATGTTTATTATTTCGAATGGAGGAATGTATATATGATAAATATACTATGTATGGAATGTAATTAATTTTTATTTCAAGTATTATGTTCATTAATTAATCATTGGAACCTATTTTACTCATTTTTATTGCATTAGGAGAAGATTTGGTGCATTTTCCCCAAGGGTCGAAATTGTGACTTGGAAGTTGTTTTGGAAAGAGTCATAACAGCTTGTATAAACTGAAACATGATGCATATTATACCTTGAAAAGGTCCCTTACACATACCCAGCCTATTTTTGTAAATTAAAGTGACTTTGGAATCATTTGTGGAGCCATTTCCAGCAATTACCCAGGGGGAATTGGAGCCCCAATTTGCTAGTAAAGACTCTTGATTTGAACAGAACATTAAAAAAGTTTAGAGAAGAAATTAGGACGTAAAAAAATATAAATGAACATAATATTTAAGTTATATTATCATTCATGTATCTTTATAGAAAATTTGGAAGCATTTGGGTCAATTTGGAGGTCTAGACATCAAAACTAGTCAAGAGCCAAAATTGTGAAAAAATTAGAAAATTGGGCATTTTAATAAAATTTCAAAAAAGGGACATTACATTTTTTTTTGAAATTTATCTCTCTTTCAAGTACCTTTGTTCGAGCCTTTTGATCTTGGATTCACTGCTCTCTCCATACTTAGTTGTTTCCTTTATAATGTATTTCAGCTGTCATTTTGCCCTCTAACCTCATACATTAGGGGGAATCTGTTGTAGCTCAAAATGACACATCTCTGCTTATGACCACTTTCCCATGATTCCGTCGCATGTCAAAACTTCTCTTCTTGTGACCACTTTTCCATATCTCGATTTTTGAAACTTTTTCTAGAGACCTCTTCTCTGCACCATTGGAAAGGTATTTCAATTAGCTAAAACTTTCCAAAAGACACCAAAGTCTGAAAATTCCCAGAAGTACCCTAAAAATGAGATTTTTGATGTATATGTGAGTTTCCTTAAGGAAACCCACGTATTTCACGTGACTTGTTATATATAATACTCATGTATGCCCTAAATATGCAACTATTTAAATTGCAACCCGCACGTACCTCCTGCATATGAGACTGATGTCTCTGGAACCCACGTATATCTCCTGTAGATGTCAAAAAAATATGTTTTCTAAAATTCAGGTAGTTTGGGTAGTTATGCAACTAACTCCTTCAGTTGTAACTACTTTGTCTTCGACCCTATCTCTTCATAAAGGTATAAATAGAGGTAGGGAGGTCCATGAGAGGGGGACTTGAACCTTTACATTTTTATGCTGGAGGAATTGGGACTCTCTTTTCCCACACTTTTTCCCTAGAAGCTTTATCCTTGTGTTTTAGAGCTTGGAGGCTGAGTTCCTTGGAGAAGAAAAGCAGCAGAACCAGATCAAGGTTTCATGAGGTGCCCAACTTGAAGAGAAGGTATATTTGTACTTGTTTTCAATATTAATAAATATGTGATGTACTTCTTCTTCCCAAATCATTGTTCAATATGTGATTGAATATATGTTTAAGATCATATGTTTATGTTAATCATAATAGTTTCTCATATTGTTTTGATTATCATTACTTTATATGTGGTCATATTGTTTTGAGGAAGGTATAATTCATTTTGCAGGTCTCTTGTAGCAAGAGGAGCGAGAGGAGAAAGAAGAGGATTGAAGGGATTCTTGGATAAACCTTCATTTGTCAAGGTATGAACCATTCTAATCTCTGAATATTCTTTATATTTACTTGCAGAACCATTTGCATCCACCTTTTAACCCCAGTACGTTGATGGCTTCTTAAACCCTAGCCATAGGAAACTTTCCTCTACAACAACTGTCTCAGCGCAAAAATTTTCTCTTTCACTTATCCTTCCAGCAGCCTCAAACATTGCTCTTATTCAGTATTCAAGCACCTCAAGAGGTGTGCTCGGTACCTTCCTTTCTTGTAGCTCCTCAACCTGCTTCTTCAGTTCTATGGCGATCCATGCCAGCTGAAAAACCTTATCTGGTGAGTCTTCATCTTCCTCACCTGCTTTCGATGGGAACTCTGCAATTGCACTTTTAATGGTTTCATCCAATGCAATTCAGTTTTCCTCATGCACCTTGATTTCTTGTTCTTTCTCCTTTAGGAGGGCCTTGCACTACTTGGCCTTCCTCTATTGTTTTGTTGCCTTATAGGAAACAACATTCTCTCGCAGCCGCATTTTCGTCACAGTTGCCTGTTGTATCTCATAGACTTATCCCAATGAAATCCTGGAGAAGTCTATCTACAATGTGGCATTCTCCTTGACCACATCATCAAATCCACTTGTTTCCATCATTGTCTCCATTTCACGCCCGTGGATTTGTACTTTAATTGGCGACACTAGTTCTGGCGTTACAAATAGGAAATTGAGATCCACGCCATATGTCTCGACCTCTACAGTGGATTTGACATCATTAATGGCCTCAATAAGCTTATTGAGGTGCCTTGCAACTTAGCCAGCCACATTTACCTATTGTGTATTCATCTCTTCAAGGATTTTCTTGGCGACCTTGGCTACAGCATTTGCTACTTCCTGTACACCGTCCTCAGTCAACATGTTCATGTTAGTCGTTCTGTCGGCTTTTCTCTTCTTTTGATATGGCCCGCGATGTTGTTGTTGTTCCTTCCAGAAGTCACGGGTCTCCTCATCAGTAGGCATCTATTATTCATTGCTTCGATGGCATCCACCATCACCATTTTTATCATCATTACATTGATCATCGCCTTCATTGTTTCCTTGACCATTTCCTTGGCCAATTTCACCATCAACGCCTGCGCCAGCATTTGCACCTTGGTTAGGTGGTGGGTCTTCTTGGTTTTTCTCTTCAGGCAAAGGCTCTACCAATGGGCTACACTATTCCTTAGGCGATTCTTTGACAATGGTGTCAACATCATCATCAGTTATCATAAACCCTACCTAGTGTGCTTGCTTGTTCGGTTCATTCCTTGGTTCCAGGATCATATTATGTGCACCTTCCTAGAAATTTATGAAGGTGGTATACCTCTACACTGTCGCAGCATGGACTTGGTGGGATCTCCTGAAAACATTGCGCAGCACCTCGGCATGCAGAAAAAACTCAATTTTACTATCCTTCTTGCAGATCTTATTCTTCTTATCCTCCCACAAGTTCTGGTACTTTGCGCCATGGAAAGGTAGTGAGACATCCATTTGTATATAATCTTGTGGGTTGGCCCACAAATTGAACAATATCAGGATGAGAACCTAGGAGTAGTGAAATTTATACTTGGGGTACCCCTGATCCTGCTCGATGTCATATATTAGTTCATTTAGCAAGAACTGTGATCGGTAAAATGTCACACCTTGTGAGCATAGCTCAGCCAGCTCTACCACTCCAATGGTGCATTCATTTGGCCTCATTTTGTACAACAACTTGCACGATAAGATCCTTGTGGAAAATTGCATGCTGACTTATTCAATCTATGGAATGGGAATCCCCTTCCCGTGTGCTGCAGACCATACTTTTGCTTCATTTTAGTGGTATCCTTGCATTGTTTCAAATATGGTGCAGGGTCACGCCTTTATTTGGGAACTCTTTGATCGATGAAATCAACTCAACGTCGACTAAGTATGGTCGATCGAGCCATAGGAACCCTCTATGGAAACAAAACAAAAGCTGATTCACATACGTGTTGGCATGCAGGATGTGGCCAAAATGTGGCATGAACAACAAGTTCATAAATCCTTCCTGGTCGACGCCAGCAACCCACTTCATTGGCTTAAGAACCTAGGGTCTTGTTAGTCTGGTTTGAATTGTGACCATGCAGTTTGTTCTTTCCAAACCATCCTGTAATCGACTGTAAAAATCCTCGAAATTCAACTTGGAAATATTGGGCATTATGTCCATGAGCAGGGGTATGCGCTCAGTGATCTGAGGTGCTACTAAAATTGTATTAGATTTCATGGGAAGCTCCACTAGATCCACCTTGGATTTTCTCGCTCAGACATAATGCAGGAAGTTTTCATCTCACTCCTCAACTTGCGGGTCTCTACGGGGTGGAGAGTCCTCTATCAGCTCTTCCTTGGGCACGTATTCCTCCATCAGTGCTTTCCAAACATTGTCCACAACGGCCTTGGCCTTGTGTTTCCTAGATAGTGGTGGCCCAAAAATCTCTCCAGGCACTCTCTCCCCAGCCTGTCTCGGATCTGTGACGGGTCGTACAGGTGCAGCTGGTGGGTTTTGAACAGATTTTGGCACCGCGCTTGAACTAGGAGGTCGAACAGGGCCCGAACCAGGAGGTCAAACATGGCCTGAAACAGGAACATGTTGCTTTCTGATTTGCACCATTGGGTCGAGTTCTGGTTCTCTCTCTGGTTGTTATATCTTAGGTGATTTAATTTATTCCTCAATTGGACAACCTGGATTGATAATTGTTGATGTATATGTAACTTCGGAATGTATTCTTCTATGTATCTTATATATTGTAACCCGATGTTTATTCCGGGATGTCTCTATTATGTATTTGAGTCATGTGGTCATGCCCCGATGTTCCGATCGGGAGGATTAATAATGTAATCAAGTCATATCAAGTCATTAGGTAAGTCCCCACAGTTTTGGGGCACTTGAGTTATTATACACTAATTAAGGTGTCGGCTCGAGTAGTAATTATTAGGTTGAGCCTACGTGTGAAAAGGAAATTCAAGTGAACGGATGAATATAAATAGAGAGTCAGAGTCTCTCTATTTATCACTTGTGAAATACATCACTTGCTCTCCCAAGTGTGGCGCACTACTGGAGAACGAAATTTTGTGACTAGACAGAAGACAGAAGACTACTGTTGTTTTTGGGAGATCTCTTACTGTTTTGGTGTTGATTCTATCTTAGAGGAAGTTGCGGGGTTTTCTCCTTTATGGTTTCCCCGAGGAAAACTCTTTGTGTCTCTTGTCTCTTGTGATGTGCTTGTGTTTTATTGCTGTGCTTGTTATTCTCTCAGTGAAAAGATCCTAAGATCATAATGCTAGCTTAAATGTGATGAAAAACTAACATGGTATCAGAGCTAACCTGAGAAGAAGACATTATGCAGCTATAGGAACTAGGGCTTCCTATTTTTTGGATCTTCCTCCACAGATTTTCAGCAAAATTATTCTAAGATGACTCCCCATTGAAGGGCGCATCTTTCTGTCGAAGCGAAATTTGATTCCGAGCATTTTCAGTCTTCGATGCGGAAATTAGGGCTTTCTACAGAAGATGAATTTTTGAGTGAGACTAGCATAGGGTTATTCTCCTAATCAAAAATGAAGTTTAGAGACCTGGATCAATAAATTTGGTTGGGTAAAACTCCAGGAAAGTCAAACCCTAGTTTGACCCTGAGCTAGGAGAAACCCTAAATACTAAAACTGCTAAGTTTTGGTACAGTCGCTATATTCTGAGATTCGCGTAGTCTCAGAAGCTGAAAAATGTAGGGGCTGAATATAAAATCCTGATGAATCCTGTGTCCAAACATCAGACTCATATTCGTTGTACTCTAGGAGATATGATCTCTCCAAGTTAGGGTTCCAGCCTCTTCCAAAATTCATCCCTGAACAGGACATCTAGGGAGATCTGCAATATATTGAGCTACAGAGGTCCAAATGGAATTCCTAAAGATGTTATAGAAAGGGAACGGAATTTACTTTCGGTGGTCCGAATATCAAACTCGGAATATGAACCAGTGACATGTGGCATGCCGTACAACTTCGTTGTTCTGAACAGTCCTGTAACAGGTCACCTTGGGAAAAGGATCATAAATCCCAAATGGTGAAACCAATTCTAATGAAACATGTGGTTTTGGATCAGAAACATGTGAGGTTACCTCAGTGCAAAATTTCAAACATATAGGATCAGTAATTTTAGAGATATCACAGAAACAGTAACAGGCATTTTTGCAGAAGAAATCAGTAAATTAGGGCTTCCTGTTTCGGGAGCTTCCCTCCACTATTTTCAGAAAGGAGTACATTGGACAGCTCCATTTGAAAAGATCTATATATTTGTCCAATCAGATCTAAAAGTTTTCAAGTTTTGAAAATTAGGGTTTCTGCAACAAACCCTAGATTAGCGAACTCCGGGACAAGGACGGACACCTCAAATCGGTAAGATCTAATCTTTTGTATTTCCATTTGAGGTTCTCATTTCAGTATGATCTATCACAATAGCTTGATGATAAGATTGGTGAATTTGACAACTTCCAAGCATAGAAGTATTTGATCTCTCTGAAGAAACTAGATTGGACACCTACATGAGTATAGAGGTTCCAGTTTTAGAGGGAGACGAGGCCAAAGAAGACATCATGCTCATGCTGCAGAGGATGATGAACCATCTAGAAAGAGATCCATATATGAAAGTGAAGATTCTTCAAGCAAGAATGAATATGTTCTGATATCATCTCTCACAATTAACATTACTCATGGAAATGATGGTTGGCTTATAGACAGTGGGGCTTCCAAACATATGACGGGATTCAAGGAATCCTTTGTAAGTCTGTCAGACATGAATCACCTCACAAGGTGAAACTAGGAGATGAATACCAATATCCAATAAAAGGTAATGGGGAATCTTCATACAAGCTAGACTCTGGTAAGTCTCTAACAATGAAAGAAGTATTGTTTGTTCCAGGACTTAAGAAGAATCTTCTATCCATTTCAGCCTTGGATGCAAAAGGAATGTGGGTTGCATTCATCAATGGTCAAGTCATCATGTGGCCAAAAGGAAAGAAAATTGATGATGCGGTAGTACAAGAAGGAGGCTTGTACAAATTGAAGGGTCATCCAGAACAAGCCTTGATCCATGATACAGTAGAGCCAAATGAGCTTTGGCATAGAAGGCTTGCACATGTGCACTACAGAGCACTACCTATTGCATTCCAAACAAAGCATGATGGAGTTTGCAAAGGATGTGCGAAAGGGAAGAATACAAAGAAGACATTTCCTAGCAGCAAAAGCAAAGCCAAAAGCATTCTATAAATCATCCACTCCAATGTATGCGGTCCAATGTCATCAAACTCACTAAGCGGGTATGCATACTATGTTTCTTTTATTGATTATTTTTCTAGAAAGACATGGATTTACTTTATGAAAAACAAAGATGAAGTGTTCAACAAGTTCAAGGAATTCAAAGCCTTGATCAAGAACCCTACTGAAAAGAAGATCAAGACCATTCGATCAGATAATGGTGGAGAATTCACTTCGAATGAATTCAAAGAGCTATGCAAAGAAGCAGGGATTAAGAGGGAGTTGTCAACTCCTTATAATCCACAACAGAATGGGGTTGCAGAACGGAAGAACAAAATTTCAAGCTATTTGAAGGGAAGAACAAAAATCAGAATATGACCTAAAGAATCCAGTTGAAGAATGTGAAGATCTAGAATGCAGAGACCATGCAGTCATAAGAGCCTCTCAAGAACAACTTGAAGCGGTAAAAGAAAAAGTGAAGAATGCATAAGTGATGATGGCCACCTTGAATGGCCTCCCAGGATCGTGGAATTCATTCAAGGAATGTGTTCTAGAAGGAAGTGATTACTTTCAGCAAACTTTGGGAAGAAGAAGAAGCTTGAATCATAAGAAGAGAAGAGAAGAGGGGAGCAATTGAAGATCAAGATATCACCGTCCAAAGAAGATCCCTCAATCAATGAGGAATATGAAGAACTCAACACTTAAAGAACTTCTTATCCACCTTAGCTTTTGGATAAGAAACGATGCTATTATGAATGAAGAAGACGATGAAGCTGAAGGATCAAGAAGGAGTCTACCCTCGAAACAAATAAA
>LPNX010272489.1:820519-843888 GCA_001517045.1 Pseudotsuga menziesii
GTATGTCAGATATAAGGGCTGATCCATTCTGTCATGGTGGTAGGGTTTCTCCCTTCCATGTCAGATATGAGTGCTGGCCATTCTGTCGAGTAGGACAGATGTAAGAGCAATTGCCATTCTAGGAATGGAGGCACCTGGTAAGTTACCAGGAACACTCAGTGTAAGAACTGAGTAGCCATTCTGATGTGATAGAGGGATGTGTTCCCACTTGATCAGATGTAAGGGCTGAACCATTCTATTCATGGCTAAAGGATTAAGTTCCTTCCATGCCAGTTGTGAGTGTTGGCCATTCTGACGAGCAGGTCGGATGTAAGGGAAACTACCATTCTCTAGGCGAATGGAGGCTCCTGGTCAGTTACCAGGTAGCTCAATCGAGGAGGATTGGGGGCCATTCTGATATGATTGCTGGGATGTGTTCCCCTCATGATCAGATATGAGTGCATGCCCTTCCATCATTGTGAGCAGGATGTGTTCCCACATGGATGGATGTAAGTGCTGAGCCTTATCACAGATGATAGTAGGTTTGTCCTATCATGCTGGTGACTGTAAGTGCTGTTCCATTTCACAGATGGTGGTAGGTGTGTCCTATCATGCTGGTGACTGTAAGTGCAGTGCCTTTTCACAAATGGTGGTAGGTGTGTCCTACCATGCTGGTG
Source organism: Pseudotsuga menziesii (assembly GCA_001517045.1). Taxonomy (NCBI): domain Eukaryota; kingdom Viridiplantae; phylum Streptophyta; class Pinopsida; order Pinales; family Pinaceae; genus Pseudotsuga; species Pseudotsuga menziesii. Next base: position 821,176 of record LPNX010272489.1, read on the forward strand.
ATTGTAAGTGTAGAGCCTTTTCACAGATGGTAGTAGGTGTGTCCTACCATGCTGGTGATTGTAAGTGTTGAGCCTTTCCACAGATGGTAGTAGGTGTGTCCTACCATGCTGGTGATTGTAAGTGTTGAGCCTTTCCACAGATGGTAGTAGGTGTGTCCTACCATGCTGGTGGATGTGAGCACTGTGCCCTTCCACAGATGATAGTAGGTGTGTCCTATCATGCTGGTGGTTGTAAGTGCTGAGCCATTTCACAGATGATAGTAGGTGTGTCCTATCATGCTGGTGGTTGTAAGTGCTGAGCCATTTCACAGATGATAGTAGGTGTGTCCTATCATGCTGGTGAATGTGAGTGCTGGGCCTTTCTGATGGGATTTTAGTTTACTACATGATCAGATGTGAGTGCTAGGCGTGCCTTTCTGATGAGCAGGTCAGATGTAAGTGTTGGGCGAAGACCTACATGAGGGTAGGCCTACAACCAGCATGAAAAAGGGCTGGCTCTATAGAACTTCCTATGACGAGAAGAATCATGAGATAGCACCAGTGTTGATCCAGATCGAGTGATGATCTAGATCCAGTAATGATGATCCAGCAGTAATGATCCAGATCCAGTCCAGTGATGATGATCCAGATCGAGAGATGATCCAGATCTAGTGATGATGTTCGATGATGATCCAGATCGAGAGATGATCTAGATCCGATGATGACTTGAATACGAATATGACTTGAAGATGAGATGATCCAGTTGATACAGAGAAGAAGACCAGTGCTGAAAATTGTGTCAAAAGAATACCTTCCTAGTTAAGAGGGAGTGTTGATGTATATGTAACTTCGGAATGTATTCTTCTATGTATCTTATATATTGTAACCCGATGTTTATTCCGGGATGTCTCTATTATGTATTTGAGTCATGTCGTCATGCCCCAATGTTTAGATCGGGAGGATTAATAATGTAATCAAGTCATATCAAGTCATTAGGTAAGTCCCCACAATTTTGGGGTACTTGAGTTATTATACACTAATTAAGGTGTAGGCTCGAGTAGTAATTATTAGGTTGAGCCTACGTGTGAAAAGGCAATTCAAGTGAATGGATGAATATAAATAGAGAGTGAGAGTCTCTCTATTTATCACTTGTGAAATACATCACTTGGTCTCCCAAGTGTGGCGCACTACTGGAGAAGGAAATTTTGTGACTAGACAGAAGACAGAAGACTACTGCTGTTTTTGGGAGATCTCTTACTGTTTTGGTGTTGATTCTATCTTAGAGGAAGTTGCGGGGTTTTCTCCTTTATGGTTTCCTTGAGGAAAACTCTTTGTGTCTCTTGTCTCTTGTGATGTGCTTGTGTTTTATTGATGTGCTTGTTATTCTCTCAGTGAAAAGATCCTAAGATCATAATGCTAGCTTAAATGTGATGAAAAACTAACAATAATCACATCGGATAGCTCACTTGCACTGTATATCTCTATTACTATCGATGTCGGCTCACTGCGTGGCAGGATTCCACTCTGGAAACTTCCGGCTCTGGTTCTCTTGGCTCTCTCTACTAATTAGAGAGAATTTGAGGTCAAAACTGGGCCTCAAAAGGACCAAAATGTACTATAAAAATCAACCAATTACATTCTAGTAGATGACATCATCCCCCATGGTTGAGGTGGCATTGCATGAGTTAAGAATGCTTATTTGTCACATTTTCTATGGTGGATGAAAATCCATAGTTAACCAAGGTAGTGGTACAAGTACTTTTAAGTAATAAAGTGAAGTACTCACAATAAAAGTCATTTCACACTTTCTCATAAAATAATATTATTGTTATTTTCAAGTAAAGTACTCACAATTCACTTTCTCATAAAATAATATTATTGTCATTTTCAAGTAAAGTACTCATAATTCATAAAAATGTCTTTTCACATTTTTTTATAAAATAATATTTGTCATTTTCATGTTTTTAAATTTTAAATTATATATTCATTCAATTGTATTTAATATTATAATGTCAAACTAATATATATATATATATACAATCTTGTACTTTTAAAATAAATTAAATTCATGAATGATATTTATATGAAAAAAATATGTTAGTTATGCATATAAATTAAATTCATTTTTGTTTAATTTTATTTACAAGTTCAAGACAAATAAATGTTAAAGGACAATAAATTTTTGGAAATTTACAATGAATCTTAGTCACATCATTCTAGAGTTATTTTATTAATTTTATTTATAGTCAATTTAGAAAAGTAACTCAACCATGGTTATTTATATTGTGCATAAAAAGTAGTGTAGGAGGTGAGTTGTCATATATACCTACCCCATAAAACCCCTAACTCATAATATTTTAATATATCTTATATTTTTGTAGTACATCTCTTAGGAGGCCCATTTTTTACCTCAAATTCTCTCTAATTGGCATGTGTAAAATATTGTTTGATGATGAATGCTTGTATTTATACCCATTAATGTGTCATGCAGTTGTCATGCGATGGGAGGTCGAGGTCTCATCAGTCACATGGGCTTCTCGGTCGACATGCTCCTTCATTAACTCAACATCTTGAGTACTGAACTGTACCTATTAGAACAGTTATAGTAGTTATGTCAAGGACCCTGATGGGACCAAAAATCAAATCGTCATTCTTCTCGTATCTCGTCAAATTAATGACACTTAGCTTTCATATCCTCCTCAATATTCGTCGGATATTCACACTTTAATGTCAACCAACCTCTCATTTCCTCTTTTTCCATCACTTTCCACTTTTTCCGGCATTGTGTGCCTTTTCTTGTGCTTTCAGCTAGTTCCACCGCAAACGTGCAACATAATAGTTTACCTCTTTTCTCCTTTTCCCGCTTCTTTTTTTCCATGCACAGCATGGATTTAACCAAGAATATTATGACCATCATAGTATGGCTACGGGAGACTTCCATTCACCATACCCATGACATACATACCATCCAGTTTTTGTAATTTTATTCGATCGAAATCAATGATATGTGCAATCGTGTATGGACCTAGCTAATGTGTTTTCAACTTTTCAGGATGTTTGAAAAAAAATTTGTCATATAGAAAAATGAGTCCTCCAACTTTGAATGGTTTGATCTGAATATGGCGATCATGCCATGCTTTTTGTCGCTGCTTCTCAACTTCTTGACAAAATCCTGCGATGAAGCGTTCCTCTTCCATATGAACGAGCTATGTCAACCTCTGTTCAACAACATCCCCATTGTTCATCTCTGTTAGCATAGCAATCTGTAGGCTCGACACAATGTACTCCATTGGCACAACAGCTTCATGTCCATACACCAGTATGAATGGGGTGTGTCTTGTAAGTCGCTTGCAAGTTTGTATCATTTTTCAACAATTTCTCCATAGGTGTGGTGATCTCTGCATATCCTCTGATGAACTTTCTATAGTAGCTCATGTGTCCTAGCACTGATCTTAGTTTCGTGACTAATGTAGGTGGTAGTAAGTCAAGGATAATTGCAATTTTTGTTGGGTCGACCAAAATACCATCGTGACACACGACATGAACCAACAAAACACCAAACGGTGCACAGAATATACATTTCTTAGAATTAAGCATGATCTGATACTGGTGACAGCGGTCCAGCATCATGCACAGACTCTCAATATGGTCTCTTACTAGACCAAACATAGTCCAATCATCAAAGTAGACCTCAAGATATTTATGAATAAAACATTTTAAAGCAGAGACTACTATTCTAGAAAAAATAGTAGGTGCATTCTTGAGTCCAAAGGGCATTATCATATACTGGTAGCATCCCCATTCGATGACGAAGTTTGTTTTGTGGTGATCCTCCTTCACGATTCTAACTTGATGATAGCTAGAGAAGCCATCAGTGAATGAATACATTTCTTGCCCTCCGAAGCTTTCAAGCACTTCATCTATAAATAGTGTTGGGAATGCATCATGCAAGAATGCATCATTCAACTTCCTCATATTGACACAGATCATGACTTCACATGTTGTCTTCTTGTCTTGGATTACTATAGGGCTGATCCATTCAGATTCCTCAATAGGCTCAATGATTCATGCGTTGATCATTCGATCCAATTCTGCTTTTAGATTTTATTTGTACCTTGGATTTGACCTATAAGGTCGCTTCTTACTGGGTTTAGCATCTAGTTGCAGGGATATTTTCACCCTATATCTCCTACTATCCCCTTCATCTCCTAAAATTTGGTCGGGAATAGGTCCCGGTACTCATGCAGCAAATCTATGATCTTCGTAATTGTCTCTTCATCCTAATAATCTCCTATATTGGTGAACTTTGGGTTCTCTGGCGACCCAATGTTTACTTTCTTGATTTTTAGCGGCTTAAGGAACTGGTCACTTGAAATACCACTTCCTTCTACTGCATGGGTGCCCTCTGATTCTGATATGTTTATGTTATTCGGATCATCATCTAGGTCTCCATCTAGATTGTAGCAAGCCATCCATTTCTGAACACTGGTGAGCATTGGCTTCTTCAATAGGGATTTCAGCGAATATCTTCTCCTTTATCATTTGAAGCGCAGCATCAACTATAGGTTGCTCATTAGCAAATTCAATTGTGTGTGTGAATTGCTTAGAAAGCCCTTACCAATCCTAGGTTCCTTGTCGCAATTCCATATATGCATACCAGGTTCTATGTGTCATATCCAATGTATGAATGAAATGATGGACCCATTCCTATCACGGGTACTCTACAAATAACTTGGGATAGTGATTAATATCTTCAACACTGGTTCTCCAGTCCTGAATTATTGTGATTCATGAGGGTGACCTCCTCGCCGAATCTAACTTGCATCAATATCCTACATTGTGGCCAATTTGTTATGGACAGCTTATGTGTACCCCACCATCTAGTGGGTGTAGCTTTTAGCACATGGTCCAGCACAGACAAGCATTGTGATTATGTTACAAGTCCTTCAAACTCATGTAAGAAGGTCACAAGGTTAGGTAAACCCTCATAGGTGGGTAGCTCTCTTAACTCGTTCTCCACCCATCACACAGACCTTGTAACTCTTGCGCACCTCCTCATAGAGACTTCATGTAGTCTTTTTTTCCAATTCTCCAAGGCCTCCATTGAGTCAGATGTACAGGAACTAGCACTCTTCCAACTCAGGTTTCCAACCAATGTTGGATTGATGTAGTCTTCTTGCATGGCAGTGACATTGCAGATCTGGTTGAGATAGTCAATGTGTCCCTCATTGTAGACAGAATCAACATATCTTTGTCCCTCTAATGGATCAATTGGTGACACTACCCTCATCTCGTCATCCTCAAATGAGAGAATCAGTTTCTTGAAGTTTATAATGGTCTGGTTGTCTATGGCCCAATCTATCCCCAGCAGTGCAGGTTATGGGTTCATGTCATCAACAATGTTAATAACTTCAAAGTTCACAAATGTGCGCAACCCTTCAATTTCCACAGGAACCTGACTCAACCGCCCAATGGATAGGACCTTCGCCTGATTTGCAAGTCACAACTGGATAGGAGACCAGTCCAAATGCAGCTTTCCCATACATTCCCAAATTTTGTCTCGTCAAAATATTGACATCAGAGCCCAGGTCTAAGATGATGTAATCCAAGTCATAGTCGCCTATCTACATCGTCATTCTTAACTTCTTCTGATGTTGATGGTTCTTCTAGATCCACAAATTCTAGTCACATGTCCAAGAATACTTCCTTCTATTTCAAGACATCGAATGGAACCTTCTTCTGTGCTATGGGTCATACCTTCGGCTACAATTGTTCTTGTGGTTTATCCTGATCAACTTCGGTCGCAGCACCTTCTCATGTTACGACAGCGACGTACGGATCTTATGGTTCAGCCACGGTCATCTAGACGTTCATGTTAGGATTTGGATTTGGGTTCTGTGCAGGGTTAGGTCCTATGTGGTCCTTGCTTTCCATTTTGCAATCAACTGAGGACATTGCTCCACATTATGGTCATGTCCCTTACAATATGAACATGTCTTTGCAGGTTCTAGGCAATCTCTCGCATAGTGACCTAGTTTTCCACAACTATAACATGTAATATGACCTCTCCCTCTACCAAAGCTTTCTCCTCTATCTCTTCCTCTGAAGTTTCCACCACCCCTTCCCTAAGGGTGTGGTTGTTGTGGTGGGTATTGATTCTACTGGTAGTGATTTTGTTGCGCATATGGTTGTTGTGGTGCATACTGAGGCTGATACAGGTTCTAATACTGACTGGGTGGGAACTGTGCAGGATGATATGACGGTTGCATCGATTCAGCCTGAGCCTATCCCTCAATTTTAATCAAGTAGGTATCAACGATTTTTTCCTTCAAGAGCTGGTATGCACTGCAATATTTCTCTTCGTGCCCTACTAACTTACATAATTTACATAAGATATTTTCTGGGGTACTGACAACCTTTTGCAAGTATAAACACTCTTCGTCACGATGCCCTCTATTGGAATATGTGGAACCATGGTAGTCCATGGCCATTTAATGGGTTTGGTGCATCGAATGAGACATAATTCATGAAGGTCGGACAATTATCCTTGGTGTGTCCGTCCATTCTGCATTTTTTGCACCATAAATATTCTTGTGCTTCCTTTTCGTTCTTGATGTCCTAGAGTTGTATCGTCAAGTTATCCAACTGTAAGTGAATCTGCACTATTCCTGCGACACCGTCGTCGATTGGATAGGCTTCTAGCTTCTTTTCCAACTCTAGTGCTTCTATCTGTGACTTGATATTTTGTTGCATTAATAAACCTCATATGTGTGGTAACAGGGAAGCAATAAACCACTCTTTATGTTCTACATATGACATTTGGAATATTACTTTAGCCATCAAAGTTTTAAGCCATTGGTCAAAGTCCCATATAGTCTCTACCAACGCTTGTTTTATCTCCTTGATCTTAGTAATACACTCCGACTTAGATTTAGGTTTTCTAAAATCAAAGAGCATTGCGGCTTAGATCTCATCAAGGGTCTTCAATGGTGTTCTGCTCGATGCAGCACAAAACTTCATAAACCAGTCCAACGCACGACTCCTCCGATTTGTGATCATCTACACATTTCATATGTCCACGTTATGGACTAAACAAACCATCCAAATAGATTCATAGAGGAACCAATGTTTCTTTAGATCTTTTTCTCCATTCCCATTGAATGTGGGTAACTGAATATCTGCCCCAGCCATTGAGTTGGCATTGAGGTTTTCTAGTAAGGGATTCAAAATAGGTGTACCCTCTAGCGCGCTAGTCGCAGTACTAGCACTGTCAGTATTAACAGTCCTTTCCAGGGATGAGAATCTATATCTTACCTCAGTTTATACTCCTGGTGTGATGTAGTTGCGTTATGACCTTGGTGTCTCTGCAGACTCTTCTAATTCCTCTGCTCCTTTCAATATCGTTCTATAGTCCTCCTCTTCATTGCAAGACTCTTCATCTTCCTGTGATCGAAGTTCATGTTCACTCGCCTCGAATATACTAGGAGCTCATCGACCTTCCTCTTTCTTTCTTTTTTTCCCTGGCCTGAATCTCCTTCCACTCCTTAAGAATCCATCTTCTAGTTCAGGTTTTGTACATCCTAGGAACATCTCAATTCATGATTTCCCATTTTCTTGAAAGGTCGTCTGCAACATAGCCTTCTTCTTGGGAATGTGACTAAACTAATCAACTATAAGATACCCTTATCATATATGATCATCTTGATCCATGTACTGATAGATAGAAAATATCTTCTTCGGGGTCCTCGGGGTCCTTGGAAAAAATTTCTTTCAGCCTCACTACATGAGATTATGGCCTCTACTGCAAACTTAGTATTGTATCCCTGCAAAATACTGTCAACCCAAAAAATAAACAGCCCTATAGATGGTGTTACTTACACTGGTTACCTCACAAACCAACTGATCATTCCACTCGACTGCTTCCCTTCTATGGAAATTTGTCTGCCTCCTTGCCAAGCTTTACAACCAATCGTGTAGTATAGCAGCGAGCTCTACAAAGAAGATCTCATGAATATCAAAATATATATACTCGTCCACCTAGTTTTTTGCACTCAACTGTGATTTTGCGCTCTCCTCTTGTGCAAATTCTAGCATCTTAGACTCCAACCAATCCTCTACCTCATTCTTTGTCGGATGCCACAACATTTCCCTCGACTCAAATGATTAGGGCTCACAGCAACGAAACCATTTGTTCACCTCTATCTCTTTCTTATCTCAACCCATGGTTCAACAACAACACAATACCAACAAGAAAGCACAAGACATCGTCCTGACAGAGCAAGCTCAGTCAGCAATGCCCACAAGGTAGGCGTAGTCTCACCTGAGATATCTTAATGGGTAACTTCCAGAACCATGTTTTTGCAGTTGGCGAGGCAATATAGTCCCCTGGCGTGCATCCAATGCGCTCGACAAAGACGATAGGATGATGGGGTCTGTCACCGCGCGACTGGGGCACAATTTTATGTCAGTGTCCTCACTTGACACAAACCTGTCCTTAACCTAAAAAACTGATGAAACTTGTGCAACGCAATTGATTCCTTGTACTTGAAAGACGGTGCTCGACTTATAGTTTAACTTAGAAGTTTGACCATGAACTTATACATAACATTCCAGTAATTCTTTAAGCATTCATTCATTCACTGATTAATAATATGGCGACATACATTCAGTAGTAACTCATCAATATACAGTAAGAAACTACTGGACATTCACATAAACATTCAACATTCATCAATCATTCAACATAGGAATAAACGTAGAAACCCATCTAGGAAAAACCACCAAGGTGCTCTTCATCTGGCATGAGAAATTATGTATAACACCTTACAGTCTATGATCTGCAAACTATTCTTAATATATGTCTTTCTGACTCAATATTCTTGCTCTCATTCTCTCTAGTTTATTCCTCTATCTACTCCTATTGATCTGCACACAACCTGGATCGACTCTTCTACCTCTACTATCTGCACACTCAGCTGCAGATTACTTCTACTACTAGTGGTCTATGCACACAGCTGCAAGATCCGCGAGTCAACAGCCCTCTACTACTACCAAACCCTTATTTGAGCCTTCTTTCCTACTAACCCTAACTCCCTTAACAAAACTAAGTGACTTCTTGAATGAATAACAAACCACAACCAACAAAACAACAACCGCTAAATCAACAACGACAATGACCAACCATTATACAAAGTGGGTTCTTCCTATTTATCACTTCTACAGGACCACGGAGGGTTGACTACATACTGTTCATCTGTTACAGGTCGTAAGCAGCCATCAAAAACAATTACAAGCTTTCATATATTGACACAAGGCATTATCGGCCTGACTTACATATATTCCTTTGTACGCACAACGTATGCGGACTTATGCCAACTTTAGCAGCCACGATATTCCTAACCTGTTGCTTTCTAGTCGTTACCTGTTTACACTCCTACAAGCTCACTTTTCCTCTGTCACATGCATGTTTTATCTTTCTGAGTCGGTTCCTCTGCTTCCTTCTTGACCTACTTTCCCCTTATGTCATGTGCGCACTTTTCCTTCCTTTCTTGCGTTCCAGCTTCTTCCTTGCACACTTTTCCTAGCCCAACAAGCCCCCAACACTCACATGTGGCTAGTCTTGAGTCACTAAGAAAAAAGGAAAGTCTTCGTCCCTGTGTGGCCTATTGGGCCAGGAAAAGTGCGCAAGGAAGAAGCTGATGCGCATGCAAGGAAGGAAAAGTGCGCCCGTGACAAAAGGGGAAAGTAAGTCAAGAAGGAAGCAGAGGGATCGGTGCAAAAAGATAAAACATGCATGCAACAGAGGAAAAGCGAGCTTGTAGGAGTGCAAGCGGGTAATGGCTAAAAAGCGACAGGTCAGGAATATCATGGCTACTAAAGTCAACGTAATCCAGCAAACACTGCACGTACAAAGGAATATATGTAAGTCGGGCCAATAGTGCCTTGTGTTATTCTATGACAGCTTGTAACCATTTTTTATGGCTGATTACGACTTATAACAGGTGAGAAGCATGTAGGCGACCCTGTGTGGTCCTATAGAAGTGATAAATAGAAAGAACCCACTCTCTATAATGGTTGGTGTTGAGCCGCAAAAAGACCACATTTTATTCATCATTTCACATACTATTTATCACCCTATTCCTATTTTATCCTTCCATAAAACCATTAATATTCACCACTTTCATAATAAATATGGGTTTATATTACTATTTTCCAAATCATTTATTTTTGAGTATTTTGAGTGAATTTATGGTTAGTTATTGAGAAAAATAACATATTTTCATTATACTTTAAAGTTGGATGAGTTTGGTGATGTTTATAGGTGTATTTGAAGACTTTAACAAGCTCAAAAGTCACCAGCTAGCCTCAAATTCGAATTTCCTCTTCTACATGTGGGCTAATTTCAAGGACAAGATCATGGAAATGTGGAGAGAATATCTCATCCAATATTTGTTGGAGAATTTGAAGGGATGAGTTGTATATTTGTTGAGGATTTAGAGAGATAAGTTGAGATAATAGTGGATCTTTAATTATGATTAGTTATCTTGAATTCATGTATAAATAGGAGGGCTCTCTCCTCATTTTGGTTAAAGGCCTCTCTAGTGGTTTGGAAGTAGAAGATAGCTTAGATATTTTGAGAGTTAGTCATAGAGTGTATTTTCATTGTTATGTAATGGAAATGATGCTGTAATGCAAATCCTTTGATTCTCTCATGTTAATTTCGAATTTCCTTTGATTCTCTCATGTTATTGTTAATTGCTTTATATCAGTTTATTTCATGCAATCCTATGATTTCTTAGATTAGATTTCTTTCCTGCAATTTCTTGTTTTTCTAGATTAGATTTCTTTTCATGTCATTTCCTGCTTTTACAAATTTAATTCAATTTTAGTTGCATATATTTTCAATTTCAGTCATCTATAATATTAGATTAAGTTCAGCGACACTCTGCCCCTGCATATATTTTGTCCGTACCTCACAAGTTACGCTCTCTCTGGGTTGACAATTAAATCGTTGGATATATGTTATAAATTATTTAATATTTGCACCAACATTTTGGCGTCGTTGTCGGGGAGGTGCTAAAATGGATCATATTTTAGATATGTAGATAGGTAGTTTTTTTTACATAGAAAGGGGGAGGGGGAACGGTAAGATGCAAGGACGACTTCACTATGGAATTTCTGAAATTTCCATGGTGTAACATCCAGACGCATCCACTTTAGTGGGTCACCCCAAAGTCTTGTTGTTTTTGCAAGCGTGTTTATTTTTCTGCAAATGCGAGTTTGTTTTTACGCAAATTTTCCCTTTTTAGTTTTGATTGCTTTTATTTTTTGGTGCCTTTATTTCATACTAACTTATTTTTAATTTTGTATATGTTCATTTTTGTTTCATACTGATTTTTGTGCACCTTTTATTCTTGTTTTTGTACTTGTCTTGTACTAACCTGTTTTGTACTTTTTTTCTGCATTTGTCATGTACTTGTTTTTCATTCTTTTTAAGCATTTGATTTTATGAGTGTAAGTTTTGATTTGGAATTACTCACTGAGATCCTTGCAAAATTAGAGATCTCCTCTTCTCAAGAAGAGGAGATCTTGACTGCAATTAAAAATGCAACCACTCCTCCAAAAGCAAAGGAAGAACCAGCATATGAAGAGTTCTATGCATCTATTAAGGAACAATCATGCAAGAATGAAATTGAGGAGGATGAAGAAGGGATCTCAGATGATCATCATGCAAACGAGAGATGCATCGAACAATGTTTCCAAGTAAGTATTAATTTATATCAGTTTCGTTTTTGTTTTTGTTTTGTTAATTTGCATTTACAATCCTCAGTTTCTCATACTTTTGAATATATGAGATTTCATTTTATAAAATTGTATGTAAATATTCTTTTACTGCTTTTACATATATGGTTCCACTGGAAATTTCACTATACCTAAATGATTGTAAATTTTAATTAAAGTAAAGTAGGTTGGTTTTAGTTTTATTTCCAGTTTAAAATTAGTATGCTTTAATTTACTGTAATGTTTCTATTTGTTTAAAATTTATTTCTAATAGTCTTAATTATTAATGTTTTTGTTTTTATTTTTGTTAGAAATTTTTTTTTAAAAAATTAATATTTTAAATCTAAAATTTATGAAAATTTTTATATCTTTCCATTTCCATTTTTCATTTAATAAATTTTCTAATCATACTAGGAATAAAAATAGATTGGGTTTCTTCTATGAATCAGTAGAAAATAAAATAAAATAATTAACAAACAAATAAATAAAAACAATAAAAATCTATATAGTTTGTGTTTTAGTTTTAATATTTTTCTTTGTTTGTTTTAGTCTTTTTTTAAATAGATAAACATATCTAAATCATATCGTTAGTTACTCTGTTAGATTTTTTGTTTTTATTAAAACCTGCAATTATAAACATTGAAACGTTAGTATATATGTATATAAAATAAAATAAAATGAAACTTTCAAAACTTTATATATATATATATATATATATATATATATATATATATATTGTTTCTGAAATATTAATATAAATATTAAAAAAAAATTAAAAAATAAATAAAATAGACTGTTCAACCCCATACAAAACCTGCAAACACATAATCTTCCAAACCTCCATGCGCAACCTGCAAATGCTCAATCTTTCAGCATTCCATGTGTAACCTGCAAACATAAAATTAATTTTTCTCCACATTTGCGCTTGAAGAAATTTAAGTTGACTGTGTAAAAATATTTGGGATGCAATAGTATCTGAGGCAAGTCCGAGTCTCACTAGCAACACCTATTTAAAATTAGTTAAACTTGCAAATATAAAAAAAAATGATAAAACGATCGAATAAGTGTTAAAGATGTCGGATCAAGGCTATTCATGATTTCCCTTTGGCTATCACGGGTTATCAATGAAACGGTCCTACCTATATTTTCTCCCAGATTTACAAATCTACTCCTGAGAAGGTTGCCACCGTGTTTAAACTAATATATATGCTCCGGATATATTTGTGATTTCAACTGCGGAGTCATTGAAACCTGCATTAAGGTGCAAAATTTATCACACGCTGAGCAACCAGGTGACATATGAGATCTCTAGGATTGATACCCCTCCTTTTACGGCTGCAATCTCGTGGATTCTGGAAATATATTTTATCACAATTTAATCGAATCCCTTGCTTAACAACTTACCAAATCTCAGCTGTCTATGGTTGTTGAATCCACGGCGCTCAAGTCCCACTGGCCAAAAATTATCTAACAAATGGTTTTTGTTGATGTATTTGTAACTTCAGAATGTATTCTTCCGTATATCTTATGTATTGTACCCCGATGTTTGTTACAGGATGTGTCTGTAATGTATTTGAGTCATTTCATGCCTTGATGTTCCTATCGGGAGGTTCTATAATGTAAACAAGTCATGTCAAGTCATTGTGGGTAACCTTCCTATTGGTCAAGGGTTAAATTTCCCGCAGTTATGGGGCCCTAGGGTTATTAGAATATCCTAGAGAAGTTGACCCTAGGTGAGTCATTGTAAGTCGGGGCAATAGTCCCCACCATTTTGTTAAGGATAAACCTCTTTGTTGGTCGGAGGAGGAAAAGTCCCCACAAGTTGTGGGGCAATAGGGTTATTAGATACTCCTAGAGATGTCGGCTCTAGTAAGTAATTGTTAAGTGAGGCTAACATGTTGGAGTGGGTTTCAAGTGAAGGAAAGAATATAAATAGAGAGTGAGTCTCTCTATTTATCACACACACACTCACTCATTGGGGCGCATGAGTGAGAGGAGAAGTTGCTGGGACAAGAGAGAGACTACTGCTGTCGGGAGATCATCTTTATGTTGTAGGGTTTTACTTTTGGTGCTGATTCTATCTCTAAGGAAGTTGCGGGCTTTTCTCCTTTATGGTTTCCCTAAGAAAAATTCTTTGTATCTCTTGTCTCTTGTGTTTTATTGCTGTGCATGTTATTCTCTCAGTTAAAGATCCTAAGATCATAATTCTAGTTTGAATGATAAAAATATAACATGGAATCAGAGCTAATATGAGAACAAGACATTGTACAGCTACAGAAGCTAGGTATTCTTAGTTTTTGGGTCTCTCTCCACAATCCATCAACAAAAGTATGCTAGGCTGACTCTCCATTGAAGGGCGCATCTTTCTGTTGAAGCGGAATTCGATTTCGAGCATTTTCAGTTTTTGGTGCAGATATTAAGGATTTCTACAGAAGAGGAATTTTTGAGTGAGCTCGGCATAGGATTGTTCTCCTCATCAAAATTGAATTTTAGAGACCTGGATCAAAATTTTTGGTTGGGTGAAACTCCGGGAAAGTCAAACCCTAGTTTGACCCCAAGCTGGAAAAACCCTAAATACTAAAACTAATAAGTTTTGGTACATTCTCTATATCTCGGGATTGGAAATGGATCAGGAGCTTAAAATTGGAGAGGCCGAAGATGAAATCCTAATGTACACTGTATCCAAAATTCAGCCTCAGATTCACTATATTCTAGGAGATATGATCCCTCCAAGTTAGGGTTCCATCCTCTTCCAGAATTCATCCCTAAACAGGACACCTAGGGAGAATTGCTATATCTTGGGCTAAAAAGGTCCAAATTAAATTTATGAAGATGTTCCAGAAAGGGAATGAACTGTAATTTCTGTGGTCTGAGTTTCAGACTCAGAAGATGATGAACTAGTGACATGTGGTAGTCTGTACAACTTCACTATTCTGAACAGTCCTGTAATAGGTTACCTTGGGAAAATTATCATAAGTCTCAATTGGTGAAACCAATTCAGATAAAACCTATGGTGTTGGAATAGGGACATGTGAACCTACCTCAGTGAAAAGTTTCAAACATAGAGGAGCAGTAATTTCATAGATACCGTAGAAACAACAATAGGACTTTCTGCATAAGAAATTGGAAAACTAGGGCTTCTTGTTCCTGGAGCTTCCCTCCACTGTTTTCAGAAAATGAGTACATTGGACATCTTGACTTGAAAATATCTATATTTCTATCCAATCATATCTGAAAGATTCCAAGTTTTGAAAATTAGGGTTTCTCTGACAAACCCTAGGTCAACGAGATTTGGAACCAAGACGAACACCTCAAATCGGTAAGATCTAATCCTTTGCTATTTGCATTTGAGGTTCTCATTTCAAAGTGATCTATCACATCAGCTTGATGATAAGCCTAGTGAAGTTGACAACTTCCAAGCATGGAAGTATTTGATCTCTCTGAAGAAAATGATTTGGACACCTGCATAAGAAGAGAGGTTCCAGTTCTAGAGGGAGATGAGGCTCAAAGACTTACACAAAAAGAACTTGGTCAAGGCCAAGAAGCTCATTGTTGATTTAGTCACGGATCAACTTGTACCACAAGTGTCTCCCCTAAAGACACCAAAGATGTTTGATTCCTTGACCAAGCTATTTGAAGGGAAGAACATAAATCGGAATATGACTTTGAGAAAACAATTGAAGAATGTGAAGATCTAGAATGTAGAATCAAAGAACAAATTTGAAGCGGTGAAAGAAGAAGTGAAAATGCAGAAGTGGTGATAGCCACCTTGAATGGCCTCCTAGGATCATGGGATTCATTCATTTGAGGAATGTGTGCTAGAAGGAAGTGATTACTTTCAGCAGAATCCGGGAAGAGCACACAGAAGAAGGAGCTTGACTCATAATAAGAGAAGAGAAGATGGGAGCAACTGAAGATCAAGCTCTCACCATCCAAAGAAGATCCCTCAAGCAATGAGGAATATGAAGAACTCAACTCTTGAATAACCTCTTATCCATCTTAGCATTTGGATAAGAAACGATGCTATTATGAATGAAGAAGATGATGAAAGGCTCAAGAAGGAGTCTACCCCCGAAACAAATAAAGATAGGTATTCAATTGCCATTTCATGATATTGTTTTGTTATGCATTTGTTTATATTTAGTTGATGTATTATGCATGATAGAATGTTTGCATTAATGACAGTATACTACTAATATGTATGTAATGGGTAAGTATCTCATGGTGCTATACAATTCTCTATTGCTACTTATCTAGAATGAAACCTCTTTGCTGACATATTGGATTAGTGCACAATCTCAATGTTGTCCTGGTGGAGATGGAAGGCATCTAGAAAAGTTTCCGTGAGATATGGATGAATGTTGTATTGGCTAAAATAGTTGCATGATCATATATTTATGCATAATAATTTTCCATTATGAATATGTCTTATGAAATGTTTCTAACCATACAACTAATGCATTTGACTTGTTGGAAATATCGCATATATAATCGCCTACAAGCAAAGAAGAATGAGACTTGTTTCGAAGAATGAGTGACGACAATTCAAGATGAAGAATAATATGACAAATGCAGTGACATCATTTATGCAAAACCTTCCAACTGTGAAGAAGTAACCAAGAAGAAAGGGAAGACCAGTTCAAGAAGAATGATGTCTAGGATGTAGTATCGATACATGAAGGGAAGTCCGTAGTTCCATCATGTAGTAGATGGAAACATCGTCGGATACAAGGCAAGATTCGTAGCACGAGGCTTCTCACAAAAAGAAGGCATAGACTACGAAGAGACATTTGCAGCCAGTGGGAGTTGAGACACGTGACATGCAAAATCATGTGTGCAAATGAAAGAAGACCTTGTACAAGCTCAGAAGACACCCATGAGATAACACATAGATGAGGAGCTTGATGAAGATCTTAATCTTTGCTACAAGGTTGAAGATGAAAGTATATACACTATATGGATACATAGAATATTAGTAGCATAGGAAGCTACTTGTCACTCTAGTACAGAATGTTTCAGTGCACAGAGTACGGAAGACAAAGGGAGTATGATGCTCTGCTTTAGAGGGAGTGACTACAAAAGATCTTGAGGTTCAACATGGTATGACAGGATGGATAGATTACTGATGACTCTAGGCTTTACTAAGATTAAAATGGATTCCACCCTTTGCTGCAAGGTTGAAGGCGAAAGATCAGTGATGCTCTTGTTATGTGTCAATGTACTATTTTCTAGGCATGGAGGTGTGATAGAATGTGGATGGAATCTTCCTAGGAAAAGGGAAGTATGCAGTGGAGATCCTGAAGAGGTTCAGGATGATGGACTGCAAGGCCATGACCACACCTATGGAATCGAACATGAAGCTATTGAGTGATGCTTCACCAGAGATGGTTGATGCTATGATGTATTGTTAGATGATTGGTTCCTTGATGTACCTGACGAATATGAGACCAGATATTTGCTTTGATGTGAACACATTGAGACATGTTCACCTGATGGCTGCAAAGCATATTCTGAAGTACCTGAGGGGTACAGTTGATTATGGGCTCAAGTATGAGTCAAATCAGAAAATTAACCTAGAGGGTTATGTTTATTCAGATTGGCCAAGTAGTGCCATCGATAGGATGAGCACTTCAGGGTGTTGCTTCAGTATGGGATCAGGTGTGATCTCTTGGTTTAGCAGGAGCAATTCTATGTGGCACTAAGTACAACTGAAGCAGATTATGTTGTAGCTTGTTCAGCTAGTTGTGAGACAGTATGGCTGAGGAAGCTACTGTCTAATTATTTGATCTTTAGATGGATACTACTTGTATACATTGCGACAACTAGAGTTGTGTGAAGTTGTCGGAGAACTCGGTGTTCCATGACAAGTCGAAGCATATCGAGATCAAGTATCACTATATCAGGGATATGGTGCAAAGGGGAGCAATAAAGCTCCAGTATGTTGCGATGGATGAACAGATAGCTGATGTGTTGATGAAGCCATTGGCTAGGGTGAAGTTTGAGTACTTCAGGGAGAAGCTTGGTGTTCTCCAGATCAAGGTACCCTCCAAAGGGAAGTGATGAATCCGTGAGACATTCTGACATGGTGAGAGGATTGGTTCCTTCCATGGTCTGATGAGTCCGTGAGCCATTCTGACATGGTGAGAGGATTGGTTCCTTCCATGGTCAGATGTAAGGGGTGAACCATTCTATCATGGTGAGAGGATTGATTCCTTCCATGTCATATATGAGTGCTGAGCCATTCTAATATGACTGTAGGATTGGTTCCTACATGATTAGATATAAGGGCTATTGCCATTCTTTGAATGGAGCTGCCTGGTGAGGTACCAGGAAAACTTAGTCTAGGACTGAGGGCCGTTTTGATATGACTGTAAGATGTGTTCTCACATGATCAGATATGAGTGCATGGCCATTCTAATGTGATAGAGGGATGTGTTCCCACTTGATCAGATGTAAAGGCTGAGCCATTCTGTCATGGTTAAAGGATTAGGTTCCTCCCATGTCAGATGTGAGTGTTGTCCATTCTGACGAGTAGGTCAGATGTAAGGGCTACTTCCATTCTCTGGGAGAATGGAGGCACCTGGTTAGTTACTAGGTAGCTCAGTTTGGGACTGGGGGCCATTCTGATGTGACTATAGGATTGATTCCTACAAGATCAGATGTGAGTGCATGCCTTTCTAACAAGTAGGTTAGATGTGAGTGCTGGTCATTCTGACAAGTAGGTCAGATGCAAGGGCTACTGCCATTCTCTGGGAGAATGGAGGCACCTAGTCAGTTACAAGGTAGCTCAGTCTGGGACTGGGGGCCATTCTGATGTGACTCTAGGATTGGTTCCTACAAGATCAAATGTGAGTGCATCCATTTATGACGAGTAGGTCAGATGTGAGTGCTGTGCCCTTCTGATGAGTAGGTCAGATGTAAGTGCTGAGCCTTTTCACAGATGATAGTAGTTGTGTCCTATCATGCTGGTGAATGTGAGTGTTGGGCCTTTCTGATGTGATTATAGGATTGGTTCCTATATGATCAGATGTGAGTGCTGGGCATGCTTTTCTGACGAGTAGGTTAGATGTAAGTGTTGGGCGGGCCATTCTGACTTGGTGTCAGATATAAGCGTTGAAGAAGACCTACATGGAGGTTAGGCCTACAACCAGTATGAAAAAGGGCTAGATCTGTAGAACTTCCTGTGACGAGAAGAATCATGAGATAGCAGTCGTGGTACTGATCCAGATCAAGTGACCATCTAGATCTAGTGATGATCTAGCAGTGATGATCCAGATCGAGTGAGGATCTAGATCCAGTGATGATGACTCAGCAGTGATGATCCAGATCGAGTGATGATCTAGATCTAGTGATGATGTCCAGTGATGATCCAGATCAAGTGATGATCTAGATCCAGTGATGATGATCGAGATCGAGTGATGATCTAGATCTAGTAATGATGATCCAGATCCAGTGATGATCTAGATCCAGTGATAATGATCCAGATCCAGTGATGATCCAGATCCAATGATGATGATCCAGATCCAGTGATGATCCAGATTCGATAATGAAAGATGACTTGAAGATGAAGATGACGAGAGCTTGATAATGACCCAGATGATACACAGAAGAAGACTTGTGCTGTTAAATTATGTCGAGAGAATACCTTCTTAGTTAAGAGGGAGTGTTGATGTATTTGTAACTTCGGAATGTATTCATCCGTATATCTTATGTATTGTACCCCGATGTTTATTCCGGGATGTGTCTGTAATATATTTGAGTCATGTCATGCCCCAATGTTCCTATCGGGAGGTTCTATAATGTAAACAAGTCATGTCAAGTCATTGTGGGTAACCCTTCTATTGGTCAAAGGTTAAAATCCCCGCAGTTGTGGGGCCCTAGGGTTATTAGACTATCCTAGAGAAGTAGACCCTAGGTGAGTCATTATAAGTCGAGGAAATAGTCCCCACCATTGTGTTAAGGATAAACCTCCTTGTTGGTCGGAAGAGGCAAAGTCCCCACAAGTTGTGGGGCACTAGGGTTATTAGTCACTCCTAGAGAGTCGGCTCTAGTAAGTAATTGTTAAGTGAGGCCGACATGTTGGAGTGGGTTTCAAGTGAACAAAAGAATATAAATAGAGAGTGAGTCTCTCTATTTATCACACACACACACACACTCATTGGGTGCATGAGTGAAAGGAGAAGTTGTTGGGACAAGAGAGAGACTACTGCTGTCGGGAGATTATCTTTATGTTTTCGGGTTTTACTTCTGGTGCTGATTCTATCTCTGAGGAAGTTGCAGGGTTTTCTCCTTTATGGTTTCCCTGAGGAAAATTCTTTGTGTCTCGTCTCTTGTGTTTTATTGCTGTGCATGTTATTGTCTCAGTTAAAGAACCTAAGATCATAATGCTAGCTTGAATGATAAAAATCTAACATATTTAGCTCCCTGCAATTAAATCTTCAAGAACAGTCCATGATCACCGATTGACAGATGGAGAAATGTGATTTCGTTAAATTTATTTTATCTTGTTAGTTTGTACTTGTCGTGCGGGCTTAATTTACGTGCTCTTTGAATATAGGTGACCACACCAATATCTGCTTATTTCTTGGCCGAGAAGATAGGCGATTAGGTCTAGAAAATAGAATCACTATGGATCCAATATCCCTCGAGCCAATAACTTTTCACTAACCACGTGGAGATGCTATCGTAGATCCGCCATTTAAGAATTCAGGTCATACAGCCATTTCATTTTCTTCCAGATTTCATTTTCTTCGGATTGAGATTTCATTACCCTCTCTATGCGAATGCCATAGAAGGAAAGAAAGATCATATCAGGGCTTGCAGTCAGGTGTAACTTTGTTCCAGCGATACCTATGGTTCCTTAGCACTAATCTTGAACAAATTTCTTTCTCCTCAATCATGGGCAATGAATGATTTGAGAACATGGTTCAGTTTTTGTTAATCTGGTGCATAATTTAAGTGGTCCCTCTTTTCCTGGTGATGAGCTAATAAATACCTGTAGTTCCTTTTTATAGGCGTGAAGATCACTGGCTCAGAGTGGGCAGCCTTTACCTCAAGAATTCCGCATGAATAGCTGGGTGAACTATTGGCATGGCGATCGTCAATCAATTGTTTATTTTATTTACTTTTAACCCGCTTTTAAAATGGACCGTCTTCCCAATGATTTGATTGCATCCTCATAACCTCTACAAACAAACGTGCACATTCACATCAAATAATGATAAATGTAAAAATGTAGTGTAAATGAGAAAAATGTGCATTATTAAGGAAACGATCATAAAGGTGAAATAATTCTCCCTCAAGATTCATGGCATATTCCATTAGCAAGAATTCAGTGGAGCGATCTCACAAATCGGTGCATTAGAGTTTATTTCTTCAACGATCCCCTTCTTTTATGCGGAATGGTAAAAATACGTATGATCTCTTGGCACGCAGAGCAACAACGATAGCATCTACTACTTTTTGGTTATGAAGGTTATCATTCATTTCCATCCCTTCTACTTCAAATTACAGTTATCATGTATTAATGCCAATCTGCCATTGCGGCGTGATCTTCAATATGAATCTATGCATCAATATTACAATGTTACAAAATTGTTTGGTATTGACGAAATTTCCAAAATAAAAATAAATACTAGCAATCGCCAGAGTTCTACAATGATGGAAGAAATTTATTATTTGAACAACCAATCTAGCATTATATGCTTATTGCTGGCATATCAAACTTAGAAACCAACACACTTGAATAACCAGATTTGGTGTAAGCCGACGAGATACGCAGACTAGTTAGTTTACTGGCTCCCTCTTCATGAGAACCCCGTTATACGGTGCTAAGATTCGTCCTACGACGAACCCCACCATCGCCATGGTGTTGCATTAATTTTTAGCCTCTGTTCTCCGTAACATTATTTCTCTGCATGCATTCATTTTTAGGTTTACTTGAAAATGCAAGAGATCGTTGGCTTCAAAAATTATGGAAGTTTTGTTTGTCTTCTTAGTATTACAAAGTTTGAAAGAGTCTTTTTGGGATGGTTCAAACTGAATGGAGTATGAGGTCGAGTTCTGCAAACTATAATCATTATAAAGAATAGCTATCAAAACAACAAAATGGGTATGGGTATGGATCGCTCCACCTTGTCTCCATACGTTCGTCTTTAATATGAGAGCTTTTTTTTTCAAAAGATGTCGACTACTGGTTTACAAAAATGATCAATAAAGACTGAGTGGAATAGTTCATATGTTTCTCTGGAGCTCTAATCAAATCTTCTTAAAAAGGGATCGTTTTTTTAACATGAACCTTTTTTATCCCTGCCTCTGGCTGGTATATTGTAATCTTCGATTTCAAACTGCGTTGACTTTGGGTATTAGTTGGTGCATATTGGTGCATATTTAAAGGATTAAAATCTTATTCCANTTTATACCTGCCTCTGGCTGGTATATTGTAATCTTCGATTTCAAACTGCGTTGACTTTGGGTATTAGTTGGTGCATATTGGTGCATATTTAAAGGATTAAAATCTTATTCCAAAGTTTAACTTTGTAAACTGAAAAATAACAATTTTTAAATTTATTAAAATCGTATTTATTTGTGTTTCTATTGGGTAAGCAGGGATGATGTCATCCTCGAAGTTTGCTATCTGGATTTGGGTCGACACGTAGTAACAATGACATCATATGTTTTCACCTACCTGCCTTCCCGTCTTCTTCTTGTCTCCGGGGGTTCAACGGAATTTCGAAATATGCGTATAGATCTGCAGCCATGATTCAGCAAGCTTCTCAGACTCAGACTCAGAGCGCTACAATGGACACCGATGATCTGATGAGTTACTTGAGGAATCAGCTTGGGGATGCAGTCGTCTGGAATATGCCAGATACTATGAATTCCGCCATTGCTCAGCTAATTGGGCCCTAAATTCTGAGAATCTGGGTTCATCAGATTCTAATGCATTAGCGA
>LPNX010272514.1:0-26232 GCA_001517045.1 Pseudotsuga menziesii
TGCAGGAAATCTTTCATCATTGTGAGCGGATGTGGATCCAGCCTGGATGAGAGTCTCCCATCATTGTGAGCGGATGTGGTTCCAACCTGGATGGGATTGTGCCTTTTTTACGAGTAGGTCAGATATAAGTGCAGAGCCATTTCATAGATGTTAATGATGTGATGTCCTATCATGCTGGTGAATGTGAGTGCTGGGCATTTCTGATGTGATTGTAGTTTACTACATGATCAGATGTGAGTGCTGGGCGTGCCATTCTGACGAGCAGGTCAGATGTAAGGGCAGAGCCATTCTGTTCATGGCTAAAGGATTTAGTTCCTTCCATGTCAGATATAAGTGCTGGCCATTCTGTCGAGTAGGACAGATGTAATGGAAACTGCCATTCTAGGAATGGAGGCACTTGGTCAGTTACCAGGAACACTCAGTCAGGTTGTGCAGATGAGCATGTAATCAGTCCTGGGAGATTTGCAGATGGGCTTTCGAGGTTTTTCCTATGGCATGTAATTCGGTGCCCTAGGACATCTGGCAAATGCTCTTTCGAGGTTTTGCTCTGGGATGGCATGTAATCAGCCTTGGGAGATCCTATAGGTTGGGCTGTGTACCCGTAATCAGTCCTGGGATGCTCTTGCGAGGTTTTGCCATGACCACATGTAATCAGCCCTGGGAGATCCTATAGGTTGGGCTGTGTGCCCATAATCAGTCCTGGGATGCTCTTGCGAGGTTTTGCCATGACCACATGTAATCAGCCCTGGGAGATCCTATAGGTTGGGCTGTGTGCCCATAATCAGTCCTGGGATGCTCTTGCGAGGTTTTGTGGTGAGGTTACATGTAATCAGCCCTGGGAGATCCTATAGGTTGGGTTGTGTGCCCGTAATCAGTCCTGGGATGCTCTTTAGAGGTTTTGTGATGCACGTAATAAGTCCTGAGGATTCTCCAGTATGGCCAGTGATGATGAAGACCTGTAGGTGGTGGGCCTACATCCAGCATGAAATAGGGCTGGCTCTGTAGAACTTCCTATGACGAGATAGTACACACTTGATGATGACCAGTGGAGATCCAGATCGAGCTATGATCCAGATCCAGTTATGATGACTCCGAGAGATCCAGATCGAGTGATGATCCAGATCCAGCAGTAGAGATCCAGATCGAGTGATGATCCAGATCCTGTCCAGAGAGATGATCCAGATCGAGTGATGATCCAGATCCAGTCCTGTGATGTTGATCTAGATCGAGTGATGATCTAGATCCAGTGATGCCATTTTATGATGATCCAGATCGAGAGATGATCCAGATCCAGATGACTTGAAGACGAAGATGACTTGAAGATGAAGATGACTTAAAGACAAAGATGATCCAGTTGATGCAGAGAAGAAGACCAGTGCTGAAAAATTGTGTCGAAAGAATACCTTCCTAGTTAAGAGGGAGTGTTGATGTATATGTAACTTCGGAATGTATTCTTCTATGTATCTTATGTATTGTAACCCGATGTTTATTCCGGGATGTTTCTATTATGTATTTGAGTCATGTGGTCATGGCCCGATGTTTCGATCGGGAGGATTAATATTGTAAACAAGTCATATCAAGTCATTAGGTAAGTCCCCACAGTTTAGGGGCACTTGGGTTATTATACACTAATTAAGGTGTAGGCTCGAGTAGTAATTATTAGGTTGAGTGCACTTCAAGTCAACGGAAGAATATAAATAGAGAGTGAGAGTCTCTCTATTTATCACTTGTGACTTAGCTCTCTTGCTCTCTCAAGTGTGGCGCACCTTTGGAGAAGGAAATCTTTGGCTTGATAGAAGACAGAAGGCTGCTGCTGTGTTGGGAGGTCATCTTATTGTTTTGGGATCACATCTTGTGGTGATACTATCTTAGAGGAAGTTGAGGAGTTTTCTCCATTTATGGTTTCCCCTCCTAAAAGCTTTGTGTCTCTTGTCTCTTGTGATGTGCTTATGTTATTGTTGTGCTTGTTATTCTCTCAGTGAAAAGATCCTAACATAATGCTAGCTTAAATGTTGAAAAACTAACATGGTTGTCACAATGTATACAAGTAGCATCCAACTAGAGATCAAATATATCAGACAGTAGCTTCCGCAGCCATACTGCCTCACAACTAGCTGAACAAGCTGCGACATACTCTGCTTCAGCTATACTCAGTGCCACATAGGATTGCTTCCTGCTAAACCAAGAGATCACACCTAATCCCATACTGAAGCAACATCCCGAAGTGCTCTTCATGTCGATGGTACTGCCTGCCCAATCTGAATCAACATAACCCTCTAGGTTAATCTTCTGATTCGCATCATACTTGAGCCCATAATCAATTGTACCCTTCAGGTACCTCAGAATATGCTTTGTAGCAATCAAGTGAACACTTCTCGAATCTATCAAGTACTGGCTCAAGGTGTTCATAGCAAAGCAAATATCTGGTCTCATGTTCATCAGGTACATCAATGACCCAATCATCTGACGATACATCGTAGCATCAACCGACTCTGACGAAGCATCACTCAATAGCTTCAGTTTCGATGCCATAGGTGTGGTCATGCATTCCATCATCCTAAACCTATTCAGGATCTATACTGCATACTTCCCTTTCCCAAGGAAGATCCCATCTGTACTCTACCACACCTCCATACCTAGAACAATAATGCATCGACACATAACAGGAGCATCACTGGTCTTCCACCTTCAACCTTGGATCAAAGGTTTGAATCCACTTTACTCTCAGTAAAGCCTAGAATCATCAATAATCTGCCCATCCTGTCGTACCATGCCGAACCTCAGGATCTTCTGCAATCACTCCCTCTGAAGAGAAGCATCAGACTCCCTCTGTCTTCCGTACTCTATGCACTGAAACATTATGTACTGGAGTGACAAGCAGTATCCATCTAGGATCACAGGATACTAAGATCCTCTATCTTGAACTTCTTCAAAAGTTCATCTTGCATCCATCTGTGAGCTTGTCATCCTCTATCAAACTTGTAGCAAAGGTTAAGATATTCATCAAACTCATCATGTATGTGTTTCAACTCTTACTGGTTGCAAATGTCTCTTTGTAGTCTAGGCCTTCCTTTCATGAGAAGCCTCATGCTACGAATCTTGCTTTGTATCCCACGATGTTTCCATCTACTGCATGATGGAACTATCAAATTCTCTTCGGGTCTCGATACTGCACCCTGACATCATTCTTCTTGAACTGGTATTCCCTTTCTTCTTGATGGCTGGAAGGTTCTGCATCAATGATGTCACTGCACTCGTCATATTATTCTTCATTTTGAAATTTCGTCACTTGTTCTTCGAAACAAGTCTTCATTCTTCTTTGCTTGTAGGCAATCATGTATGCGATCTTTCCTACAAGTCAAATGCAATTGTATGGTTAGAAACATTTCATAAGGAATATTTATACTGGCAAACACTTATGCATAAATATATGATCATGCAACTACTTTAGCCAATACAACATTCATCCATATCTCATTTAAACTTTCTAGATGCCTTCCATCTCTACCAGGACAACATTGAGATTGTGCACTAATCCAATATGTCAGCAAAGAGGTTTCATTCTAGATAAGTAGCAATGGAGAATTTGTATAGCCCCATGAGCTACTTACCCATCACATGCATATTAGTAGTATTCTGCCATTAATGCAAACATCCTATCATGCATAATACAATAACTGAATATAAAAAAATGCTTAACAAAATAATATAATGAAAATGACAATTGAATACTTATCTTTATTTGTTTCGAGGGTAGACTCCTTCTTGAGCCTTCAGCTTCATCGTCTTCTTCATTCATAATAGCATCATTTCTTATCCAAAAGCTAAGGTGGATAAGAAGTTCTTCAAGAGTTGAGTTCTTCATATTCCTCATTGCTTGAGGGATCTTCTTTAGATGGAAAGAGCTTGATCTTCAGTTTCTCCTACCTTCTCTTCTTGAGCTTCTTCTTCTTGTGAGTTCTCTTTCTAGAGTCTATTGAAAGTAATCACTTCCTTCTAGCACACATTCCTCACATGAATGAATTCCACGATCCTGGGAGGCCATTCAAGGTGGCCATCACCACTTCTGCATTCTTCACTTCTGCTTCAAGTTGTTCTTGATTTTGAGAGACTCTTATGACTGCATGGTCTCTACATTCTAGATCTTCACATTCTTCAACTGGTTTCTTTAGGTCATATTCTGATTTTTGTTCTTCCCTTCAAATAGCTTGAAATTCTGGAAGACATTTAATATCTTTGCTTGCAATAGGTAGTGTTCTGTACATGTGCAAGCCTTCTATGCCAAATCTCATTTGTCTCTACTGTGTCATGGATCAAGGCTTGTTCTAGATATCCCTTCAATTTGTACAAGCCTCCTTCTTGTTCTTCAATCACTACCGCATCATCGATAGTCTTTCCTTTTTGGCCATATGATGACTTGACCATCTATGAATGCAGCCCACATTCCATTTGCATCAATGCTGAAATGGAGAGAAGGTTCTTCTTCAATCCTTGTGAGGCGATTCATGTTCTGACAGTCTTACAAAGGATTCCTTGAATTCCATCATATGTTTGTAAGCCCCGTTGTCTATAAGCCAATCATCACTTTCATGAGTAATGTTACCTGAGAGAGCTGATATTAGAACATATTAATCCTTGCTTGAAGAATCTTCACTTTCATATCTGGATCTCTTTTCTGGATGGTTCATCATCCTCTGCGGCCTGAGCATGATGTCTTCTTTGGCCTTGTCTCCCTTTGAAACTGGAACCTCTATACTCATGTAGGTGTCCAATCCAGTTTCTTCAGAGAGATCAAATACTTCTATGCTTGGAAGTTGTCAACTTCACCAAGCTTATCATCAAGCTGTTGTAATAGATCATATTGAAATGAGAACCTCAAATGGAAATAGCAAAGGATTAGATCTTATCGATTTGAGGTGTCCGTCCTTGTTCCGGAGCTGGCTGATCTACGGTTTGTCATAGAAACCCTAATTTTCAAAACTTGGAATCTTTCAGATCTGATTGGATAAACAGATATATCTCTTCAAATGGAGCTTTCCAATGTACTCCTTTTCTGAAAACAGTGGAGGGAAGCTCCTGAAACAGGAAGCCCTAATTTTCTGATTTCTTCTGTAGAAATTCCTGTTACTGTTTCTATGATATCTCCGAAATTACTAATCCTCTATGTCTGAAATGTTTTGCTAAGGTAACCTTGCATGTACTAGATCCAACACCATAGGTTTCATCAGAATTGGTTTCACCATTTGGGTTTTATGATCCTTTTACCAAGGTGACCTGTTACAAGACTGTTCAGAACAGCGAAGTTGTACGGAATTCCACATGTCACTGGTTCATCCTATGAGTCTGATATTTGGACCATAGAAAGTACAGTCTGTTCCATTTTTGCAAAATCTTCAGGAATTCCATTTGGACCTCTGTAGCCAAAGATATTTCAGATCTCCCTAGGTGTCCTGTTTAGGGATGAAATCTGGAAGAGGCTGGAACCCTAACTTGGAGAGATCATATCTCCTGGAGAACAGTGAATATGAGTCTAATTTTTGGACACAGGCTTCATCAAGATTTTATCTTTGGCTCTTGCAATTTTTATCTTCTGATACTTTGCCAATATCGTAATATAGTGACTGTACCAAAACGTAGCAGTTTTAGTATTTAGGGTTTCTCCTAGCTCAGGGTCAAACTAGGGTTTGACTTTCCCAGAGTTTCACCCAACCAAATTTCTTGATCCAGGTCTCTAAACTTTGGTTTTGATGAGAAGAACAATCCTATGTGGGTCTCACTCAAAAATTCCTCTTCTGTAGAAAGCCCTAATTTCCACATCGAAACTGAAAATGCTTGAAATTGAGTTTCGCATCGACAGAAAAATGCACTATTCAATGGAGAGTCATCCTAGCATACTTTTGCTGAAAATCTGTGGAGGAAGATCCACAAACTAGGAATCCCTAGTTCCTGTAGCTGCACAATGTCTTCTTCTCAGGTTAGCTCTGATACCATGTTAGTTTTTCAACATTTAAGCTAGCATTATGTTAGGGTCTTTTCACTAAGAGAATAACAAGCACAGCAATAACATAAGCACATCACATGAGACAAGAGACACAAAGAGTTTTGATAGGGGAAACCATAAATGGAGAAAACCCCTCAACTTCCTCTAAGATAGTATCACCACAAGATGTGAAACCCAAAACAGTAAGATGACCTCCCAACACAACAGCAGCCTTCTGTCTTCTGTCAAGCCAAAGTATTTCCTTCTCCAAAGGTGCGCCACACTTGAGAGAGCAAGTGATGTAATTCACCAGTGATAAATAGAGAGACTCACACTCTCTATTTATATTAGTCCGTTCACTTGAATTGCCATTTCACACGTAGGCTCGACCTAATAATTACTACTCGAGCCTACACCTTAATTAGTGTATAATAACTCAAGTGCCCCGAAACTGTGCGGACTTACCTAATGACTTGATATGACTTGTTTACATTATTAATCCTCCCAATCGGAACATCGGGGCATGGCCACATGACTCAAATAAGTAATAAAAACATCCCGGAATAAACATCGGGTTACAATACATAAGATACATGGAAGAATACATTCCGAAGTTACATATACATCAACAAAAAACAGGGTTGTTTTTCCTCGCGCAGGACCTCCATTGTTGTTCATTCCTCACAGGGTCGGATTGTTCCTCATGCACAGGAATTTTCCTGGTTTCCAGCTGCTGCAGCGAGTTGAGAGCCGTGCTTTTCCATCCCCAACTGGCTGTGAAGGGCCATTCACGTTTTTGGCTGTCTCACCAACTATTGGTCTCACACATAGACCATTTGGGACGTTTTTCCCTGCTTTGAGTTGTGCTCACTGATAAGCTTCAGGACTGTTGTTTTCCCCACGTTGTGAGCCGTTTTTGTTGTTACGTTTGGAGACTGTTTTAGATGGGTTGAAGTTGTTTTTCCCTGGTTTAAGTTGTAATAGCTAAATTAATTGCCAGAGTGCAATGGTTGGTCTTCGGACTGTGAGAGGCGCAGAGATGTTGGCTTAGATTTGCTTGATAAACCTGGTGGCTGGAAACCACACAGACAGAGCTAGAGAGCTGGCCTTCTTCTCCATCACCCCTGAATAGCACTGGAAGGGAATGCAGGGCCTGAGGGACTGTGTAGCAAAGAAGGGACTGATTCCTTGTGTTGGGTGTGTTTGGGTGTTTTAGAGGTCAGGCTAGTTCTAGTGTAGGTGTTCTTAGCTCTGTAATGAGCTCACCAGCTTAGCAATTTTCCTTCTCCAGCTCCTTAATGGCCTGATAAACCCAACTGTGTTGGCTTGGCTGTGTTTTGTATATCCCTGGATATGTGTAAGCCTACTAGTTCCCTTATTCCTTGGAGAATCATGCCCAGCTCGGGGGTGGCAACGCTGTTGAGAGATTAAGAAGAACGCTGGACTATGGTTGGGTGGAACATTGCAGCGACGTAGCGGGTTGCGGCTCGAGTTCATCATAAGATAAGTGATTTTCTCGATTTTACTTCTGCAATCTTAATTTCTGTTAATGGAATTGATGAACATGTTAAATGAATACATGCATGTATGAATGTTGTTGGTTTCCGCTATGAATGAGGATTAAATTGCATCTGTGCATGATGAATAATCCTGTGTGCATATTTTAGTTCAAATTTATTAAGCATTCTGTTTTAGCAAATTTTGTGAATTTTCATGTTCATGGGCTCTTAGTCCTGTCAGATTAAGTATGGGTCGCATCCTCTTCGTCGGTCGGAGGCATGGGGACGTGACAGCATGGTATCAGAGCCCTGGGTTGCAGCAATGGGCCTCTATGGGCCAAGAAGATGCAGTGACAAAAGCAGAATTTCCTTCTGCCTAGCAGTAATCAGGAAATCTGAAGACAGTAAAAATTTCAAAATTTGCCTAAGTATGGGACAGTCGGGCCACTAGCGGAAAGGCTTCTGCCGTTGCAGAAGAGTAAGAAGTCCTCCCATCCGCCGTTTCTGAAGCAGAAGCATTAAGGCTTCTGATCTAGAAAGACCGCCGACGTTCGAAAAGTTGAAAATTCTCCAAGTAAAGAGTGGTCGTCGGAAGGATTTGGCCTTTGGTGTGCCGCCGTTGCAGAAGCCAAAGTCATTTGGATTTCGATGTGCAAAGACCGCCGACGTCCAAAGTGGAAATTATCTAAGAAAACAGCTGGCAGTCGGAAGAGAAATCGTTTTGTCAGCCGACGTTGCGGAAGCGAAACCACTAAAGCTTCCGACTCGAAAATCTGCCGACGTCCGACGTTAAAATTGTTCTCCGTAAGTGCCGATCGGGAGAATTTAAGGTTTGACGAGCCGCCGTTGCGGAAGCCAAATTCATTTGGCTTCCAATGTCAGAAGTCCACCGACGTCCAACGTTCAAGTTGTTCTAAGTGCCAAATCGGAAGAGAAAGTCTTCCGGGAGCCGATTCGGCGGAAGAAAGAATGGAAAGAGGAGCCGATTCTGTGGAAGGAAGAATGGTTTCGGGAGCTGATTCAGCGGAAGGAATAGTGGAATGAGATCCGATTTTGTGCAAGGGGGAAAATTTGAGTTTTCCGTGACATTTTTCCAGCAGATTTTAACTGTTTTCCAATGGGATTTTTGACTGTTTCTTAGGGAATTTCCAGGGCCGAAAAGGAGAAAAGAGGCAGCGATCATATGCGCCGGATTGCGCGAAAATAAACAATTTACAAAAAAAAAAAAACCGAGGGCGCCCCCTTGACCCCCGTCATCCCCTTCAGACAGTCATTCCTTGAGGAAGAAAATTCTATGTTGGGGCAAAATTGTTATTTTGTGATTATTCCAGGAGAAGGTAAGTAATGCTGGTTTATATTGATGATTATGTATCTAACAGTGTGTTGCTAACACGTTTGCAGAGACATAATCACCTTCCAGGGAAGTATTTCAGGTAGTGCAGTTTGGTAATTAAGTGGTGGTTCAGTATGAGAACCCACGATGGGTATGATGCTCGGGATTCCTACGAGCAAGTAGAAGGTGCCATGGGAGAAAATGTCTGTAATAGGAATGATGAGATAGAGTCTAATGGAAGGAGATTCCAAGAGACCCCGTCAGATGTTGCAGCTACCATGAGAAGCTTGATTAAAGCCCAGGAAGAGCAACATCAGTTGAATGCTGCAATGTTGCAAAGTTTGACCAACTTGCAGAGAAAGATAGACTCTGGTCGAGGTACAACAAGACTAGAAGGCAGTAAGAGTAGTACTAGGAGAAGGAGAAGAACTTCTAGTGGGTCATCTGATTCGGAAGAATCCAGCGGGGATTCAAGCTTTTATTCTCATAAAAGAAAAATAAAGAGACACCATACGGATCGCACTCGAGATGAATTCAAGAAAGCTAAACCTCCTACGTTTGATGGTGAGATAAAGACTGGACAAGAGGCTGAAGCTTGGCTTCTTGGTTTTAAAAAGTACTTTCAAGTGCATGATTATTCAGGAAACATGAAGGCAAGAGTTTCCATATTCAATATGAATGGAAGAGCATCCATTTGGTGGGAACACTTCAAGCAAGTGAAGAGGATCAGTGAAAGGAGACTTAAGTGGAAGCAGTTCAAGAAGTATTTCAAGCAGAAATACCTCTCTGACAGGTATTATGATGACAAGATTAAGGAGTTCCATGAGCTGAGATTGGGACAGCAGACCATGGAAGAATATGCAAATAAGTTTTTGGAGCTGTTGAGGTATGTCTGGTACATCAGAGATGAAAAAGTGAAGGTCTAGCGTTTTCTGAGTGGATTACCTCAGTCTTATAAAGATAAAATTGAGTTTTATGAACCTAGAACTCTTGAAGAAGCAATAAGAAAGGCTAAGTATTGTTATGAGCAAAGCAAAGGTAAACCTAATTACCACAAGGCATGGAAGGACAAGAAGAATGAGAAGTTTGACCAAAGAAAGAAAGGTTTCAAACCTTCTAACTTCAGGAATCAGCAGAAGCAGCCATCCTAAGCTGCGAGTAAGCCAGTTGGAATGACCGAAGAAAAGCCTAAGGACCCACAACAGAATAAGGGGCCACTTTAATGTTGGAAATGTGGAGGACCCCACATGCGCAGGAATTGTCCACTTGATAATGAGAGTGTAAGGCCAGCTTACAACGTTCAAGAAGCAGAAATAGTGGGGCAAGTAGCAAGGGCAGTTCCTAGGATCTATGCATCACTAGAGGACCGTCAAGCTGATCACCAATCAACGGTAGTTGAAGTAGCAGGTAAGATTGTTGAGCAATCTGTTTCTATTTTGATTGACCCTGGTTCTACTCACAGTTACATTACTCCTAGAGTAGTGGAGATTTGTGCTTTTAAGAAGGTAACGCATAGGAAGTCTTGGTTAGTTCAGCTAGCCACTGGAACTAAGAGAAAGGTCAGTGAAGTGGTATAGAAATTTCCATTGGTTATGAATGGATTGGTCACTTGTGTAGATCTGAATGTTCTACCGCTTGGTTCCTATGATGTCCTCATTGGAATGGATTGGTTAGAAGCTCACAGGGTGAAGCTTGATTGCTACAATAAGACTTTTGAGTGCATGAATGAAGAAGGGAACCTAATAGTTGTGAAAGGTATTCCAAAGGTGATTTCAGTACGGCAAGTTTCAGCAATGCAGTTAAAGAAGTTCTGTAGGAAGGGTTTCCAGTTGTATGCAGCTCATATTTTGAAGGAAACGAGAGATGAAACTCCTAGGTTGGAGGACTATCAGGTGTTACAGGAATTCAGGGATGTGTTTCCTAATTAGATTCCAGGGCTTCCTCCAAAGAGGGACATTGATTTCACTATTGAACTTGTGCCAGGAGCAGCACCAGTGTCTAAGGCACCCTATAGGATGAGTACACCAAAGATGCTAGAATTGAAAATGCAACTGCAAGAGTTGCTGGAAAAGAAGTATATTCGGCCAAGTGTGTCTCCTTGGGGAGCACCAGTTCTGTTTGTTAAGAAGAAAGATGGTACACTCAGGCTATGTATTGACTACAGGCAGTTGAACAAGGTTACTGTGAAGAATAAGTATCCTTTGCCTAGGATTTATGACCTCTTTGATCAAATAAGAGGAGCAAGGGTATTCTCCAAGATTGACCTGAGGTCTAGTTACCATCAGGTGAGAATCAAGGAGGAAGACATTCATAAGACAGCCTTCAGGACAAGGTATGGGCATTATGAGTTTGTAGTGGTACCATTTGGTCTCACAAATGCGCCAGCTACATTTATGTGCCTTATGAATAG
This sequence comes from Pseudotsuga menziesii, assembly GCA_001517045.1. Taxonomy (NCBI): domain Eukaryota; kingdom Viridiplantae; phylum Streptophyta; class Pinopsida; order Pinales; family Pinaceae; genus Pseudotsuga; species Pseudotsuga menziesii. The sequence goes on from LPNX010272514.1 coordinate 11,223, forward strand.
CGTCTTCAGCAGGTATTTGGACAAGTTTGTTCTTGTTTTCCTTGATGACATTCTTGTTTATTCTAAGAATGAGGAAGAGCATGAAGAGCATTTGAGATTGACATTGCAATTGCTCAGGGAGCATCAGTTGTATGCAAAACTGAGCAAGTGTGACTTCTATAGAGATAGAATTCAGTATTTGGGTCACATTATCTCAGAGGAGGGTATCTCTGTGGACCCTGAAAAGATTGAAGCCATTATGAATTGGCCTACTCCAAGAAATGTGACAGATGTAAGATCTTTCATGGGACTTGCAGGATACTATAGGAGATTCATTGAGGGATTCTCCAAAGTTTCACAGGCCATCACTTCTTTGAAAAAGAAGGGGATGAAGTTCGAATGGCCATCGAGGTGTGAAGAAAGCTTCCAGCAGTTGAAGAATATTCTCACTAGTGCACCAGTATTGAAAGTTGCAGATCCAGAGAAAGATTTTGTGGTGTGTACCGATGCATGCGGACAAGGGCTTGGAGGAGTCCTTATGCAAGACAACCACATGATATGTTATGAGTCGAGAAAGTTGAAGGAGCATGAGAAGAACTATGCTACTCATGACCTAGAGCTTGCATCCATAGTGCATGCTCTCAAGATGTGGAGACATTACTTGATGGGCAGGAGATTTGAGCTCAGAACAGACCATTGTGGTCTGAAGTATTTGTTTGATCAACCTACTCTAAATGCTAGGCAAGCAAGATGGCTGGAATTTTTATGTGAGTTTGATTTTGAAATCAAGCACATAAAAGGGAAAGAGAATAAGGTAGCAGATGCAATCAGTAAGAAAATGCAAGAAATGCATGTGGCATCTCTTAGTATTTGCTAGTCGGATTTGAGACAGCAGATTGCTAATCACGTTACTGGAGATGAATTGTATGAGTAGGTGAAAGACAAGTTGCGGTAGCAAAGTCTTGAGAAGAGATATGAGGGATATAAATTGGAAGAAGATGGACTTCTCACGTTTAAAGGAAGAGTTTATATTCCAAATGTAGCAGATTTGAGGAGAGTTGTTATGGATGAAATCCATCAAGCTCCATATTCTGGTCACCCAGGATATCAGAAGATGATTGCTACAGCTAGGAAGCAGTACTTTTGGCCAGGAATGAAAAAGGATATGGTTGAGTACATTTCAAGATGTATGAAATGTCAACAGGTAAAGGTTGAGGATCAACATCCAGCAGGTTTGTTGCAGCCTTTGCCAGTTCCAAAATGGAAATGGGAAGTTATTTCCATGGATTTTATTACAGGATTGCCGATGACTTGGAGACAACATGATTCCATCATGGTTGTGGTAGAAAAGTTGACAAAAGCAGCACATTTTATACCGGTTAAGTCTACGTATGAGGCTGGCGACATTGCAAAGATCTTCATGAAGGAGATATTCAAATTGCATGGATTGCCGAAGGCAATAGTATCTGACAGGGATGCCAAGTTCACTTCCAACTTTTGGAAGGGGTTGTTTGCATATTTGGGGACGAAGCTAAACTTTAGCACTGCATACCATCCTCAGACAGATGGTCAGACGGAAATAGTTAACCAGGTGCTTGAAGACATGCTTCGCATGTACGTAATGGACAAACCAACCAAGTGGGAAGATTACTTGCACTTGGTAGAGTTTGCTTATAACAATGGACATCAAGCATTCTTGGGGATGAGTCCGTATGAAGCTTTGTATGGAAGAAGGTGTAGGACACTAGTGACTTGGGATAATCCAGTGAACAGGATTGTGCTCAGACCGGAATTGCTCAAGGAAATGGAGCAAGAGGTCGTAAAGATCAGGCAGAAGCTGAAAGCAGCACAAGACAGGCAGAAAAGCTATGTAGATAAGCATAGGGTGAACAGGGAGTTCAATGTTGGGGATCATGTTTACCTCAGAGTGAGGGCAAGGAAGAGTTCCTTAAAGCTTGGAAGTTGTGCCAAGTTGTCACCTAGATATTGTGGGTCGTTTGAAGTGCTTGAAAGGATAGGGCCAGTTGCATATAGACTTGCATTGCCTGCTAGCACTAGAGCTCATAATGTTTTTCATGTTTCTTTGCTTAAGAGATATCTACATGATCCTAAGCATGTGATAAATTGGGATGTGATTTAGGTGGAACCTGAGGGAGAGTTCCGAATCGAGCCAATGCGCATCCTCGACAGGAAGGTCACAATGCTCCGGAACCGAGCCATAGGTCAGGTAAAGGTGCAATGGGAGCACTATGGACTTGAAGAGGCTACGTGGGAGCTGGAGGATGCCATGCGATTGGCACATCCATTTTTGTTCAATTCTGTGGAACACTGAGGCGATACCAGTGTAGCATTTTGTTTAAATTTTGTAAAGCACTGAGGACAGTGCTATTGAAGGGGGAGGGGAATGTAATGCCCTGGTTTTGACCCCGTTACATTAGATGTATATGATGTGTATATTGTAAATGATCATGGTGTGGAGTTAAAGGCCAAGGCCCCACCATTGATCGGTCACGTTATGTTTAGGATTTAAATTTGTCACCGATGGTATATCGGGGCATGCGGCATATATTATGTTGGTCATCATGTCAATATGCATCTATAATTAAAATGAACACAACCAGCTATGGTCGCGGCAACTAAATCGAATGGGGCATGATTTTCCCAAGGATAAGGATGTGGGGGGGAATTTGTCAAACCTTGAGCCAAAAGGGGGAAAACCCCATGTGTCATCTTCTTTTGTTTTATTCCAACCACCTTCAGTTAATAATTTCTACTGGTAGCTGAGGGAAGTTATGGCAGTTAATTGTTTTGGGAGTGGGGTGGCAGGACTGTCAGTCCATGCCTCCACGCACACTCCACCCCTATTGACTTCACTCACGCATGCAATTCCACTCTCACCACGATTTTGTCTAATTTTCCTCATGCACAGGTTCTTGGCAGTTTTGGTCTCACGCAGACATTTTTCTTGGCTCCACGAGTTGTTGAACACCTACGCACTGAATTTTCGCGTCCTCCTTGTTGTCTGTTCACCCACGGACAAAAACGAGGCTGTTTTTCCTCGCACAGGACCTCCATTGTTGTTTGTTCCTCACAGGGTCGGATTGTTCCTCATGCACAGGAATTTTCCTGGTTTTCCAGCTGCTGCAGCGAGCTGAAAGCCGTGCTTTTCCATCCCTGACTGGATGTGAAGGGCCATTCACGTTTTTTGCTGTCTCACCGACTATTGGTCTCATGCACAGACCATTTGGGATGTTTTTCCCTGCTTTGAGTTGTGATCACTGATAAGCTTCAGGACTGTTGTTTTCGCCACGTGGTGAGCCATTTTTGTTGTTACATTTGGAGACTGTTGTAGATGGGTTGAAGTCGTTTTTCCCTGGTTTAAGCTGTAATAGCTAAATTAATTGCCGGAGTGCAATGGTTGGTCTTCGGACTGTGAGAGGAGCGGAGATGTTGGCTTAGATTTGATTGATAAAACTGGTGGCTGGAAACCGCACAGACAGAGCTAGAGGGCTGGCCTTCTTCTCCATGACCCCTGAATAGCACTGGAAGGGAATGCAGGGCCTGAGGGATTGTGTAGCAGAGAAGGGACTGATTCCTTATGTTGGGTGTGTTTGGGTGTTTTAGAGGTCAGGCTAGTTCTGGTGTAGGTGTTCTTAGCTCTGTAATGAGCTCACCAGCTTAGCAATTTGCCTTCTCCAGCTCCTTAATGGCCTGATAAACCAAACTGTGTTGGCTTGGCTGTATTTTGTATATCCCTGGCTATGTGTAAGCCTGCTAGTTCCCTTATTCCTTGGAGAATCATGCCGAGATCGGGGGTGGCAGCACTGCTGAGAGATTAAGGAGCATGCTGGCCTATGGTTGGGTGGAACGTTGCAGCGACGTAGTGGGTTGCGGCTCGAGTTCATCATAAGATAAGTGATTTTCTCCATTTTACTTCTACAATCTTAATTTCTATTAATGGAATTGATGAACATGTTAAATGAATACATGCATGTATGAATGCTGTTGGTTTCCGCTGTGAATGAGGATTAAATTGCATCTGTGCATGGTGAATAATCCTGTGTGCATATTTTAGTTCAAATTTTTTAAGCATTCTGTTTTAGCAAATTTTGTGAATTTTCATGTTCATGGGCTCTTAGTCCCGTCGGATTAAGTATGGGTCGCGTCCTCTTCACCGGTCGGAGGCATGGGGATGTGACATACAGACTACCCATGTATTGCTAACAAAAGCTGTGAAGTAAGTGTATAACTAAGACATTTCTAAAAACCCCTAATATAGCTCTATACCAAATAATATTGAACTTGACAAAGAAGAAAAGAACAAAGGATGTGGTTTACTTAAAAGTCTAAATGCACATAAGAAAAGACTTTCTACTAAATATGAGTAAATCATAAAAGTAAAATAACTATGAAGTATGAACATAGAGAGGGATAAGATACATACTCTTCGTAGGAAAGTAATGAATAGGACCATGTTAACTCAATTATTCAATAAAAGAGATTTACTCAAAGAAAATACCATAAAATACTTTGTTTTAACTGAGTTTGGTTTAGAAACAAATCATAAAAGAGCTTCAGAGGCCCACCTCTGCTACAAAGCAACTTGCAACTGATAATTTGTTTTTTTCTTTAGTGTCATTCTTCATCCATACTTGGAGAAATAGGGGCTGGAATATGTAACAAGTTACCAGTATCCATATAGGTTGGGCAGAAATGTAAAAGACGTAAAATAGGATTACTGACTGTCCTCTGTCTCTTAGAAGATCTCTTCTAACAGTTTTTAATAGAGATGTTGCACAACTATTTTTGAAGAATGCAACAATCATTGTTGATATATGGTGGGGAAGATCCGGGTGGTGTGTCGAGATCCAGATATGATCGGTTTGGAAAGTGATCACCATTGTTGAGGACTGGCTTAGAAATTAATACGAAGAATGTCCGCTTAAAGAAATTCTCTGACAAAAGGACAAATTGTAGAACAAATAATAGCCTCGAGGAGTTTAAAGAAGGAAGAGGGGAACTACAAGTAATGCAGACGCCCATGTTTAGACATTCAATTGGAATTCTTAGTTTGCTTTCTTAGGAGAGAAAATTGTTCTGAGAAAGTAGAAAACACTTAATTTTGCCGAGTCTAGTAAAGAACAGTCCTATATTTGAAAAGCATACTATACTGAGAAAGTAGAAAACATTGTTTTTCCGACTGCAGGAAAGGGGAGTGCTATATTTTTAAAGCACTTGAGCTTAGCCCAGCTAAATTTAGGAAAAGCTACATGTTTACACCTGAACAGAAGCAATAGAATTATATTCAGTCTTCCCACTTACAAGAAGTTAGCTCTTACTGAAGCAATAGAATTGACTGCATACTTGAAATTGTCAGCTTTCTAATTTAGGCTTCTCAAGCTAAATTTAAGCAAAATTCTCTCAATCAACACTGTTATGAAAGCCAGGTTTAGAAGTGAATAATATATACCCGCATTATGTCTCTATCTTACATTACACTCGCTTACAACGCCCATACAAAGATCGGCCCAAAATTACATAACGAAGAAAAATAATTTAATTCACATAGTCTTCCTTGATGTCATTGCTTCTTGATTGATGTCATTTTAGATCATTTTTGTTAGAAAAGCGAGGTGCCCTTGCAACCTAAGGCAATAGAGATACCCTAGTAATATATTTTATTTCAAAAATAATATTTTGCAAAAGTTTTCTAAGACCATATGCTGTAGGTGAATTTAATCTACTATAGTTTAAGTACTATTTTTTATGTTAAGCCATTTTGTATGACGAGCATAATACTACCCTATTTGTTTAGCAGAGACCAAATAAGAAACCAGCAGGTTCCCTGTAACAAGAAGAGGTGTAGGGTCCCTTTGTAAACCAATGAAAATTGTTCTAAACCTGTCAGACTGACCATTGAAACTAGTAATATAGAACCTTCAAATATGCATAAGAAGAAGCTTTGCTATGTCAAGTGCCTGCGAGCCTCAGTATGTCACCAATTAAACTTTAACATTTATGACTCAAGAAAAAGCCATCTTTCATAAATTGTGGCGTACAGTTGGGAACAAGCTCTTGTCAGTCATCCATAACCTAGTATGCTCAAAGATTGTTAACAATTTTGATCCAGATAGAAATGTGGAAAGCAAGCCTAATACTGGTTGTGTTTGACAACGGGGTTTTAATCCCATTCAGACATCAAATCTGTTCCAAAAATACTATTTCAACACATGGAAATTAGAAGTTAATCAAATTTGGGGTCAAAAGTGTTTATTGCCAAAAGGTTAAAACAAAAAAGGGGCTACTCATAGAAGACATCCTCATGGTTAGGTCATCCTATCAGCTATGCCAGCTTTCAAGACCAGCCCAAGGATTTTATTGATTTCCAAAAATTAGGTGAGAGAGGGCATTCCAGATAATAGAATAGAATAGAAGTCTTATTAAAAAATCCACAAAGCTAACTGGACTTTGGGAACTGTGGGATAGAAAGGCTCACATCGGATGTAACATATTCATCGGAACTCTGTTTAAATTTATAATTGATCGACTCAATGGAAACCTGATCTAAGTCTCTGTCACATAATTATTAACCGGAAAATTTAGGGAGCTCAATTTCGCCATTGGGATTTTTCCAATATTTTCTAAAAGTGATTCACAAATTCAAAATGAATATTTGTCCAACTTTCAATAGAATTTTTAAAAAAATTGAGAAAAATGGCCCAAATTTTCTACAATATATTTATCTATATATATTTTAAATTTATCATTGATATTTTAACAACTGTAAAGATTAAATTTATCATTGATATTTTAACAATTAATTCTTTTATAGATGACAAATAAATCCTCTCCTACAGGCCCCCATATCTGGCGTTTGTATATTTATTAGCCAATCACAAGTGTCCTAATAGGCAGAATAGTGCGCACTGTATTTGTAATATCCCAAATCCCGATATTTTCTTTTTCTATGCAAATATTTGGATACAATGGGGCATGCAAACTGCCATGCAAAAATCCCTATTTTATAGCAAAAATTAGGGTTAGGGTTTGTGAGATAGAATGAACACTTACCACTAATAAGCTAGCTGGACTGCTCTTGAGAGAGTATGCAAGCATCAAGAACTGAATCGAAGATGGACTGATATCTTCCGCTTCCGGTGAAACCCCAGCAGCAAGAACCCCCGATCAGATAAGGGTGACGTTTTCAGTGAGGGAGGTGTCCGATGAAGCTGTCGATTTGTAGGACTGATAGCCTTCCCATGCCGGAGAGAATGCCTAGTACATGTGGAGTTTTTGAGGTCTCTAGGCAAGCTAGCAAATTGATCTAGAGAGGCAGCTGCTCACGCCCCCTTGATCCTGGAATCGCTGATAACTGCTCTGGATGAGCACAGTTGGATTTGATAATCATTGGATGCCGGAGTAGGATGCTGATGATGAGAATGGTGCCTGAGTTTCGAAGCAAAACCAAGATCTGAAGACCCAGCAACTGATTAGGGCTTTCTGGCTAAAAACCCCCCTTACGGCTACACACGTGTCCCTGCAATGATCTATACTGTATACTGGATAACTTATGAATGAATGAAGAGCAAATGGTGAACCTGTATGGCTTACCCTGAATGAGACTAGGGCAGATGTTTCACTGCCGAAATCCTGCTAGCTGAAGATTTCGTCTCCAACCCAAACTGCTGTGCGGCACACTGTGCTACTATCCAAGAGCTCCCAAAAAAAAATCATCAAAAGTGAAGTCTCCTTTCGCTTTATCCCTCTTTTATAATTTTCAACTGCAAAAACCCTAATCTTTGACCTAATTAGGTCACTTTATCTTCTAATTTGCAGTTGACTTGCATGCATGCAAATGGAGACTTAATGAGTGCATGCATCATTAAATAATGCTTGGATGGCATGCACGGAGGTGGCCTTTGGCCCCGGTGGCCCTTCTTGACCTAATGATGATTCCCTAGATTTTCTATGGATGGCACCAGTCCTCAGATGATTCCCTAGCTGTCAGTAACCGCTCGAACCCACAGGAATCACATAGGTTAGCGGTTTTGGGCTTCAAGGCCTAATTGGAAGAGGACATTACAGTATTAAACCTAAAGTACCCTTCGACCCGTGTCGCTCATCTTGCATGCATGCCCATCTTGCATGCTGCCTAGATGGCATGAAAAAACCCATCGTCGACCATGAATACGCTTACTATGAGGTGCTTTGTAGTTTTCTCATCAATTCAATTTTGTGCAGATGGCAGGAAAAAACCCACCATGCAAGCACACCATGAATACGCTTTATGTGAGGTGATTTGCAGAGCGTAGCACACCATGAATACGCTTTCTCTCAGTTGATTTACGAAGAGGATGCTCAAACAACCAACAACCACAGCTGCATGCTTGGTATCGATCATTTCACCCTGATGGGGAAGCGATAGGGATCAAGCAAACCAAAAAGGAGGCAAGCGCAACCAGCAGCACACCTTCCAAAAGGCCAATGAAATGTAAGAGAGTAGGTGCCTGTAACTCCTTCAACATTGATACAACCGTATTTTTATATGTTTTATACCTGCGTAGAGCTCCTCTAACAACAAGTCAAATGCATGCGCTCTTTACTAACCCTTTGATTTCAACCTACCATCCTGTAAGTACATATTGCATTTCACCTAATTCAACATAAATATATAGTTATAAATATAGTTTTATTTGCTTTTACTCGGGGTTTTGGGCCCAAAACTCTGTATAGGTACAGGAAAGCAAGCTTCGAAGGCAAAAGGATGGTTGCAAGGAAGGTTTAACAAAGAAGTTGGAGCGTGGAGTCCTGGGTATGTTTGCATCTTCCAGACCAATCAATTAATTTTTCAGCTTGGAACATCGAGTGCAATAAAATAATTCCATTCATGCTGGAAAATGATCTAGGTCAGGTCTACAAAGCATCGATAGAATTCCATTCATGTTGGAAAATGATCTAGGTTAGGTCTACAAAGTGTCGACAGAATTCCATTCATACTGTGGTTTGCGACACCAAAATGGCATGATTTTCAAACCCATCAAATGGATTACCCCATCGCCTTTTGATAAAAGCACTCAATTGGTTCAATGATCAAATCTCATGAAGTCCTACCCAAACCATGTTAAAAATGTAAAATTCGGGGTTCAAATATCCCCACAGATCAATCAAAAAATTAAAAATACCTGGACAAATTCCAGGATTGTTTTGGTAACGACTGCGGCAGCTCGCTCTGTATAATGGATGTGCGTGACAATCGGTTCAAAGAGTTCCCCACCCTCGCAGAGCTCCCTGACGAGATGAACGGCATTCTCGTCCGCATAAGTTGCCTTGAGGTTGACGATGTTGGGGTGATCGGGTAAATGCTTCATGATCTACACTTCATACCTCACATCCTCCACATTGATAGGCGTCCTAACCTTCTTTTTTGAAATGTATTTACACGTAAGGACCTCCCCAGTTTCTCTGTCGCTGCACAGGTACGTAATCCCGAACTCCCCTCGTCCCAGCTCTCACCCGAGCTCATACTTCTTCGCTATTTCATGTCCATTGCAATCGTCCAGCACGCTCAGATGTGAGGGTCGTGTAGGTTTCTTCTTGTTGGTAGTGGTGGTCACGACGTTGGTGTCGTCGTAATGAGGGTGATCCTCTGTAACAGTTCTATTCTGTTCTGTCTTGTCCGATAACCCTAAAGCTCCAGACGCTGCAGCAGCAGTAATGGTAGACTGGACTGTGCAAATTTCAGGCTTTTGGCAAAACGATTTTGTGAAGGAAGCTCCAACTCTTGGATTGATGGTGATGGGACATGTGCCACTGTGCACCTAACCTGATCAACAATCAACGATGGAAATTATCCGAATCGTTGGACGAAAATATCTACGGATGAAAAAAAAAGCATTAACTTCAGGGAGTAGACTCCCACTTGTTGAAACGCCTTAAGGCGTAAGAAATGCCTTACGACGTAATGATATTAAAATTTATAATTAAAAAAAAATATTTTATAATATATATATATATATATATATATATATATATAATTGAGATGATGAGCGTGTTCCGAATTTCTATAGTCAATATTTTTCTTTTTTCCGAACTTCTCTAGTCAATATTTTTCTTTTTAAGCGGGAGGTGGAGAACGTGGTGATGACAAGGTTTGTGGTGGACGTGTACTACAAAGCAAATTCCATTCATGATGCTTCTTTTTAAGCAGAAGGTACGTCATGACAAGGTTTGAGGTGGACTCGCACTGCAATGCAAATTCCATTCATGATGTTTCTTTTTAAGCAGAAGGTACGTCATGACAAGGTTTGAGGTGGACTCGCACTGCAAAGCAAATTCCATTCTTTTAGACCCTTTTGGTGTATAATATAATATAATATAATATATATATATATATATATAGTGTTTAGTTTGTTGGAATTTGGTGTATAATTTTTTGTATTTTTGGACTGTCTTATAAGCTATTCTTAACCTAGCTAACGTTAAAATATTTCCTTCCTTCTTTCCTATATACTATTAAGTTTGTAGAATTTTGCATCTTTCACCTGTTTTTATTGTGTATGGCATGTACTTGTCCATATGGCTGTTGACCCCACCGAAACGTACAGTCCACTGAGTGTTTCCTCCACCTAAAAAAGAGATACCCTTTGATGTGGTTGCATGGTCGGCCTCTGCGAGTACAGCTAAAAACGCATAGTACTTTAAAGTTGAAATATACGACGGTGACGGTGACGATGACTCTAAGTGTATTGACGCGCATAAACAAAGAAGGAATGAAGAGTTAAATATGGGCAAGAGCTATCTATTGAGCTGCAGAGCATTTAATGCGGCCCCAGCTGTCTTGATGACCGTTGGATCTCTAACAGCTCAAAATCGAAGGATCATCAAGCTTGCTTGAGCTGCAGTAAATGCTGTGCAGCTCAATGAATAGCTCTTGCCTTAAATATGTGTGTATCTCTGCCCACCGTTACCATTTTCGTTACATTCTTCCCCACCAATATTTGTGCTGTGCGCCCCTCTCAGAGCCCCTGGCAATTTGTATTGATCGAGCTAAGTTCCCCATAAATTTGTTTCTATTTTTCAATTACCAATGGCTGCCGCCACGTCCACCTCGAACGCTATCTGCAATTCCTACCGCCACGATGTTTTTATTAATCATCGTGGTGTCGATGTAACGAAGACCTTCGCCAGCCATTTATATCGTCGTCTTCTTTCACATGGGCTGACAGCGTTTCTAGACTACGAGGAATTGCAAGTTGGACGCAACTTCGAAACTGAAATAAAAGAAGCTATCAGAACAGCCTCCGTGCACGTGGCCATTTTCTCTAAGAGATATGCCGAGTCAGAGTGGTGTCTGAAAGAGCTGGTGCTCATGTTGAAGACTGGGGCTCTTATTATTCCAGTGTTTCACAATGTCCCGCCTACTGTTCTCCGGTGCACACGGGGAATCTATGCTCAAGCCTTAGACAAGCTCAAAAGTAAGACAGAGCTCAGCACGATCGAGGAGTGGAGAAATGCTCTTAAAAGAGTTGCAGGAATAAGTGGGTTAGAACTGGAGAAGTTTAACAAGTGAGAACTCCAACTTCCCTCGCATAGAATATGTAATATGTAAATGAAACTTTACTCTATAATTTGATTTATTTTCTAACTAGAAGGGGTGCTAGTAGATGAGGTCGTTAAACGTGTGTTGAAGAAGGTGGAGAAAACAAGGTTGCGCGTAGCCAAATATCCTACTGGAGTCGATGAGAAAGTAATAGATTTCAAAATGAGAGTATTATCGCAGAAGCACAACGGAAGAGTCGGCATCACCGGCTTGTGTGGTGTGGGCAAGACAACTCTGGCTAAAGCGCTCTTCAATATGGAGAGTTCACGGTACTCTAAATCCCACTTTCTATCCGATGTTAGAGAAAATGCTAAAACCTCATTGCCTTCCTTGCAGAGGCAACTTCTCGAGGGTTTGTTTCAATTGAATAATGTGCAAATATACAACCCTGGTCAAGGTACAGAGCTTCTCCGTGAGCATCTCTCTAAGTACAGAGATTCAGTATTTATAGTTTTAGATGATGTGGATCATGTGGATCAAGTGGATGCACTTTTGCCTGTGGATGTCCATAATGGCTTAGTTTTGATCACATCCCGTGACAAGAAAGTCCTCGAAATGTCAAGAGTACAAGAGTCATCCATTTATAAGTTGACTAGCCTCAATAACGCGCCAGAGAGCTCTTCTGCTCGCATGCTTTCTGCCATAGAGCTCCACTGCCCGGATTTGAAGCTCTGGTTGACAAATTTGTAAGGGCTTGCGATGGATTACCTTTGTCTTTAAAGGTATTGGGGTCAAATCTTAGTGCAAAGAGAGATAAATCTGAATGGAAAGAGGAATTGGAGAGTCTTGAGCAAATACTTCCGCATGACATCCAAAAGAAGCTTCAAATTAGTTACGATTCACTTCAGACACACGAGAAACAGATGTTCTTAGATGTTGCCTGTTTTTTCATAGGAAACTACAAGGACACCGTCATTAGAATATGGGGCCGGCTAGGTAGATGGTGGTTTCAAACTTTACTGCACAAATGTCTGGTCGAGGAGGAGGAGGTTCGCTGTGGCAATATGATAATTAAAATGCATGATCACCTACTAGATCTCGGATCTTGCTAAGGATTCAAAACCACAACATATTATATGGCATGGGAAAACGAAGAATATTGATGACTCATCTGTAAGTACTCCGTCATTCAGTTGACCTAAAAAAAACTATGTTCACAGTTTTTACAGACAAGTTTTCTATAAATTAGCTAATAAAAATCTGTTCAAAGTTTTCAAATTCTTTAGTGCCTTCCAAAACTGAACAAGACGTTGGAGACGACGTGCAGGGAATTAAGATGCTCAGTAGTAAATCTGAAGATGGAGATGATGTGAAGAAGCTTCCATACGACGAAGTGAAGAAGTTACAACTTCTAGAAATTGACTTTGATCCCGAGAATGACTTTGAGAGGATACCAAATCTCAAATGGTTTCGTTACCGGCCCGGGAATGACTTTAAGAGGATTCCAACGAAGAAGTTACTGGTCCCTCGTTGGATTGCAACGAAGAATTTACTGGTGTTGGACGTGCAAGCGAAAGCGGAAGATTTGTGGGAAGAGGTAAATAGGAATTTGTAACTAATTAAAAGTTTGTATGCTTGTTTACTATTTATTAATATTAATATTAATATTTAACCACATAAATGAATGAATTACAAGGGTTTAGAAGACATCCATCTATTATCTTTAGAATAATTGGAATACGTGAACATATGCAGGCAAGCCCACCTTTGCTGTTGCGAGAGTTACATGTGAATGCTCCCATGTGGCAAATTCCGAAGTCCATAGTGTAAGACTAGATTTAGAAAATTCACTCTTACGTTGTCCATATGAAGAGACGGGTTCTTGGCAGCCGTTTCTTTTCTCCTACTCTGATGGACAGGTGGAGAATAAAGGCCTTGGGGAAACCGGTCCTCTCTCTGCCTATAAATGATCCTTTCAGAATACCCATCACACAAGCTGAAGGAACGCATTGGGCCAGGGTAAAGAGAGAGAAACCGCTTTCTGTTCTGTGCTAGGTTTCTTCAATACGTCGCTGGAAAGGAGCAGCAGTGACAGAGGTGTCTGGAATCAAACTCAGGCTGTCAAGATGGAACAAGGTATTACGAATTTGCTGTCTATATTCCGCTGTTTATTTATTGCTTATCAATGGAAAGTTTCAGATCCTTAAACGCTAACATTGGTATCAGAGCCTTGTTTTAAACTTTCCTTTGATCGAATGCGATCTGGTTTCGGGGTTCTGCTCCTTTGATTTGTGTGTACGCTCAGCTAGGGTTTATCGAAACCTTTTCACCAAAACTACCCCTAAATCCAGAAGGCCAAAGAAGGGTGCGTTTTGCTTATTTTTTTTTATCCTACGCTTGTTTGGAGACGGGAAATTTTTATGACGAAATAATATATTTATTGCTTGAGATCTGTAATGTGTCATTGGCGTTGATGTCACCAAATATCATGAGGTTAGCAATGGCTTCCTCGTCTTACAAATTCCTTTCAAACCGCAAAATCCCACTTGACATCGTCATTTCTCGGACTTCGTCACAGAAATCAATTAAGAGCTTTGCCCTTTTGTCATCAATGCCCGATGTCAACATTCCCAAAGGAAGAAAACTGCCCATTTTCCTGTTTGATGTGATGGGCACGATCGTTCGGGATCCATTCTATGAAGACATCCCTCGTTTTTTTGGGTATGGACTTCAATTTCATCTTCGCCATGTATGTTTCTTTAGAGTTAAGGTCGATGGATTTTTGTCTCGTCTTAAAGTTGGCGAGTATATTCTGCATTCATTGAGTAATCTGAAAAATAATAATAAAGTATTGTTTTTTCTTCATGAAATGTTGAATATCGTAGAAAGCTGAAACAACTAATTTCAATCGGAGAAAGCTGAAACCGCTAATTTCAGTCCTATGAGTGAGGCATCCTCGGTCTTCAGTGGGTACTTCAAAGAATTTTTTTGGCGATTCCCGCCACGCTTTTCATGACTGTCTCTGGCATGCCATAGTTGACTATCTGTGTTTGATCATATCAAGTTTCAACTATAACATATGTGGCCAGATGAATATAGTACACAGTTGTTCAGAAATGAAATTTGAAACAGTCAGAAGAACACATAATGATAACATTATAGACTGATAACAAACATAGAGCTAAATATATTTAACAGTAATATGCATATCTTGTACTTCAACAAAAAGAAAAAGTTTAACCTATGGTTATTATACTTGCATAATGAGATTGTTCAATGTTTGTTTGCTTGTAGTGAACAATATTATATTCTATAGTTCATCTATGCATTCTGGCATAGAGGTATGCAGAGAATATAAATCATTGTATAAATTATTGTATAAATTCCTGGGTCTTTTATACTGTTACTCTGTCACATTAAAATGCTTTCTTTTGCCATAGTGAATGATGACAGAACTCTATTTAAACACATTATTGTTGAATCAATATGCAG
>LPNX010272514.1:29491-74608 GCA_001517045.1 Pseudotsuga menziesii
CGCAGCTATATTCTTCTCTAAAAATGACAGGTATTCTAATGGTGCTAAACACATGGAACTAAAATACTTTGCCGTTAAAGAAGAAGTTCAGAAACAACGAGTGTCAATTGAACACATAAGCACTCTGCTCATGGTTGCAGATCCATTGACAAAAGGATTGCCACCGAAGACATTTAAAGAACATGCTTATAGAATGGGGATTGAACGTAGCACATAACAGTTGCTACTTTTATGAAATGAATCATGTTGTTTGTTTTATTTGACACTCTGAGATCTTAATAAAAGTGTTTCTGTTTGATAAATCCTGTTCTAAAAGTGTACGTACATGTATGAGAATAAATGAATGATGACAGGAATAGTCTCTGACAAGGGACATTATTGTTGGACCTTATGAAATCACTCTTTGTTTACAGACTTATTAAACAGGTTACTAATGTCGTGGTGCATGAAAGGGACTATGTTGTCCTATTAACATGGAACCGTCATGACTCGCATTACTAGGTTGTTTAATTATAGTATTATGATGACCAAACTGAAAACCAAGATGAATGTGACTTATGGCGCACCTAATGTATACTTTGATAAACTCTAACATTAAGTTATCATATGTGCCAAGTGGGAGAATGTAAGACTAGATTTATAAAATTCACTCTTACGTTGTCCATATGAAGAGACGGGTTCTTGGCAGCCGTTTCTTTTCTCCTACTCTGATGGACAGGTGGAGAATAAAGGCCTTGGGGAAACCGGTCCTCTCTCTGCCTATAAATGATCCTTTCAGAATACCCATCACACAAGCTGAAGGAACGCATTGGTCCAGGGTAAAGAGAGAGAAACCGCTTTCTGTTCTGTGCTAGGTTTCTTCAATACGTCGCTGGAAAGGAGCAGCAGTGACAGAGGTGTCTGGAATCAAACTCAAGCTGTCAAGATGGAACAAGGTATTACGAATTTGCTGTCTATATTCCGCTGTTTATTTATTGCTTATCAATGGAAAGTTTCAGATCCTTAAACGCTAACACATAGGGCAGTTGAAGTACCTGGAATGGATGGAGTTGGAAGCATTGAATGTCGATTTTCCAAAGGAATTTGGTCAGTTGCTTTCCTTGAAACACTTGCGGTTGCGCATGGAACGCATGGAGTTGCTGCCAGATTCCTTGGGTCATCTAACAAACTTGGAGTACCTCGAATTGTCTTAATGTAGATATTTGAAGAGGCTTCCATATACATTCGAGAATTTAATTAAACTTAAATATCTTGAATTAAGTGAGTGTTCGAAGCGGAAGAGCATAGAGGGGTTGGCACAGCTCACACTGCTTCGACAACTAGATGTTTCTTACTGCTCTGAGTTAGAAGGGGTGCTCGACGTAGCACATTTGAAGTCGTTGGAGGTGTTGGAGGAACGTGAGAGCATAGAGGGGTTGGCACAGCTCACACTGCTCCGAGAACTACACGTTTCTTGGTGCGTTGAGTTAGAGGTGCTCGACGTAGGACATATGAAGTCGTTGGAGGTGTTGAAGGCATATATGTGTGTTGGAAGCTGAAGAGCATAGAGGGGTTGGCACAGCTCACACTGTTCCGAGAAGTTAGAAAAGATGCCAGGAGTTAAAACATTTGCGGTCATTGAGGTCGTTTGTGTTGCGAGCATTTGAATAGGTGAATCTTGTCCTTGAGTAGGGGATTTTACTTGGCTAGGGCAGGTGTTAAATTTGATAGGCGCCTTTACCTATGAGGTAACTATTTTAAATTTGACACGAAGGTGAATTTGTAAACTTTTTAAAATTTTACGGTGAATTTGTAATTTCTTTTATGATGTTTTTGTTTTTTTATGTAAATATATATAAGGGAGATCAAATACTTTTTAAAGAAAGATTTTTAGATTTTGTTTTTTTATATTTTGGGTGATGATTTATGATGGAATAGTATGAAAATATATCTCACTAAAGAGTTTAAGTGATTGTTCTGGTTGTAAACAAACAGTTTTGGTTTAACTCTTTTATCATTGTTAGTGCCTTTTGAAAATTGACATAACAATTCCAGATTGTGAATTACCTTCAAAAATATATATATTTTAGAAAGAAAAAATATTTTAAAAAAAGTTATTTATTTTAATTTTTTATATTTTAAGCAATATTTATACCAATAATACATGTTTTATTAAAAAAATATTTTATTCTTAGTTAAATTATTAATAAAAATATACTTTATAAATCTAAATAACAAATATCTAATGCTAGCAGAAAACTTATAGTTTCTCTGTGCTTCTCAACACTAACATCCAGTGAGTACGGGTCCAAATTGCCAATATTATGCAAATTGTAATAATAAAGGTACGCAAGTTACAACATTATAAATCTAGGACTTTTTATTTGATTAAGGTATATTTTTTATTTATAATTTAATTTTTTGATTGACTTAGAAATAGATGATAAGATTTAATTTCTTTTGTGGTGGATATTTTTTTAAAGATAATTGTTATATTTAAAAAATAAAAATATTTTTTTTAAACAATCATATATGGGTGAATCCATGAAGATTGGTAACACTTTTTTGGCCAAAACTAATGGTGAAAGTTTAACTTTTTCTCATTTATTAAATTGAAGCTATCAAAAAGTATATATGCCTTGTGAACTTCGACACAACAAAAATACAAATTGTAGGGAATTGTGTTGTCTTTCCACCTATATTTAAAAAAATAAATATTATTTAATATGTCAAAATTGCATTTAATGATAAGTTTGTTTTTCTAAATTTAAGGAAAAGTTAACAAGTAGTTTGTCTGCACATAAAATGACATATTGATAATGTATAATTTTTCGAAAAAAAATATGAACATAATCTACACAAAATTCACTAGGGATATATATTTTTTGAAAATTATATTTTTTTATTAATTTTCAAAACTAATCATTGAAATTTTTAAGCACATTTTGTACACATGTGTGTGTAGGTAAAAATAAATTTACTGGTTTAAAAAATTGAAAAACTAAAAATACATTTTTGAAGAGCATGCATTGGTCTAGGGTGTATATATTTTTTGAGTTTTTTTGGTTTTGCACTTTTTATGTTATTGATTTTTCTGTGTTGATTCGAAGTTGTAGACATGGTTTTCTAAGTGTATAAGTTTGAAAAAAAAAAATCATATGAACTCATCAACTTGTAAATTATATGTCAATGGATAGAGAATTCATTAACAAATCTATTGGTATGAAGCCTGCCACCTAAGGTGCATCATAGGCCAGAGTTTAGGTAGGGTAAGCATGCAAGTAAAATTAGAATTGCAAAAATAGGGCTAAAAACTCATTTTTAAAGTTCTTGATCGAGCTAATAACTTGTTCGGGATTTTTAAATATATTGATTGAGGGTTTAAGTGTGGTTAAACCAAAAGATCGAGCTTTCGTGAGTTATTATGAGTTATTAGCTTTTAAATGCTTGATCTAGTTTTTTCAAAAAACTTGATCTATATTTTTAAAAAGATCAATCTAGAGTTTTAGAAAGATCAATTCAACTACAACAGTTAGATGGTGCAGTACTTCCAAAGCTTGTGAATGGAAGCCGCTTGAAGCCCTATTAGACGGGGGAAGGACCATGCAACGCCTAAGGGGTAGGGTAGCCAGAACGAGGAAGGGCGCACCATAAGGGGATGCGCAAGAGTAAGAGTAGTTTAGACGAAGCCGGTAGAATTTTGGAAGATCTGTCGCAACTGAAAGGTTGTGATCAACACTAGTTAAAGAGTACTAAATATAAGTAACTAGACGACACCGCACACTGCTAAAGGGGGTTGTGGCTCAGGAAGAAAAGATTGCACACCAGGATGGGGCTGTGCCAAGATAAAGGGGTGGTGGCTGAGGAAGAAGAAGTTGCACTCCAGGATGGGGCTGCGCTAAGAGAAAGGGGTGGTGGTTGAGAGAAAAGAGGTTGTGTGCCAGGATGGGGCCGCGCCAAGAGAAAGGGGTTGTGGCTGAGAACGAAGAGGTTGTGCCAAGAAAAGGTTATGCGACTGGATGGGGTTGCGTGCCCAGATGAGGCTTCGCTAAGGAGATGAGGATGCATGGTTGAGCCTGACGAAGGGAAGGGATTGGATGACAGGTGGTTGCCGTGAAAAAATGAGTGGCTCATACTGGACGGAAGAAACCGTGATGGTGACCAAACATCACATTACTACTCCATAACGTCTGACAAAAGCATGTGACTGACAACACGTTTCGGTGTTACATCTAATGATAGAAGATCCAAGAGCCGGGGTGGCAGAATCAACAGCGTATTTGGCACACTACTGAATTATTTAGTCATAATAATGCACTCGAACGAGTCATGATGGAATCTGAAATGAAAAGGGTGTTACAAGCAGAGGGTCGACAACTGAGCAAACACCATTAGGCAGAGTTGCACTATGCAAAGTTGCAGAAAGGGTTGGGCTGGGTAGTGGAAGGGAGCTTCGTTGTGTGAGGCAACAACCATCTTAGGGGAAATGCAGTCTACCCTTGGTATGGGGCAGACTGTGAGTGAGAATGTTGTCTCAACGAAAATTGATGAAGAAGTTGCAGGTATGCGGGTTAACTTGCTTGGGGTAGAAGTTTCTGGCAAAGTCATCCTTGGCTGTATTTCCTTTAGTCGGTCTGAGGCGCATACTAAGACACCCATAAGGAATCCAGATAGGCCCAGAGTTCTTGCCCCACTTGAAAAAGTCTACAGGAACAAGGAATCGAGTTGACTTCAGGTAGTCTGGGTTGAGCCTGAATGCAAGGAAGGACACAGGGGTGGAAGCGGGACTGGATTTAGAGTTTGCAGCTGCAGACAATTGTCGGCTAGCAAAATGCTTCCCGATAAGCGACGACAAATCAAGAATGATGTACTATTCATAGATGCCGGAGCATAATGGCACTGCAGGATACACCATTGTAGAGGTGCACCAAGGTTCGTCACAGTTGACCTTGGAGGAATCAGTTGCTTCCAACTGCACAATTCAGTAAGTTCAAAAAAGTCGCATACTGTTACCTATGAGAGGTTTTCTGCCTGTCAGGTTGCTGAGTCCACCATGTCTAGCTGACATGGCTTGAGGACGAGCCACAAGACTGTGTTGGGGGCCTGGTGACAAGGGGTTGGAGGTAAGTGAGTTGGGGAGCATCTAGGATGCTGCGCAAGCCAAAGATAGCACGAGAAGTGAAAAATAGTCCACTTTTATATTTTCATGTCACTTTTTGTAATCATTTGACAATTTCTTCGGAATATTGGTCCTTAATGGTTAAGTTTGTTAGAATTTTGTTATAAGTTAGTTAGAAGTGGACCTTGAATGTAAAGGCGCAAGCCTATAAATAGAACAATTTTTCATGTAATGATAATATATATTCCATCGATAGATGTTGTGGAGAGCAATACAGGGATAGAGTACTGGATGTAATAATGGGTTGTCATCTATTTTTTATCTGCGAGTTGGTTTGCATACGTAATAAAATGAGTTGTGGATTGCTCTGAAATTTTGTTGCTCTTTATCTTTTCCTATCTTACACTACTGCGATTCTGATGTTGAATCAGGAATAGATATACTTATGATTGTTTCTATTGATGGATGCTATTATTTCATTTCTTACACTGATGCGATTCTGATGTTGAATGAGGAATAGATCTGCTTATGATGATTTCTTCTTATGGATATTGTTGCCCTTTAGATCTGTTTCCCCTTTTATAGATCGGTTATAACAATGAATGATTATTTTTGAACAAGTAAGTAGATTGGATCTAGAATATAAGGTGATGAATATCGACTGTCCCAACCCTCTTCCATACTATGAAAACTTGGTTTCGACAGCTCTCCCTTCAACATCTCAACTGAGACCTCATCCACTCTGTAGGTGTTGCTGGATAAGGTGAAACCTATCTGGGCCGATGCTCAGGGAGATCGCCACATGCTGAGTGTCGACAGAGTAGAACCCCTATCGATTGGTTTTTACTGGTTGGGATCGTTCCAACAATGGTTCTTGAGCCCAGGTGGTCCAGGGGTCTAGGGATGAGGTTTCCATGAAGCCAAGCTTTGATAAGCTTCACGAAACTTCTCTTTTTACCTTTAAAACTCGAGCATCCCTCTTTGTCCACTGAGACAAACCATTACCCAAAGTGCACCACTCATTGTATGAAGACATGTGGCAGTGGCACCGCTTTTTGTTCATGGAAAACATGCATTACATGTAGGGGTAACACACATTGTATACAAGGAAAGTGTGGT
Organism: Pseudotsuga menziesii; assembly: GCA_001517045.1. Lineage (NCBI taxonomy): Eukaryota > Viridiplantae > Streptophyta > Pinopsida > Pinales > Pinaceae > Pseudotsuga > Pseudotsuga menziesii. Next base: position 35,709 of record LPNX010272514.1, read on the forward strand.
GGTGAAAAAGGAATGAAACCATTAATCTTGGCCTATTTCCAGCTTCATATCTTGAGGATTTGAGGCAAATTCTGATATTTGGTTCTCATTGGATGATGATCATGAGAAATGTATATAACATAATGCCCCCCAAATCATGAGGCTAGAGGGATAGGATAGGTGAAGGCTTTGCAAGAACAAGTTATCACTTCGAGGAAAGAGTTCACTGATCAGAGATCTTCAACAACCCAGCTTATTTTGCAATACATCAACACTCTGATTCATATCCATATGAATCTCATCATGGCTACGAACCAATACAAAGCAGATCCATGTGAGGTACAAACAATCATGGCTACTATAATACAATGTAGATCCATGTGAAGAAGACTCAAACTTGGACAGAGCTACCAGACATACAATGTAGATCTATGTTGTATAGACGCAAATTTGAGCACAACCATGACCATACAAATATGGATCCATGCTAGGAATCCTATAAACAACCCACCACAGCCTAGGGAAAGCAATGAGCGCTTAACATATACCAGGGTTTTCGTCTCGTCTTCAACAAAGTACGATTCTATCCATGTGATTACAATGTCTTGATGTTGAACATGGTAGAAACCACTTGATTATCGGTCAATGATGAGAATCGTTAACAAGTGCGAGGGATATCACCATTGATGTCGATGATTCCCAAAGTACCCTAGTACATTCCTCTGAATATGAATAGATGATTTGATGTCGAACAATTGGTTGAATATTTTGATCAAAGGTCAATGATGTAAACCTATAGTCGAAAGCGAGAAAACCTGTCATTAAGGCATATAGGTCTCAAGGTACTGCTTTGTTTCTAAGACTAATTCCTGGATGATGAGTTGAATTTGACAGGAATAGTCTCGTTGAAGGAGGGCCATGATGAATCCCACATCAACAACACAAAAATCGGAACAAAGTTCTCGAATTTGAGCATGAATTAACCATAGGACTGACTCAAAGGTAACTGACACAAAGGTAGTTTTGACTGTAGATGCAAAATCTCAACATAATTTTCCTTTGAACATAGGGTGGCACGACCAAAGACTTGGCAGCATTGACTTGATGAGGCAGATACCAAGACATAATGTGACGATGGATGATGCATTATTTAAAAGACTCAAAGGAGTAACACAACTCATGAAAGTGAATTGACTCGGAAGCAAGATGAATACCCAATTAATTGATTGAAATGCAAACAAGTGTCATGTTCAAAGGTGACTAAAATGTGTCATTATTGCAAATGAAATATAGTTCCCTTCCCTTACTTTCCCCATCATGATTGACGAGTGTCTCTTTTTCATTTTTACGAGTTCAAAGAGGGTAACAAATACTCGTTGTAGCTTATCATAGGATAAGTCCATTCTCACATTTTTTACAAACCTGAGAGAGGATGGGTTCGTTCCCAAACTAGGGTGTCTCAATGTTTAATTTAACGAGTCCATTGAAAGTAAACTTGGTATCGTTCACATTTTGAGAGTCTGAACGAAACAGAAGAAGAATCTAAAAGGTCCTTTTTTCATATGATTTAGTCTCCAAGGCTCGAAAAAGTATAACATAATACCTTAGATAACTCTTCTAGTCAATGATTAGAGTATTCCTTTTTCGTACTTAGTCTATCTAAATCTAAAAAGGGGTAAAATACCATCGGAAATACGACTCTTCAGGTCCTTTTACGAGCGTGAAGAAGACAAGTTCACTCGGGAATCTTTTCACATTTTAAGATTATGAAAAGATCTTAAAGAAGACTCTACTAGAGTTTCTTTTCATGAAAAAATTTTAACGAGCCTGAAAAGGAAGTAAAATTTTACTTGGAAATTTAGTACTAGGTTTAACAAGCACAACTAAAATTTCGAAAATAACGCTCAAGAGATTTTTCCATTTTGTGCGAGGAGGAAAAAGTAAAAAATAAACTCATTCATAATCAAGAAATTCACTTCACCATGCCCTGCAAAACCTCCAAATGACTATTACACTCTGAAAACATTAAAAAACTAGGTTTTATAGACTATTTAAGGGTAAATATTAATAAAATAGTTAAATAAATACAATAAAACAAAAAAAAAATTCGAATAAAATCTAGTAAATAGTAAAAAAGACTTACCATTTGCATTTTTACTATTTGGAGAGCACTATGAGCCATTTGTGTGTAGATTTCAAGTGAGGATTGCAGAGCCGTCATTTAACCATTTCCAGAACCGTCAGTTCCGTCTTTAACTCTTCATTAAATAGGTTTATATCAAGGGGAAAAGGCTGGTTAGAAAGGGATACATTAGACCTAAAACATTTGGAGAAAAAAGGATGCTTCTCTTAAATGGTTGCATGCCCAAACAACTGGATTAGGTCTTCTTCTATAAATTCCTCTCGGCTCTGGGTAAATGAAGGTGGGATGACAAGAGAATCCCGGACAACAAGGGAATTTACAGGGAAAATGGTTTTGGTTTTAGCCAATTCCGTTACTGCTCTCTCAGAGGAGGAGCAATTTAATGCACAACAGTCAACAAAATGTAGGAAATTTAGGGTTTGGTCCGAAAAGAAATGGTAAAAATGGGACTGGAAGACATCGTGTAGGTCAATTCCCTATTCCTTAAAGGATTCTAGCTTGGGTGTTAGTTGATGAACAGGGCCAAAAGACAAAATAGTATAAAAAATATCACCATCTCTATCTTCAAAAACATTGTCTATTTTTTGAAACTCTAAGATCTCTATTTGTCCTTAAGCCCCTTCCTTTTACCCGTGAACCAAAATAGTGCTAACAACTAGCTCCAACTGGGGACACTATCCTCCTTGAAAGGTAGCAAAGAACCCGCAGACCAGTGCCAACATCATTCTCTATACAAAATCTCTTCAAAAACTAAAAATTCAAATTTCTTTTTTCTTTTCTGTAAATAAATCAAAGAAAATGACAAATCTTAAGATCTTAGGGCCTTCTCTTCGGGCTTCAAATCCTTCAAATTTATCATCTGTACTCATTTCTCATTTTAAAAAAAATATACATCTAATATACAAAATACCTCCATCCTCAAGACAAGCAATGTTTCATAAATATTCCATTAGCAGGGCCCCCCTTAAGTTGAACCCTATTTTGATGTTTCAAATAAAAGATTTATCCACTCTATAAACAACAATAATATATGGTCCTTTCCACAAATGATCAAATTTACCATGTTTAACCTCTTTTCTTGCCTCCCACTTTAGAACTAGATCATCAACTTGAAACTGTTCTTCTTCAACCCTCATGTCAAAGGTTATCTTCATTTTTTCTTGGTGTACCTGCACTTTGTCATAATCCTTTTCTCTTACCTCATTCAATTCAATGATCTGATGTATTCTCCTCTACATATGATTTGGCTCTTCCTCTTGTTCCTGTAGTGGATTCATTATAGGAAAACCTAAATATACCAGAAATACCACCTCTGCTCCATATACCAACTGAAAAGGTGACATACCAATAGCTCTCTTAGTACTTAGTATGCCCATAAAACATACTTGAATTTAGTGTGACAAGCTCTCTTGTTCTCCTCCAATAGCTTCTTTATTCATTAGAGGAATTTTGGGGTCTAAAATGGGCCTCATAAGGAAAATAATAAAATAATAGTTAAAATAATAAAATAATGGTTAAAATAATAAAATAATATTAATTAATTTTGGAGGAAGAAAGAAAAAAACTACTTTTTGTGTTCGTATTTTCGACATATCTCCCTGTGTTTTTACTCAAATTCCGATCGGGAGAGCTCGTTGGATGCGGAATTTGATTCCGCATCCAACGAGTACCCACACTGCATACTTTTGACGGACCCCGCTACCCCAAAAACTAGAAATATCTGAAAAAACGTGATGATGGTTGAATTGGCATATTTGTCATTAAAAAAAACTACTTTTTTTGTTCGTATTTTCGACATATCTCCCTGTGTTTTTACTCAAATTTCGATCGGGAGAGCTCGTTGGATGCGGAATTTGATTCCGCATCCAACGAGTACCCACACTGCATACTTTTGACGGACCCCGCTACCCCAAAAACTAGAAATACCTGAAAAATGTGATGATGATGTCATCATCACGTTTTTTCAGGTATTTCTTGTTTTTGGGGTAGCCGGGTCCGTCAAAAGTATGCAGTGTGGGTACTTGTTGGATGCAGAATCAAATTCCACATCCAACAAGCTCTCTCGATCAAAATTTGAGTAAAAACACAATGAGATATGTCGAAAATACGAACAAAAAAGGTAGTTTTTTTTAATGACAAATATATCAATTCAACCATTATGGTTGACTTATTTTATTGAAATTCTATTGGTTCTTGAATTCCAACTCACAAAAACTTATTTTGGCACGTTTTCTTATAAGGCCCATTTTAGACCCCAAATTTCCTCTAATGATTCTTACTAAATTCTTGTTTGAGGATTCAACAATCCCATTCCCTTGAGGATAATATGCAGTAGAATGATTTAAGCTGATATGATATTTGTGACAAAAATTGATCATTTTCTTGGACTTGAAAGCTTGTGCATTATCAGTTACAAGTCTCCTGGGACATCCAAACCTTGACAAAATATTGTTTTCCAGAAAATCCATAATAACAACATCAGTATCCCTTCTAGTAGGTATGGCCTCAATCCATTTGGTAAAGTAATCAATTGCAGTCAAAATCCATCTATGCTGACCATAATAATTCAATTTTATTTCACCAATGAAATCCAAGCCCCATTGTTGAAATGGTGCTTCTACTAAAATCAGATTTAGTGGTAATGGCTTAACTTCCTCTTCCCATAAAAAATTTGACACTCATGGCAAGTTGTGACCTCTTTATAAACATCAGAAAACATTATAGCCCAACAAAACCCAACTCAATATTTTATTAGTGGTCACTTTCCAAGAGTGATGTCCTCCACACACTCCCTTGTGAAATTCCTTCATAGTCTGTTGGGGTTCAGTCTCCAATAAAAAATTCAGCAACATGCCCCATTGGGTCCTTCCAATATAAATATTGGTTCATAATTCAAAAATTTTCTGCCTTTAGCCTCATTGACCTGCCTCTGGTTTTACTTAATCCTATAGGTGCTTGTAAATTCTGCAAAACATATACAATGTCACTATACCAAGGAGATAAAGTGAAGTCCGTGACCTCTTGTAATATTGAATCCAACTGATTTGAAGCATTAGACAAGAAATTTAATTCCAAATATTCACAATTTTAACCAGTCATCAAGTTAGCTAATCCATGTCCTTTCACCAACTTTGTAGGCTTGATTTCTAAATCATACTCTAGCGAGACTGCTATCCATTTTTCTCTTTTTCCCTCTGGATCAGGATGAGTGATAAGGGAACATAAGCAATGATATGAGAATGTAAAATATACACCCTAAATTATTTCAAATACTTGACCAATGCATAGGCCTACTCTTCCATGATGTCATATTTCAATTCTCCATCCCTCAATATCTTGCTAAAGAAAGCAATGGGATGCTCTGCATTTTGTTGATTCTTTTGTAGCAATACTCCAGCTATTATGTGCTCAGAAGCAAAAGAGAAAACAATAAAGTCTTTAGAAAAATATGGACAAACTAGAACAGGTGCTTCAACTATTGCTTTCTTGATATCATTAAAAGACTTCTTAGATTCTATAGTCCATTTGATTTCACAGCCTTTTCTCAACCTATTTGTTACATTCCCTAACCCAATGCCTTTCCTTTGTATTCTATTTAGATGGAATTTTGTTTCCCAATTTATCATAACAAATTGTTCACATAATAGGCCCCAATATTTTGTGGTAGATTTGCATGGAGTAGAGGATATATTTTGGAATATTTCACCATTTCTAGAAAGTCATATTTTATAGCTTGCATAATATGGAAGCAACTTTCAAACTCTCTTAATCAGAGGCTTGTTTTTGAAGGATTTTGATAAGACTTATGCCATGATAATAACATACCTTGCCAGTATTTTGGGATTTCAATTTTGATTTCCAAATCAACCACAAGTAGCTGCCAGACTATTCTAAAGAAATTGAATTCCATGAAAAGTTGTTGCCAACTTTCCTTTGAATTCTTGCAGAGTTGGCATCAAGAGGGTCCTAACATACCTATTTTATTTATATTGTTAGTAATAAATAGTTCTTCTAGGAAACGATCCATCTAAAGAACTTCACTTTGGGTAGGGCTTCACACTTTTGGATTTCTCTCCACAATGTTGATCCAGGAAAGTTTCATTTTCTTCAATTAAAGTTTTGTATCCTTCTTTGACTGAATATGATGTACTTTTTGTGCCCCGCCCTCTGGTGTGTTAAACCTCCCTATGAATGGGGGATTTACCTGTAAGGTAAAATCATAGAGTATCCTAATGATTTCAAATGGCAAGGAAGGTTCCCAAGCTTCCAATCCTTCTATTCTCTTGAATATATAACCCATTGAGGGATGTCTGCTATGGTATGAAATTAATTTTCCGTCATCCACTTTTTAAGGTCTTTTAGATCTGGTACCTTTGAAAGGGGATAAGCTCATTCTATACTGTCTTTCTAGATTCTTATTTGGTTCCCATTTTTGGGGTTCCACGTGATTCAGTTATGAATGAGGGCCAGAGCAATAGAGCATAATATCCATATTGGGGAGCCATATTTATCCCCTTCTTTATGATATGAGCATCTTAGTATAGGGATATACAAGTACTTTTTCCTGAGTACAATTTTCCACCAACCATCTTCCCTAAAGAGTAATCTCCACAAGGCGTTGGCTCCCATAGCTCTGTTAATTAAAGCTAGTTCTTTTATTCCAATCCCACCTTGTTCTACAAGAGCAGTGACAATTCCAGTTAACCAAGTGTAACTTCTTGTTGGTACCATTATTTGGAGTTATTTGGTCAATAACCCCTGGAGAGGCGAGCATCGAGGAACATTAATAAAGAGGGTAGGAGCTTAAAACATAATTGATAAGAATAATTTTTACTGAGTCATTAAGGAAAATTCCCCTCCATTAAGTGAGCTTTTTTATAAACTTGTCTAGGATTCCATTCCAATCACTAGAGTTTTCATTTCCAAGCAAAAGAGGAATTCCCAAGTACTTGAAAGAGTGCCATCTCGTTTCATAGGAGAACCACAATAATTTAGCTAGATTTTGGACGTGTGTGTCTGATATGTTCTAGCCGTAAAGACAACCTTTACCTTTGTTTTCAATTCCTCCATAGGCATTGGTGTATACATTAATAACATATTTAAATTGAGTGGCAATGACAGACGAGGAACCACCCATTAAGAGTGCGTCATTTGTAAACTGGAGGTGATTTGCTTCTTTAGATCCTTTGGAAATTTCCATCCCTGGGATGTTTCCCATTATTATTTCTTGATATAGGAGACTACTAAAAGATTCATGCATCAAAATGTAGAGGAAAGGAAACATAGGGAATCACAGCCTGAAACCTCTCCTAATTTGAAATAAATTGACATATCTCCCATTTACGAAGGGTGCTATCTAGGGATGGATTATGCATTCTCTTATAAAATCCACAAAATTGTTGGAAAAACCAAATTTAGACATTGGCTGAAAGAGGAAGGAATGCCTTACTCTATTAAAGGAATTGGACATATCTGTCTTGATGGTGAATCCTTTTTCTTTCATGTTCTTGCTTGAATGTATATCTTTTTGGGATAGAAGAATATTATCCACAATTTGTTTTCCTTGGCTAAACCCACCCTGATTTTTTAAGACAATATTGAGAAGAATATTCTTCAAGGGATTAGCTAAAATTTTTTCAATAATTTCATACGAGGCATTACATAATGATATAGGTCCGAACCTCACAAAAATAACATGAATTTTTTCTTTGGGAATTAGAGCAAGAAAGGTTGAGTTTGTACGTGTACCAATTTTCTTTTTGGCCTCAAAATACCTAATCATTTGGTAGAAGTCATGCTTGATAATGCTCCATCAAGCTCTAAAAGTGATTGTGAACTTGTCTGGTACAAGCACTTTGTCATGTTCAAGAGTCCATATGGATTCAATAATTTCCTTTTCTATATTTGTTTTGCTCATTGTATTTATGCATGAAATTTGAGGAACTACCCCTAGCATTGTGTTCACATTCTCTTGAAGCTACTCTTCTTATTCAATGGAAATATTTTGGAAGTGTCTCTAAGTCCTCTTTTTATTTCGTCATTGTCTGTTATTTTTTCTCCCTTATATGAATGGATTTCTTGAATGTTATTCCTTATGATCCTGGATTTGGCTTGATTATGAAAAAATGTCATGTTTTTGTTCCCTTCCTTAAGCCATAAGATTTTGGATTTGATTCTCCAAAATTTTTCTTCTTTCCTTATTATGGATGTTAATGTATGGTGGATTAATTTTTCTTCATTTTGCAGTTGAATTGTGATTTCCTCACTCTCCATTCTTTCTTGGAGCTTGCTGATATATTTTTGTCTCTCTTTTCTTTACACTACAATCTCATTGTTGTGATTCTTTGAACGCCTTTTAGACCATCCTTAGCTTTGTTTCCTAAACAAAACTAGGAGAACCTGACACATTTTGTTGCCACTCTCTTTGAATTATATCAAGAGCCTTGTCCAAGTTGAGCCAAAGAGGATTGAACTTGAAGGGAAGGGGACCAAGATTTTCTTTATATTTTAGAGATACGGAGATGGACTTATGACCTGAAATCACTGAGGGGATGATATTGGAGAAAATGATAAAGTATTCTTCCAGATAGCTACTACTTATAAGGAATCTATTGAGTCTAGTTGCTATATGATCAATTCCTCTTCTTTTGTTAGACCGGGTGTACCTTCCTCTTTTTTTTTCACATCGAACATACACCATGCTAAGATTAGGTATTCTATGTTTTCTCTTGTTGCATCTCGGACTAGATTACCACCTTTTCCCATCTTGCATCATCACAATATTGAAATTTCCCACCATTACCATTATTTCAGTGTTTATCTTTTTTTTAAGGCTACTATCGATTCCCAACAATATCTTCTTTTCTTATTATCAACATGAGCATAAACATTTATTATCTTGAAACACTTACTAGATTGACTGTCCTCAATTTCCACATATAGCCAATGGATAGTTTCAATACTTTCAAGAAAATTCAGATGTTATGAGTTCCAAATTGTGCATATACCTCTAGAGGTTCCCCTAGAAGTTATTTCCTTGCTTTCGCTTTTGGGCCAAATCTTTTTCGCTGCTTGTGATGCTTCATTTTCTTGTAGTTTTTTCTCATGTATTAAGAAAACCTTGGGATTCTCTAACTTAACTAAATGCCTTGCTACTGCTTCTTTGTCCTTATCACCAAGTCCTCTATAGTTTTGGGAGATGATTTTCATTATTTCACTATTGGTTTGGTAGATCCCCCTCTCTCTAATTCATTTGATACAACAAGATTTTAGTACGATGTGTTTCTGGATACCAGAGATGGTAGATTCTATTATAGATTGAAGAACCAAGATTTTATCTTTGTTTGTTGCTTCTTCCATTTTATCTTTGTGTGATTTCTAACATTGTCTTTGTGGGATCTTTTCATCCTTCGATTATTCTTATTCCATGTGTTGAGCCTTGTTCATGGTAAGAACTTCTATGGGTTGTGGTTGTTTTGAGGGTTCGATTGGGTCAATGGTTGCTTATTGATTATAAATAATCAATGAGGAATAATTTGAGGGATATGAGGCTAGAAGGGGCAGCTTTTTTGATGATTCTGAGATATCTTCCAGCTGCAAAAGGGCATCAACCCAATTATTTTTCTTAAGCACAAATGATTCCGTAGATGAGGAGTTTGTAATTTTTTGGACTAAAGGGGGATTCTTTGCAGGTTTTTCCTAATATTGAGGACAACTAATTTCCGTTTGACAATATGCCATTGATATTCTCTATTTTCCTAGAGGTCCTGGGGGTTTTTGGGATAGTCTTCGGTGAAGTGGCCATACTTGTGGCAACCCTTACACTTAAATGTAAGATTCTTGTAATCTAACTTTTGGATGTGAGTCTAGTTGTGAAGATTAATCTTGATAGCTTCTTGTAAGCGCTTCTCAAGGTCAAATTGTTGCATATCCTTGCACAAGAAAACATACCAAATTTCATCTTTGACTTGTTTATATAAGTCCTGGTGGGATTCCCAATGGTCTTCAAGGAGGTTTCATCTCAATAATGGTGAGGTAGATGAGGTAGTTGAACCCATATTAGAACAAAATAGGGGACATCAAACTCTAGGTCAAAGTATGGATTCCACTAGTTTAAATACATTCTTATGGAGTCCATGAAGTAAGGACCGTTTCTAAACATGAGGTCTCTATCCTCCTTGAATTCAAAGAGAAAAGTGTAAAATCACTTATCATGAAAAAATAAGTTCATTTCTCCATTCATCAAAAGCATCCAATTATTGGTAAGCCCCGTTTCCATGGATCAGGGCGACGAACCAAGTCCCGTGAAATATCCAAATAAACCTTGCTCGACTAATGTGATGGCCTTCTTCCTACACAATGTATGACAAAGGGAAACCTAGGGAATCTCTTCAAGTATTTCCACAAATTTATGAGTGGGGGCAGGAGATCTAATTGACTGCTTGTTGAGGGAATTAATCAAGGATTTGAATGCAGTCTCTTGGGAGAGGTGTACACTCCCTTTCAGTTTTTCATTCGGAAGAGCCATCGTGAGGGCCATGTGTTTAAAATTGGGTTACTCTTTATTTCTATTTTTATGCTATTTTGGGAATTTGGTGCAAACATTTGGTATCAAACCCATTTTTGTTATAATTTTTTTCAGGGATGTATGATATAACAAAATTTTCGGGAGCCTCAAAACACATAGAAAAGTACTTGCGGTTAAAAAAAATTGGTCATAGTTCATTCTAAGTTCAAATTTATAGTCTATGGACGTTAGGGTTTTTTACTAGTCCAAAAACTAGTCTCAAACATGTGTCCTTGGTAAAACTATTATACTTGAAGCTCGAGAGTGCCACCTATTACATCAGAAAGAAGATGGACCATAATGGTCATGGTAAAAAATTCAAAAGAAGAACATGAAGATTAGACACATGTGAGTCGATACAAATTTGCTCTCCTAAAAGGGACAACAATCACATTTTTTTGTAAAGTTACCATAACTCTCTATTAGAAGATAAAAATTGGGTCAAAATTCTACAAGATGAAATTTCAAACTTAGAGGAGACAAAATTTTAGAGATAATTTAAGAGCAAAGTTGGTCAACAAGGCAACATACAAAACAGGGTTTTTAAAAGTATGTTAACTTGAAACTTGCATAAATCTTAATTGTAATATTTGTTTTGGGCAATTCAAAAGGTGTGATAAAGAGGAAATATAAAATAAATCTAGTAAATATCAGTGTGATCTAATGGAAAGAAGTGGAGAAAAATTACTTCCTTTTCTAAACCTCTCGAAATATCAACCATGATACATAAAGAAAATGAAGAAATTTATAACCAACTATTCAATTTGGAGGTCAAATATAAGGAATTGGGTGATAAGTCAATTACACGTCTTCAATTGGTAAAACACAAAAAGTGATATAGAAATTGAGTTGAAACTAAATTGAGTTGAGGTTACCAAATTTAATCGCCCACCCAAAGACAAATATTTGTGAGCCCAACATTTAATCCTCCGGTGAAAATTTCTAATGATCCAAACCCAATCGGTCTTGCCATAGCCTTTTGGTTTCTAAATTAAAGGTACCTAAAACTCATCGAAAAGTCCACCTGCTTGTAACCAAAAATATCATAAATATATTGCCTAGTCTCCTCGTCCACACTAGTATAAATGAAACATGATTTCTTGGAATTGTCTTTAATCCTGATGCCTTACGAAACAATTTAATAATATCATTTTAAGATTGCCACTCCATGATAGAGCAATGTCCAAAAAGAAGGACATCATCAACGTAGAAGAGGTAGCTAATGACGACAGTCCCTGCCACTTTGACCCCAGCAATATCCTTCAAATAAATACCATTGTGAATCAGTAGGTTGAGTCCCACGATTGCTAAAATGAACAAATAAGGAGACACTGGACATCCTTGTCAGAGACCCCGATTTCTAGAGAAGAAACAAGAGGGCGACCCATTGATAAGAACAACAAACCTGGAAGAAGTGATCGTACACCCCACAATCCATTCTGTGACTTCATAAGACAAACCAGTTTGTATAAGTATCAGTGTAAGGTAACACCAATCCAGTCGGTCATAGGCCTTAACAAGAACCATATTTAGAATAAATGCCTTTGTCTTTTCCTTCTTCAAGGAATGAAAGCATTCCCGAGCAATACTGGCTACATCCAGAAGTTGTATATTTGGCATAAATCCAAACTATCTGTCTAAGATAAAATTACCTAATATGGGTTTAAGCATGTCTGCAATGATTTTCGTAGTCAGTTTATATAGAAGGTTACAAAGAGAGATTGTTCGGTAATCACTGAACGTCTCCAAGTGGTATTTCTTCAGGATGAGAGTTATGTAGGTAGAATTCAAGGAACCATAAATTACCCTAGCTCTTCATGATTCATCAACATCTTCAGTGATTTCTTTTCCTAACATGTTGAAGAAATGATGGAAAAATTCAGCTATCTACCCATCTGGCCCGAGACTCTTGTCAATGGGGAAATTGGACAATACACTCTTTACCTCCTCCATATTTATCTGCTTACCAATCTGCGTGCTATCTTCCTTCCCAAAAGGTAGGGGAAAATATTGATAACCTTTAACTGATCCAACAAAGAAGAGGGTGCAGGTTTAGAAAATATATCCCAAAAGAAGTCTACAACATCCTTCTTTAAACCCTTTGCTTCAACACACCAATCACCCTTTGAGTATTTTAAACCCCATAATGAGTTTGTATTCCTATGATGCTTGGAAAACTGATGGAATAATTTTCAGTTACTATCTCTGTCTTTCAACCAAACTTCCCTACTCTTCTGCCTCATTGTTTCTTCTTGCACTTTTAGGAGTTGCCTCCCCTTTCCATCCAAAAGTATAATTCTCTCCTTTCTCTCATCTGAAAAAAGGTCTTCTTCCACATTTGAAATATATTGATACTCTTCCTCAATAAGCAACAACTCCTTTTCTTGTTATTCCTTCCTCCCTTTCTCCCATTTTCTAACCATGATTTTTAAAATAAATAACTTCTTGACCAGATGACACAACTGTGACAAACCTACCTCCACCTCCAAGTTAGTCTAGATATCCTTTACCAAATTGCAGAATTCGTCGTCAGCAAGCCAAACCGGATTGAACTTAAAAGGATAGTGTGCCAGATCAATATCCAAAGCTATTTCCAGCACTATAGCCTTATGGTCCAAGAAACCTGTAGCATAATCCCAGGAGGGATATCTCCCAATTGATTCACAAAGACAATCAACCATAAAAAATATGTCAAGTCTATTCACCACCACCGTTTAACCCCATCGACCATTTGACCAGGTGTGGGTTAGGATGGAGCGATTGATATCATTCAAATTTGTGGAATAAAAAACAAAAAGAAATAAATCAGATAACAGATGCAAATAATTAACTCCCCCCCATACTTCTTTAGGGGACACCATTGAGTTTAAAGCACCTACCAAGATAAGGGCTTTCTCCAATAAGATACTGGCCTGATTAACCTGTTCCCAGAAAGAGCGATGATTATGGTAAGGGCCATACACATTCAAGATTGGAATTGTATGAGAAAAAAATTTAAGTGAGCCTTCCACCAAACTGCCAACGATGGTGACAAAATCCATCAAGTCCTCCACATCAGGGTTCAAGGAAACCAATATGCCACCCAAAAAACCAACGAAATCCATCGCACAAACTCACTAAAGGGGTTTTAGCTTAAGAAAGTAATCACATGTAGCCCCCGTCAACAACATAGTTTCTTGTAGTGAAAGAATCCTCGGATGCAAGTTCCTGATCAAATTCTTAAGGGCAGTTCATTTTGGGCCACCAACAAGTCCCGTAATATTGAAAGAGACCAATATCATTTTAAAGCCACATCAGGGGCTGTAATCTCTCTAATAGCTTGAGGATACGTTGGATTTACCGCCAAGGAAAGACTTGTCAAACCCTTATCAAATAAGGAAGGTACCCAAGGATTCAGATAAGAAGGTTCCAAAGGAGTGTTTGTGCGTGCCTTCCCTATCCCTTTCTTGGATTTTGACTTGCGAGGCTTACAGATAGTGATGTTAGGGTTACAGATGGAGGATATGGGGAAAATGGTTGAATTGTCTGCGGAGGAGGAGAAAATTCTTAGAGGCATGAGACCCCTTAAAATCCTTTATTTAAGAGTCTTGTACAAGCGAGGAGGAAATAGCAATGTCCAGAAATCTCTATGAGCTTCCACCCAATGAAGGATACTCATCTGACTGGAAAGAAGGAACAAGATTTATGAGAGGTGAGGCATCCTCCACTGATACATCTCGTGAAAACTCATGAGCACTGACCAAAGGAAACTCATTAACCCCCAGAGGGTCCCTCGAAATGAATTCCACCCCTCAACACCAACACAAGATCCCAAATTCCCTTCAACCCCGGGTAAAAACACATGAACGTCTTCAACAGTTAAATTTTCAATAACATAGGAAGGGTACTTACAAAATTACCCACAAAATATCTCGCTGAGGTTTTGTCCACATGAATTGGAAATATGATATCAGGTACAAAATCGTCGAACATGCTGACCATGGCCCCATTTTCCTCTACAGCCGTAGAGCAACTAATAGTCGAATTACAATCCACTTTTCGATGGCCCATTTGCTTATAGTTAAAGCAACGGAACACAATCTTCCAATAATACAATGCTTGCACAAAAGAACGCCCCTCCCAAACCACTTCTAGCTCTTTCGGGAGCCTCCCTGGGGGTCGATATCCACCAAGATGTGAGTTTCCTTCCTATTTCCCCTGATCAAATTCTCCTCCTCTACCATGATAAACCTACCAATTGAGTTCACAATACTCATTAAACCCTGTAAATTCCAACAGAAAAAAGTAACCCTGGCAGGATCACCCAAAGGTGTCGCCTCTCCATACGAGTTTTTTGTGGGTCAAAACCAAACGTCCAAGGAGCTAAAACTAGTGAACCCATACCGATGACCCAAAAATTTGTTTCAATGCCCTCCTAATCTTCCACCAAAAAAAATGGAAAATGACCTAACCATTGACCAGTGTCATAACTCTTGGGATATTTGAGATGAATGGTTTCCATTACTACGTATCTAGGGAGAATATCAACTCTGGTGAGCTTAATGTACTTGAAATTCCCACAAGATCTCTTTCAGAAAAAGCTTCCACCATAGTATAAGTCATGTCTTTACCTAGGATGCATAGCGGTTTTCCCTACTTAACCTTCTCAAAATGAAGATGACTGGGATATTGTTTGCGGGCATGTGAACAAACCAAATTTTGTGACCGAATTTTAGGGTTTTCTAAAAAACCTAGGGATTCATGTAAACCCTTCGGCTGCATAGGGCCTCCCCCCTCATGACCAAAAAAGAAATATGTTTGCTCAGAATAGACTAGAAAGATTTTATGCTACCAAGCCCCAGGTCCTCACCACATGAGGGCGTAGGGGCATCTGTCGATATCCACACCCTTTCGTCCAACCTACAACTTATTGAAATGATCGCAATCTGTTTAGCACCTAACATTGAGACAACTGGAGCTTCACGTACCCACCAATATCCACCACCAGTAAATGGAGTCCCAACCATGGGAAAGAATCACTAAAAATCCTACCTAAAAAACAGGTCCATAAAGATACCGCAAGGAAACCTTCCCACTTCTTTTACCCTCGTTGGTACCTAGGACAGTTTCATTAACCGACTGGGCTCCGGGACCCTTATGCATAGAGACAGTCGCAACATCTTAGGGTTTCAACTTATTCCCCCTAAAGGAGCTAAGCGCAATCCAACTTCTTTAGCCCCTTTCAGCGCATAATATTTTATATATATTCAGTTTGTTGGTCAAATTCATTTATGCTTGACAGTTGGTTGGACAATTTGTAGAGTTTTGCTTTAATGTACGTGGTAGAGCACCTTCACCTGTTTTTACTGTGTATGGCATGTGCGTGTCTATATGAAATTAAAATTACAATCCAATGGGTGTTGACTCCACTGAAATGTACAATCCAATGAGTGTTGAATCCACCTAAAAGGAGATACCCTTTGTGGTGTGCATTCTTAACCTTGACATGTATTTTGCTTTAATGACATCACCCCACAACCTTGAATTAAAAAGACTTCACCAGAATCTCCTATCACAGAGCGCCCTATTAAAAACCACTAAATTCTTTATGCCCTAACCCCCTTTGAACTTAGGTGGAGAAAGTAAATCCCAAGTAGCTAAATGTAGTTTATCAAAATTTAGACTCCCAGACCACTAGAAATTAAACATATTTTTTCTAAGGGCATTAATCACAGAACCGGTGCACAATAAAGCTAGAACTAGAAGGCATGAATACTTCGAAGGATTGAGGTTACCAAAGTTAATCACCCACCCAAAGACAAATATTTGTGAGCCCAACAGTTAATCCTCCGGTGGAACCTTATAATGAGCCAATTCCAATCGGCCTTGCCATAGCCATTTGGTTTTAAATTAAATCAAATGTACTTAAAACTCAACGAAAATTCCACCTGCTTGTAACCAAAAATATCAGAAATATATCACCTAGTCTCCTCTTCCACGCCAGCATAAATGAAACACGATTTCTCGAAATGATATCTAATCCCAACACCTTATAAAACAGGCCAATAATGACCTTGTAAGATTGCCACTCCACGAGAGAGCCCTGTCGAAAAAGAAGGACATCATCAACATAGAAGAGGTGGCTAATGACCATAGTCCCTGCCACTTTGATCCTAGCAATATCTTTCAAAGCAATAGCATTGTGAATCAGTAGGATGAGTCCCTCATTTGCTAAAATGAACAAATAAGGATACAATGGACATCCTTATCGGAGATCCCAATTTCCAAAGAAGAAAGAAGAGGGTGACCCATTGATAAGAACAACGAACCTGGCAGAAGTGATCATACACCCCATAATCCATGTCGTGACTTCGTAAGACAAACCAGTTTGTATAAGGATTAGTCTAAGGTAAGACAAATCCAGTGGGTTAAAGGCCTTAACAAGATCCCTCTTTAGAATAAACACATGTCTTTTCCTTCTTCAAGGAATGAAGGAATTCCTGATCAATACCAACTACATCTAGAAGTTGTCTATTTGGCATAAATCCAAACTGATTTTTTGAGATAAACTTACCCAATATAGGTTTAATCTATCTGCAATGATTTTTGTAGTCATTTTATATAGAAGGTTACAAAGAGAGATCGATTGATAATCACTCAACATATCTGGGTGGTCTTTCTTTGGGATGAGAGTTATGTAGGTCGAATCCAAAGAACCATGAATCCTCCCAGCTCTCCACGATTCATCAACAAATTCAGTGATTTCTTTTCCCAGCAGGTCAAAGAAATGTAGGAAAAATTCAGTTGTCCATCCGTTCGTCCCAAGACTCTTGTCAACGAGGAAATTGGATAATACACTCTTTACCTCCTCCATAGTAATATTCTTCCCAATTGGCATCATATCTTCCTCCTCAAAAAGCCGGGGAAGAAGCTTGATAACCTTTAACTGATTCAACAAAGAAGAGGACACGGGTTTTGAAAATATATCCTAGAATAAATCTACAACAAGCTTCTTCAAACCCTTTGCTTCAGCACACCAATTACCCTCTGAGTATTTTAAACCCCATATCGAGATTGTATTCCTGCGATGATTGGAAAACCAATGGAAGAATTTTGAGTTATTGTCTCCGGATTTCGACCAAACCGTCCTACTTTTCTGCCTCATTGTTTCTTCCTGCACTTTTAGGAGTTTCCTGCTCTTCCTGTCCAAAAGTAGAAGTCTCTTCTTTCTCTCAGCTGAAAACAGATCTTCATCCATAACATTTGAAATACGATGATACTCTTCCTCAATAATTGAAATCTCCTTTGCTTGTGATTCCTTCCGCCCTTTCTCCCATTTTATGACCACAATTTTTAGAAGAAATAACTTCTTGACTAGATGACATAGCTATGACAAACCTACCTCCACCTCCAAATTAGTCCAAGTATCCTTTACCAAATTGCAAAATTTGTCATCCGCAAGCCAAACCAGATTGAACTTGAAAGGATAGTATGTCAGATCAATATCCAAAGCTATTTCCAACACTATAACAGCCTTATGGTCTGAGAAACTTGTAGTGTACGCCCAGGAGTGGTATCCCCAATGGATTCACAAAGACAATCTGCCATAAAAAATATGCCAAGTCTTTTCGCCACCCATGCTGCACCACATCGTCCATTTGACCAGGTGGGGATTAGGATGGAGGGAACAATTTCAGTCAAATTTGCAGAATCAAAAAGAGAAAGAAAGGAATCAGATAACATATCCAAAGAATTAACTCCCCCCATACTTCTTCAGGGGACACCGTTAGGTTTAAATCTTGTGCCAAGATTAAGGATTTGTCTTGTAAGATACCGGGCTGATGAACCCACTCCCAGAAAGACCAACAATTATGGTAAGGGGCATACACATTCAAGATTTGAATTGTATGATAAAAACCTTTAAGTGAGCCTTCCACCAAAATGCTAGCGGTGGTCACAAAATCCCTCAAGTCCGCCACCTCTGGGTTCCAGGAGACCAAGGTGCCACCCAAAAAACCAATGACATCCATTGTGCAAACCCACAAAAGGGTTTTTATCTTGAGAAATTAATCACATGTAGCCCCCACCAGTAACATAGTTTCTTGCATAACAGAATCGTCGGATGCAAATTCATGATCAGATGCTTAAGGGAAGTTCATTTTAGGCCACCAGCAAGCCCCCTAATATTAAAAGACACCAATATAATTTTAAATCCACATCAGGGGCTACAATCTCTCTAAGAGCCCAGGGAGACACTGGATTGACCGCCAAGGGAAGGCTTGACAAACCCTTATCAATTAAGGAAGATACTCAAGGATTTAGATAAGAGGGTTCCAAAGGAGTGTCTGTGGCCCCTTCCCTATCCCTTTCATGGATTTTGACTTGAGAGGCTTACAAAGAGTGATGTTAGGGTTACAGATGGAGGAGATGGGGAAAATGTCTGAATCATCCTTATAGGAGGAGAAAATGCTTAGAGGCATGAGACCCCCTTCTGGATCCTTTACTTAAAATTCATGTACAGGTGAGGACGAAATAACAATTTCTAGAAATCTCTTTAAGATTCCACCCAACAGAGGAGACTCATCTGATTAGAAAGAAGGAACAAGATTTCCGGGAGGTGAGACATCCTTCGTTGATACATCCCACGAAAACTCATGAGGACTGACTAAAGGAAACTATTTAACCCCTAGAGGGACCCTTGAAATGAATTTTGACCCCTCAACACCAACATGAGATCCCAGACTTGCTTCAACCCCAGATAAAGACACTTGAACCTCTTCGATAGATAAAAATTTCAAGAACGTAGGAAGGGTACTGGAAAACTTACCCATGAAAGATGTCGCGGAGGTTTTTTCCAAAGGAATTGGAAAGCTGATATCAGCGCTGGTGAGCTTAATGTACTCGAAACGCCCCACAAGATCTCTTTCAAACAAAGCTTCCACCATAGTACAAGTCATGTCTTTACCCAAAACACATAACAATCTGCTCCACTTAACCTTCTCAAAATGAAGACGTTCGGGGTTTTGTTTGCGGGCATGCGAACCAAGCAAATTTTGTGACTGGCCTTTAGGGTTGTCTGAAAAGCATGGAGATTCATGAAAACCCTCCTGCTCCACAGGGTCGTCCCCATCTAGACTGAAAAAAGAAATGTGTTTGCTCATACCAGCCGAGAAAGATTTTATGCTACCAAGCCCCAGGTCCTCAGCACGTGAGGGCGTAGGGAATCTGTCGATATCCACACCCTTCCGTCCAACCTACAGCTTGTCAAAATGATCGCAAGTTACAGAGGGTCTAACAGCGACACAACTAGAGCTTCAGGTACCTGCCTGTCTCCACCACCAGATAATGACATCCTAGCCATGGAAAACAAACACTAAAAAACCTACCTAAAAAATAGGTCCATAAAGATACCGCAAGGGGTTTTCTGAGTAAACAAAATCCTTCCCACTTGTTTTAGCCTGGTTGGTACTAGGTTGGTTTCATCATCCGACTGGACTCCAAGACCCTTGTGCACAGAGACAACCGCAACATCTTAGGGTTTTAACATCTTCCCCCTAAAGGAGCTAAGCTTAATTCAACTTTGATAACCTAAAAACATCATGTTAGATTAAGCCTAGCCTTAAAGGAACTAAGGTCAATCCAACTTTAATACCATAAACAAAATAGAATAATACAAAGAGAGAAATGCACATACATATAAGATAGCAAGAGACTAAAATACACACAAATAAAACACTTTTAATTTCTTTATTCATAAATACACATACTTATACACAAATATAATGATAAAGTCCTCCTCCAAAAAATCCAATATCACTCAAACAAACTACTCTATAATCCCTCATGAACTTATAATTCACATGTACACCTAATCATTCGTAACACCTAATATACAAAGTAAAACATTCTTCTCCAAATAATCCCTCATTAACCTATAGTTCACATGTACACCTAATATACAAAGTAAAGAATTCTTCTCCAAAATTATAGGCATTTATATGTAAGATATATAAAACCTATCTTATGTCCTATTAGATTGTTAGAAAGCCATAAGTTTATTTTTTTCATTGAAGTATGTCAACAAGGGGTATATATATTTTTTGTCCATTGGTTGTAGTTTGGGTGGTTNTAAGTAGAAATAAGACCAAATTGATGTTTTTTTTTAATATACCATAAATGAAAAGTACTTTAATTACCACAACTACATTACATTATCTTTTTATCGTACTTGAATGTGATTTGTTTTTAAAGCAAGAATTTGGGAAAATAAGACCATATTTATGTTTTTTTAGTATACAAAAATTTACAAGTACTTGAATTATGTAATTTTAGTCTTTAGGCCCCATGCACCCACAACTACATTATCTTTTTATTGTACTTGAATGAATGCACTTGAATGTGATTTGTTTCTAAAGAATGGTTATTATTTTGTATTAATAAGAAAAAGAGGATTGTGGCCATACCATACCACCATTTAAAACAAACTAAAAAAATGATTTCTTTTGGTCTAAATATTGTTTACAGAGTTAATGAAAAAATGCAAATTGAGTTTTATTGTTCTTTTAGTCCAAAATATACTACTAAATTAATTATCTAACTTATATATCTATCTTTACAAATAGGTCTAACAAAAACGAAATTTTACAAAACATTTGGTTAAATTAAGCAGTATTTGGTCCCTATTTTGGCTATGCATTTTTTCTTGCTTCTCACCTTTGATGACAATGAAGAATATTTTTGTTCCATTCATTTTCTATGTGTTGTTCTACTATGTGTTCTTCTATGGTTGTTGCTTGATCTTGTCCATTGAACCTAAAGAGGTTGTTGGGGAGGCAAATTTCCTCAACTGCTTGAAGCCCAATTTTTGTTCCAACTCCAAATGATGCACTTTTATCTTGCAGTTCCTTTATCATGTCCTCCCATTCCTTTAATTTGTATTTATTGGTTTCAGGGATGTATGATATAACAAAATTTTTGGGAGCCTGAAAATACATAGAAAATTACTTGCGGTAAAAAAAAATTGGTCCTAGTTCATTCTAAGTTCAAATTTATAGTCAATGGACGTTAGGGTTTTTTACTAGTCCAAAAACTAGTCTCAAACATGTGTCATTGGTAAAACTATTATACTTGAAGCTTGAGAGTGCCACCTATTACATTAGAAAGAAGATGGACCATAATGGTCATGGTAAAAAATTCAAAAGAAGAACATGAAGATTAGACACATGTGAGTCCATACAAATTTGCTCTCCTAAAAGGGACAAAAATCACATTTTTTTGGAAAGTTACCATAACTCTCTGTTAGAAGATAAAAATTGGGTCAAAATTCTACAAGATGAAATTTCAAACTTAGAGGAGACAAAATTTTAGAGACAATTTAAGAGCAAAGTCGGGCGACAAGGCAACATACAAAACAGGGTTTTTAAAAGTATGTTAACTTGAAAATTGCATAAATATTAATTGTAATATTTGTTTTGGGAAATTCAAAAGGTGTGATAAAGAGGAAATATAAAATAAATCTAGTAAATATGAATGCGATCTAATGGCAAGAAGTGGAGAAAAATTACTTCCTTTTCTAAACCTCTCAAAATATCAACCATGATACATAAAGAAAGTGAAGAAATTTATAACCAACTATTCAATTTGGAGGTCAAATATAAGGACTTGGGTGATAAGTTAATTACACGTCTTCAATTGGTAAAACACAAAAAATGATATAGAAATTGAGTTGAAACTAAATATGAAAAAGATGTAAAAGGTGGATCCAAATCTATAAAATACTCTGAGAACCAGAAGACATAAATACTCTGAATGATCGAGGTTACCAAAGTTAATCGCCCACCCAAAGACAAATATTTGTGAGCCCAACATTTAATCCTTCAATGAAAATTTCTAATGATCCAAACCCAATCGGTCTTTCCATAGCCATTTGGTTTTAAATTAAAGGTACGTAAAACTCATCGAAAAGTCCACCTACTTGTAACCAAAAAGATCATAAATATATCGCCTAGTCTCCTCGTCCATGCTAGTATAAATGAAACATGATTTCTTGGAATGGCCTCTAATCCCGATGCCTTACAAAACAGTTTAATAATGACATTTTAAGATCGCCACTCCATGATAGACCATTGTCCAAAAAGAAGGACATCATCAACGTAGAAGAGGTGGCTAATGACGACAGTCCCTACCACTTTGATCCCAACAATATCCTTCAAAGCAATATCATTGTGAATCGATATGTTGAGTCCCATGATTGCTAAAATGAACAAATAAGGAGACACTGGACATCCTTGTCGGAGACCCCAATTTCCAAAGAAGAAACAAGAGGGAAACCCATTGATAAGAACAAAAAAACTGGAAGAAGTGATTGTACATCCCATAATCCATTCCGTGAATTTGTAAGACAAACCAGTTTGTATAAGTATCAGTGTAAGGTAACACCAATCTAGTCGGTCATAGGCCTTAACAAGATCCATCTTTAGAATAAACGCCTTTGTTTTTTCCTTCTTCAAGGAATGAAAGCATTCTCGAGCAATACTGACTACATCCAGAAGTTGTCTATTTGGCATAAATCCAAACTATCTGTCTGAGATAAACTTACCCAATATAGGTTTAAGCCAAGTGGTTTGGAGAAGCTCGTGTTATGCACCGGTTCACTGGAAGTGCTGGACGTAGGACATTTGAAGTTGTTGGAGGTGTTGAAGGCACATGAGTGTGTGAAGCTGAAGAGCATAGAAGGGTTGGCACAGCTCACATTGCTACGAGAACTACACGTTTCTTACCGCTAGGAGTTAGAAGGGATGCTCAACGTAGGACATTTGAAGTCGTTGGAGGTGTTGGCACAGCTCACACTGCTCCTATTACTAGACGTTTCTTACTGCGAGGAGTTAGAAGGGGTGCTTGACGTAGGAAATTTGAAGTCATTGGAGGTGTTGGAGGCACGAAGCATGAATGTGTTTGAAGCTGAAGAACATAGAGGGGTTGGCACAGCTAACACAGCTTAGAGAACTAGATGTTTGTGGCTTCTCTGAGTTAGAAAAGATGCCAGGAGTTGAACATTTGCAGTCATTGGGGTCATTTGTGTTGCGAGCTTCTAAATGTGTGAATCATAATGAAAAAATGACATAACAATTCTGCATTGTGAATCACATTGAAGAAATATTTTAAAAAGAAGAAATACTTTTTAAAAAATTTATTTAATTTTGGATGTTTTAAGCAATATTTATACCTATAATACATTTTTATTAAAAATATTTTATTCTCAATTAAATTATTATTAAAAATATAATTTATAAATCTAAATAACAAATATATAATGAAAATATAGTTTTTGTGTGCTTCCCAACACTAACATGCAGTGAGTATGGGTACAAATTACCAATATTATGCAAATTGCAATAATAAAGGTAGGCAACTTACACCATTATAAATAGCTTCATTGACCATATCACATCACGCTCCACCTATAAATACAACATCAGATGAAGACTTCACATAGTTTTACAAAACAATAGAGAGATAGAGCTACCAGAATCCCGAGATTAAGATACCTATTAAAAAACCAGAGCAATTTACTGACAAAATGGCACCAAAGAAGACGAGATCTACAACTAGCAAAGCGAAGGAGCTAGAAACTGCTACAACCCCACTGATACAAAGACTGGAAAATATCAACAAAGCAAAAGTTCAGGAAACATCATGGTCGAGACTATGGGAAGAAATAAAAAAATGGGCCTATGTAGACAAGAAAATGACAACAGAAGCTCAAAAAGTAAACGCCAATACCATTATGAGCTATATAAATGCACCGCTCATGGCAAGCTTTGGGGGAACAAAAAAAATCTTAGCAAAATTCATCATTAGTCGATATCACAATGGGAAATTTTACTTCGACAAACCTATTGAGATATCCGACGATGTCATTTATAGACTTACAAGACTGTCAAACAAGGGTGAACCAGTTCCAGTCGGTTCAAGACCAGGGTTGGTTGAAAAAATGACTGGCACATCAACATGGAAGAACTCCAAAGGGATGATAATAAGCCAGATCCAATACAGCACACCTAAGATAGTAGCCAAAATTGTGTCTACAGGACTAATAACTATGGTGCGCGGGTGTGATTTAATACTCGACATGTTGGAAGTTGTCGACAATATAGTGGACACCGGGAAAACCTACTATTGGGCGCAATACTTAGCTAACCTTGTAAAAAATATATGCATAAAATGTTAGCAGGAAGGCACATCAATCATATTCTCGTCTTTAGTCATATGGATTGCGATGTATCACATACAACTTATCGGAGACCCATATTTCCTTGACCCGACGAGGTTCCACATGTGGAACTTCAAGTTGTTTTCAATGGCTGGGAACTCTCAAGAACTAGAAGCAGCTAAAGTATTGTTAGAAAATTGGTTCCAAAATCTAAAGATCAAAAAGACTAGATGAAGGGAACCCCAAAATATCCAAAGATGTATGCTGTTGACAACACACATCCAGTTAGAATTGGATCACAATGTAGTCTGGTACATGCAAGGAGCTGCAGTGAAAGATAAACCTCACAATTGTTATCCATCACCCGAAGATATTTTCACAGAGTTATCCCGACAATCCAACACCAAGATATCCATATCAGCGGTTGCAAAAAAAACTGATTAGCCAATTGTCGATCCCCTAACCAGCCAGGAGAAAATGGAAGATTATGAAGTACATATTCATATCAGTACATTTACCCTGGAGGACACCCCAGTAGAAGAGGAAAACACTCTCCAAATAGTTACAGTATCGCCGAAACAACAAGCCCTTGAATTAGAACAACAACAGGAGGAGGAGGATGAGCAAACAGATGAAGAAACTCGGTCCGACAAACCAGAGTATGCAATGACAAAACAGAACATCCAACAATTAGATTTGGAAATATCTAAATCCCGAAAAAAGAAAAATACTCCAGTAAAAGGGAAAGCAAAACGCAGACTCATTCTCCTAAAGGAATCTGATGATGAGGATGATTTACACGCCAGAGCTACTGAGATATTGGAGGATGCTGCTAAGAACAAGGTATCTGTAAAAAAGTAGTTCAAAAGATTCATGGAAGAAGAAGCAAATCAATTAAAAAAAAGAAGGTAAGAGTCACCACCCCTCCTAAAACCAAACCTGACCTATGTTCCCCCAACAATTCCTTACATGCAGACACTATCTAAAAAACTCAAAGAAAAATTCGATAAAGACACCGACCTGCAAGAATTCATTGATAAACTTATCAAACTTTTTCCTCGGTGCACAACAAATAAATACCACAAAACTATTTTTCGAGTCAGGACCTTCACAACAACTTCTTGCAATCACCCTGCTCCCTGACCAACCACAAAAATATGCACCAAAACCAAATATTATCGGATTTGTTAAATCAACATTTCAAAGAAATCCCGAAAAAACATCCCAAGTTGTCACATCACAAATTTCATCATTCATACCATCCACAGGAAATCGCTTACTTTCGATCAATGAAGCAGATGAAGGATCCACATTAAGTGAACTTGTTTCAAATGACCAAGATGAAGCACTAGAAATAGATCAATAAATGGTCGACCTCCTTGATTATGTCGAACTTAATGACATGTCTAATCACCACTAGTAGTTGAAGATCCTATGCCGACAGATGTCATTTCGAACCCCTCATCACCTGCAAAGCGCCTACCCTCACCTCCATCACTGTTAACCTCAATTCCACCATCCACACCATCGACAAGTACACAACTAGCCACTGATCCCCTATCCAAAACACAGTTTGTAAACCCCAATTTACCAGACAATACAACAGAGCAGTAGACAAAACCATTGCCAACAGGAGCAGATATTGCACAAAACAAAGAACAATCTCGGTGAAAAAGAAAAGAAAGAAAAGAGAAAAATAAAAAAAGAGAAGGAACAATAACATATAACATCAGCCATCCACTTGACCCAGCTAGGGTCGACCAGAACAATGTATACACATAAAATCAAGGACAACGAATTGGACCAACTGTTGGAGGTCCTTAACAAAGAATCCAGAGAAAGGAAAGAAAGAAGACATGCGTAGATTGAAAATGTTAAAGCAGAACAAGTCAAATTCCTAATGAAATGCGGAAATTTGACACAAGCAATCATACCAGTGCCAGAGGGAGCCAACAGTGACATACCATTGGAACAGGAATACCGACTATTCGAAAGTGTAGTGTCTAGTCTGCAAACTCATCTATAGGAAAAGAAGGAAGAGAAAATAAGACAAACTTCTGTATTGTTGAGAAATCAGTTTACAACATTCTTAGAAGCTCACAAAGTGCTGAAAGAACCTTTTTCAGGAATCCAATGTCATAGAGGAAGTCTTGAGAAGTTGGGTAACCTACTATAGCCAAGTATTTCAGCAGCTAAGGAATACATGGTAGCAAATTAAATCACTACAAAGGTAGTGAGGTGACACAGAAGAAATGAACAAAACAATTCAAGACTAACTTATGTTAGAAACAACAAAGATGGACAAGTTAGAGAAGCAAGCACACCAATGGTTAACTCAAGCGAATCCTAGCTTGGACAGCCTCGATGAGATTCGTCCGCACATGAAGAGATTACTTAACACTGCAGAGGAGAAAGCATAATTTTTGGGCCCCAACATGAGTAATATTTTAGACTTGTCAATTCAGAAGAAGATGTCGAACTTGTCAAGCATCACAACCTTGACCATCGATATCTAGAAAGCACTCTGCAATTGGAAAGAATTTCAGCACCAATTAGCAGCCACAATAGAATCCATTATGGAGATTTACATACAGAAACAACCATCAATTTGACAGCATATTTCATAAATTAAGCAATTGTAGGAACTACTTGAGATAGTCAATTTTTGTTACCTTCCCTATTTCTTCAGGACGAAGAAGGGTTTTGTTCGTGGGGGAGATGTTGGAGGAGCTAGTCGACTTAACCAACTAGAATCATTAGTCGACTAATTGTAGATTAGGTCGACCTCATCGGTCATGTCGGTTGAGTGAACCGATAGGTAGTTACCATAACTGTTTTGTAAATGTATAAATAGGTTGTTGAGCCAGATAAGAACTCGGTTCGGTTTTATGTATGAACCCACTTATGTATTGAGTAATATAAGATGCTATTCTATCCACTATTCTTGTCTTTTGTCTCTGTTATGATTATATGATTATTTATGCGTATTACTGGTAACCTTGCAATCTAAGTGATTACAACACATTGTAAGATCACCACTCTGCAATAGAGCGTTGTCCAAAAAGAAGGAAATCATCAACATAGAATAAGTGGCTAATGACAACATCCCCTTCCACTTTGATCCCAACAATATCTTTCAAATAAATATCATCGTCAATCAGTAGGTTGACTGCCATGATTGCTAAAATGAACAAATAAGGAGACACTAGACATCCTTGTCGGACACCCCGATTTCCAGAGAAGAAATAAGAGGGCGACCCATTGATAAGAACAACAAACCTGGAAGAAGTGATTATACACCCCATAATCCATGCCATGACTTAAGGATGAGAGTTATGTAGGTCGAATTGAAGGAACCATGAATCCCCTCATCTCTTTGTGATTCATCAACATCTTTAGTGATTTATTTTCCTAGCAGGTTGAAGAAATGCAAGAAAAATTCGGTTGTCCACCCGTCTAGCCCGAGACTCTTGTCAACGGGGAAATTGGACAATACACTCCTTACCTCCTCCAGAGTTATCTGCTTTCCAATCTTCATGCTATCCTCCTCCCCCAAAAGTCGACGAAAATATTGATAACCTTTAACTGATCCAACAAAGAAGAGGACACAGGTTTAGAAAATATATCCTGAAATAAGTCTACATCATCCTTCTTTAAACCCTTTGCTTCAACACACCAATCACCCTTTGAGTCTTTTAAACCCCATACAGAGTTTGTATTCCTGCGATGATTGGAAAACTGATGGAATAATTTTGAGTTATTATCTTTGTCTTTCAACCAAACTACCCTACTCTTTCGCCTCATTATTTCTTCTCTCACTTTTAGGAGTTTCCTCCTCTTCCCATCCAAAATCAGAAGTCTCTCCTTTCTCTTAGATGAAAATAGGTCTTCGTCCACATTTGAAATATATTGATACTCTTCCTCAATAAGAAAAATATCCTTTGCTTGTGATTCCTTCCTCCCTTTCTCCAGTTTTCTGACCACGGTTTTTCAAAGAAATAACTTCTTAACCAGAGGACACAACAGTGACAAACCTACCTCCACTTCCAAATTAATCCAAATATCCTTTACCAAATTGCAGAATTCGTTGTCTGCAAGCCAAACCAGATTGAACTTGAAAGGAAAGTGTGCCAGATCAATATCCAAAGCTATTTCCAACATTATAGCCTTATGGTCAAATAAACTTGTAGTGAAATACCAGGAGCGATATCTCCCAACTGATTCACAGAGACAAGCCATCAAAAATTTGTTAAGTCATTTCACCACCCTCGTTGAACCCCATCGACCATTTGACCAGGTGGGGGTTAGGACGGAGGGATTGATATCATTCGAATTTGTGGAATCAAAAAAAGAAAGAAAGAAATCAGATAACGGATCCAAAGAATTAACTCGTCCCCATACTTCTTCAGGGGACACCGTTAGGTTTAAATCACCTGCTAAGATTAGGAATTTTTCCTGTAAGACACTAGATTGATTAACCCACTCCTAGAAAGATTGACGATTATGGTAAGGGGCATACACATTCAATATTGGAACTGTATGAAAAAAACCTTTAAGTGAGCCTTCCACCAAACTTCCAGCGATGGTGACAAAATCCCTCAAGTCCGCCACCTCAGGGTTCCAGGAAACCAAGATGCCACCAAAAAAACCAACGACATCCATCGTGCAAAATCACCAAAGGGGTTTTATCTTGAGAAAATAATTACACATATCCCCCACTTACAACATAGTTTCTTGCAGTAACAGAATCCTTAGACGCAAATTCCTGATCAGATGCTTAAGGGTAGTTCATTTTGGGCCACCAGCAAGCCCCCTAATATTGAAAGAGACCAATATCATTTTAAAGCCACATTAGGGGCTGTAATCTGTCTAAGAGATCGGGGAGACACTGGAATGACCGCCAAGGAAAGACTTGAAAAACCCTTATCAAATAAGGAAGTACCCAAGGATTCAGATAAGAGGGTTCGAAAGGAGTGTTTGTGCCCCCCTTCCCTATCCCTTTCTTGGATTTTGACTTGCGAGGTTTACAGATAGCGATGTTAGTGTTACAGAGGAGGAGATGGGAAAAATTCCCAAATCGTCTACAGAGGAGGAGAAAATGCTTAGAGGCTTGAGACCCCCTTCAAAATCCTTTATTTAAGAGTCTAGTATAAGTGAAGAGGAAATAGAAATGTCCAGAAATCTCTTTGAGATTCCACCCAACGAAGAAAACTCATCTGACTAGAAAAAAGGAACAAGATTTCTGGGAGGCGAGACATCCTTCACCGATACATCTCGTGAAAACTCATGAGGACTGAGCAAATGAAACTCTTTAACCCCAGAGAGTCCCTGGAAAGAAATTCTGACCTGTCAACACCAACACGAGATACCAAACTCCTTTCAACCCCGGGTAAAGACACTTGAACCTCTTCGACAATTAAAAATTTCATTAACATAGGAAGGGTATTGACAAAATTACCCACAAAATATGTCGAAGAGGTTTTTTCCACAAGAATTGGAAATCTGATATCAAGTACAACATTGTTGAACATGCTAACTAGGGCCCCATTTTCCTCTACATCCATAGAGCAACTAACAACCAAATTGCAATCCGATTTTTGATGGCCCATTTGCTTATAGTTAAAGCAACGAAACATAATCTTCCAATAATCCAACGTTTGCACAAAAGAATGCCCCTCCCAAACCACTTCTAGCTCTTCTAGGAGCCTCCCCGTCGTGTCAATATCCACTAAGATGTGAGTTTCCTTCTTATCAACCCCATCAAATACTCCTCCTCCACCATGATAAACTTACCAATTGAGTTTGCAACACTCATTAAACATTGTAAATTCCAACATAAAAAAGAAACACTGGAAAGATCACCCGAAGGTGTCGCCTCGCCAGACAAGTTTTTCACGGGTCAAAACCAAATGTCCATGGAGCTAAAACTAGCGAACCCCTGCTGATGACCCAAAAAATCCTTTCAATGGCCTCCTTGTCCTCCACCAACAAAAAATGGAAAACAACCCAACCATTGACCAATGTCATAACTCTTGGGATATTTGAGATGAAGGGTTTCCATTTGCTACGTATCTAGGGGAGAATATCAATTCTGGTGATATTAATGTTCTTGAAATGCCCCACAAGAGCTCTTTTAGACAAAGATTCCACCATAGTACAAGTCATGTCTTTAGCTAAGACGCATAGTGGTCTGCCCCGCTTAACCTTCTCAAAATGAAGACGATCAGGATATTGTTTGTGGGCATATGAACCAACCAACTTTTGTGATTGTCTTTTAGGGTTTTTCAAAATGCCTGAAGATTCATGTAAAACCTCTGACTCCACAGGGCCGCCCCCATCTGGATCAAAAAAAGAAAGATGTTTGCTTAGACCAGCTGGAAAATATTTTATGCTACCAAGCCCTGGGTCCTCAACACGTGAGGGCGTACGAGCATCTGTCGATATCCACACCCTTTCGTCCGCCCTACAGCCTGTCGAAACGATTTCAAACTATGGAGCGTCAAACACCGAGACAACTGGAGCTTCACGTACCCACCTGTCTCCACCACTAGTAAATAACATCCCATCCATGGAAAACAAACACTAAAATACCTACCTAAAAGACAGGTCCATAAAGATACAGTAAGGGGTTTTCTGAGTAAACAAAAACCTTCCCACTTCTTTTAGCTTGGTTGGTACTATGCCAGTTTCATCAACCAACTAGACTCTGGGACCCTTGTTCACATAGACAACCGCAACATCTTAAGATTTCAGCTTCCCCTTAAAGGATCTAAGCTCAATCCAACTTTGATAACCTAAAAACGTCAAGTTAGATTGAGCTTAGCCCTAAATGAACTAAGCTCAATTCAACTTTAATACCATAAAAAAAAAATATAGAATAATACATGGAGAAAAATGCACATACATATAAGATAGCAAGACAATAAAACACACACAAATAATATACTTTTAATTTCTTTATTCATTAATGCACATACTTATATACAAATATAATGATAAAATCCTCCTCAACAAAATCCAATATCACTCAAACAAACTACTTTATAATCCCTCATTAAGTTATAGTTCACATATACACCTAATCATTGTTAATAGTAAAGCATTATTCTCCAACATTAAGACATTTATATGTAAAAGATATATAAAACCTATCTCAAGTCTTAGTATACTGTGAGCCGTAATTTTATTTTTTTCATTGAAATATGTCAATATCGGTATATATATATATTAAATTTATAATTTTAAAAAAATTATATTAAAAGTTATTTTATAAATATAATATATATATATTTTGATGTAAATTTGAGATTATGAGAGTGGAGAACGTGCTAGTGGTGATGACAAGGTTTGAGGCGGACGCGCACTGCAAAGCAAATTCAATTCTTTATATATTATATTCAGTTTGTTGGACAAATTCATTTCTGACTGACACTTGGTTGGACAATTTCTAGAATTTTGCTTTAGCTCTACGTTGTAGAGCATCTTCACCTATTTGTAGAATTGTGCGTGTCCATATGAAATTAAACTAAAGTCCAACTGGTGTTGCCCCCACTGAAACGTACAGTCCAATGAGTGTTGACTCTACCTAAAAATAGATAACCTTTGATGTGCGTGCATGGTCTCCCATATTAAAAAGAATAATTCCCTTTGATGTGCTTGCATGGTCGTCTATAATAAAAGAATAAGGGGAAATAAGACTAGATTGATTTTTTTTAATTAACCATGAATGACAAGTACTTTAATTACGTCATTTTCTTCTCCAAGGTTTTGTTTGTAAACACTATTCACTTCATCGTCTCTCGCTCAAATTAGATTATGCCACGTGTTCGATGTTTTGTCTGTTAGTTTTCATGTTTACCCACTGTGTTGTCGTGTTCATTCTTCGTTGTCAGTTTTCATGCCTTGTGTTATTCCATTTAGGTTTTAAAGGGTTTTAATATCAATAATGTCTGATCCTCCTAGAATCAGGGTCAGCGCCGATTCTTCAAAACTGAAACGAGGCATTGATGGCAATGGATTTATTACATGTTGAGAATGACATAATATCCGACGGAAATATCCGGACATGCTGATTGTAGGAAATCTCAACGTGATTGTAGAACAGATAGCGTGATATCTCAACATGATTGTAAGATAGCTCAGTGTGATATCTCAGCGTGATTGTAGAATAACACAGCCTGATTGTAGGAAACTTTTGTATAAATTTGTCCCCTAATTCAATGAAAATCAATTTGAGGCAAACATTCCTTTCTTCTTTTACATGGTATCAGAGCAGGGAACGATACTCTGCCTCTGGTAGCTCTCTGCCTTTCTTATTTCCTTCTTTTCACCATTTCCATCATCATGGCAAACGAGCAATCTTATAATGGAGGCAAGCCCGCTGCTACCAATCCATATTCTAATCCCTTTTTTCTTCATCATTCCAATCATCCAGGAATGCTGCTTGTTTCCAAACCTCTTGATGGGGATAATTATTCGACATGGTGCAAAGCCATGGTGATTTCTTTGAACGCCAAATCCAAGTTGGGTTTCATAGATGGAACAACCACAATGTCATCTACCACAACCAAACCAGATGACTAAGCTGCATGGAAAAAATGCAATGATATGATTCTCTCCTGGATTCTCAATTCTCTCACACAAGATCTTGCAGATAGTGTTATTTTTTCGACCACAACCCAGGAGGTATGGGAAGACCTTCGGGATCATTTTTCTCAAAGCAATGCCCCTCGCATTTTTCAGATTGAGAGGGACATCGCTTGTCTTGCTCAAGATCAGATGACTGTTGCGGCTTATTACACAAGATTGAAGAAATTATGGGATGAACTAGGATCCTATAATGACACCATTTGCTCTTGTGGGGGGGACCACAAGAGATGCAGATTGATGCAATTCTTCATGGGAATTAATGAGTCCTATAGTGCAATCTGAGGGCAGATTCTGTTGATGAATCCATTTCCAGGTGTTGCCAAGGCTTACTCCTCCATTGTACAAGAAGAGAAGCAGGGAAGTGTAGACGCTACACGTGAGACAACAAAAAACTTAACCATGGCTGTCCGAAGGGCTGAACCAGTGGCTCTAGCTGTTTGACATGGACAAGGTTCCTCCTCTTCTTGTTCCAACTCATCTACTCGAAAACCTTTGCGTTGCTCTTATTGTGATCGTGACCATCATGTGTGAGAAACATGCTGGAAACTGAATGGGTATCCGCCAGAACATCCCAAACATGCATCCAACAAATCCAATCAAGGAAGCTCCTCTTTTAAGCGCAAGCATAGCCATCAATCTTCAGCCAACAATGTCAAGGAGGGTCTAGTAATTCTAGACGTGCTGTCGGTGACACATGGGCTCTCTGATTTGCAACTCCAACAAATCCTGTATATCATACAGGGCAAAGGGACAACACAACCTGCCAATCCTAAAGCTAATGCTGCTACTACTTCTTCAAGTTTGTCACAAGCACTGTTGTGCCTCCATCAATTAGTTATTGATAGTGGTGCAACAGACCACATTACTTGATCTCCAACTTCACTTGTCAGCAGACGTAAGAACACTCTGTTGCCACCAATTGCTATGCCAAGTGGAGAACAGGATCCCATTACATCCATTGGGAATTTAACTTTAAGTTCAACTATTACTTTACAAATGTGCTTGGTGTGCCATCTTTTAAGGTGTATTTAATGTCTGTGAGTCAAATTACCAGAGACCTCCGTTGTTTAGTAACCTTCTTCCCTTATTGGTGTATTTTGCAGGACTCGAGGACAAAGAAGACGATTGGTTTGGGTAAACAATGAGACAGACTTTATTACTTGGTTGCATTAGCATCAGAGAAGTCAAAACATCAACCTCCATCCACAGCAACCACTTCCTTCCGTTTACCCAGTTCTCAGGTCGCCTCCTCCACCGCTTTGTGGCATCGCCGTTTGGGGCATTTATCTTCCTCTAGATTAGATTTTATGGCAAAACATTTGCTGAATTTCTCTTCCCAGTCTAATAATGCTTGTGATGTTTGTGCTCTTGTAAAACAGAGACGACTTCCATTTTTTGTTAGTTCAATTTCATCTATTATGCCTTTTCAATTAATTCATTGTGACATTTGGGGCCCCTATAAAATTACCTCTTTTTTTGGTGCAAAATATTTTTTGACTATTGTGGATGATTATTCTAGATTCACATGGGTTTTTTTATGCATCACAAAAGTGAGACACAACATTTACTTGTCAGTTTCTTCTCATTTGTCCAAACACAATTCCATATTTCTATAGCTAACATTCGGGTTGATAATGGTGGAGAATTATTTTCTATGTGAATGTTTTTTAAACAAAAAGGGACCAATTATCAACATTCTTGTGTCTACACCCCTCAACAAAATGGGGTTGTAGAGCACAAGCACCGCCATATTCTTGAAACCGCTCACGCATTTCGTTTTCAAGCCCACCTTCCTTTACGTTTTTGGGTAGAATGTGTTTCCACTGTCGCACACCACTTCTTTCTCACCAAACCCCTTTTGAAAGAATTTTGGAAAAATTCCTTCTTATTCTCATCTTCGAGTCTTTGGGTGTCTTGCCTATGCTACTGTTGTACATGTTCCCCATAAATTCACCCCTCGCGCCAGACGTTGTGTTTTTCTTGGATATCTAGTAGGCCAGAAAGCTTACAAACTCTATGACCTTACATCCCATCAAATGTTCACTAGCCGTGATGTTGTTTTTCATGAAACCATCTTTCCCTATGAGTCCATTCCATCCACTTCCACAAATTCAGTCCCTGTCCTTCCTCTTTCTGTTTTTGACACCTATCACCAACCGGATCTTTCCCCACCAGTCCAACCACTCTCACCACTGGATACAATTTCTTCTCAGCCACCAACTACTGGTCCTCCTCCCGAACCCCTTTTATGTCGTTCTCACCGATCTCGTCACCCTCCCATGACTTTAGGTGATTATGTTTGCAACCAAGTGACGTCTCCCAACCATTTTCCGACTTTGTCCTCAGGTCTACAACAAGGTACGCGATATCCCCTTTGCAATTTTGTCTCTTATCATCATTACTCACCACATCATTACTCATTTACTGCTGTTGTCAGTCAAGATATTGAGCCTACATCTTATACCGAAGTAGCTTCTCATTCTCATTGGCAAGAAGCTATGCAATCTGAATTGGCCGCTTTAGAAGACAAAAACACTTGGTCCCTCACTTCCCTTCCTCCTAGTAAAAAGCCTATTGGTTGTCGTTGGGTTTACAAAATCAAAAGGCATTCGGATGGAAGTATAGAGCATTACAAAGCTCATTTGGTTGTGAAAGGTTACACACAATTGGAAGGTATAGATTACCATGATACTTTTTCTCCCACTACTAAAATGGTTACTGTTCGTTGTTTATTGGCTCTAGCAGTTGCCCAGAATTGGTCACTTCACCAACTCGATGTCCACAATTCTTTTCTCCATGGTGATATCCATGAATAAATTTATGTCTCCACCTCCTGGTCTTTCATGACAGGGGGAGAATCTAGTGTGTCACCTCCACAAGTCGTTATATGGCTTAAAGAAAGCTTCACGACAATGGTTTGCCAAGTTCTCTACAGCTATCCAAGCTGCTGGATTTGTTCAATCCAAAGCAGATTACTCGTTATTCACACGCCAAAAAGGTAAGTCTTTTACAACATTGTTGATATATGTCGATGACATTATCATTATGGGTAATTATGTTAATGACATATTAACTCTCAAGCAATTTCTGCATAATCGTTTTTGGATTAAAGATTTGGGTAATTTGAAGTATTTTCTGGGCATCGAAGTTTCTCAATCATAGAAAGGTATTTCCATTTCGCAACGAAAATATACTTTGGAAATTCTAAAAGATGGCGAACTTTTAGGTTCTAAACCTGTGAACTTTCCCATGGAGCAAAACGTAAAACTCTCGGATTCAGGGGATTTGCTTAAAGATCCATCTCAGTATAGGCGACTTGTTGGATGCCTAATTTATTTGACAATTACCCGACTAGACATCACTTATTCGGTCCATGTGCTAAGCAGATTCATGCATGCACCACACCAACCACACGTGGAGGCTGCCTTGCGTGTGTTGCGTTATTTGAAAAGCAATCTAGGACAAGGTTTGTTTTTCCCTTCTCAGAATGATTTTTCTTTGCGAGCCTTTTCTGATTCGGACTGGGCTGGTTGTCCAATATCTCATAGATACACTATGGGTTATTGTGTTTTTCTGGGATCCTCTCTGATTTCCTGGTGGACAAAGAGGCAAAAAACCATATCTCTCTCCTTAGGAGAAGCCAAATATAGAGCCATGACCGGTACATGTTGTGAATTATCCTGGCTACGCTCATTATTGACAGATTTGAGAGTATTGCATCTGGAGCCAGCATTGTTGTATTGTGATAACACAGCTGCCTTACATATAGCAGCCAATCCCATCTTCCATGAAAGAACCAGACATATAGAGATGGATTGTCATTTCATTCGTGAAAAAATACAAGATGGCTCGATTGTAACCTGTTGCAGCTGTAACTGTTTCCCAAATTTTTGAAATTTTGGACCCTCCTCTTAAATTTTATCTTGCCTAAAATTGTTTGGATCCATGAACTCTGTTTTTGTTTTCCCTCTGCTACAAGTTTGGATTGTTTTGAGGTCAATTGTTTTCATGCTTTTCAGAAAATTGCTTACGTCTGAAACTGCTTTGGGTTGTGGAATTTGAAGTTTGATTTGAAAATGTTGTCCTTTGATATGTGATTCCTTTCCTTGATAGTGGAAGTCTATTTCTCATTTTCACCGCTGTTTCGGAGGTAAAACAAACTTTTCATCGCTGCCTAGCCAAAAGTCTTTTGGAACTTAACATTTTTTGGTTGTTCGGAGGTCATTTAAACAACGCATCGGGGCCATATTTCCCGACGAAGCCTCCATTGCGGAAGCTGAATGATGAATGTTCTGATGGATAGATTTAACTTTTCTGATGCTGTGATGTTATTGTTTTGACTTGCTTTGCGTTGTTGAAAGTTGGTTGAAGTTTGAGTCGGGGTTTTTTGATCTCTATGACGCCGTTGTTTTGGAGATAAAACCAAATTTTTAGACTACCGCACAACCTTAAGATTTTCTGAACACTTAACTTTTTCATGATGTTTCTGCACCATATCAAATTTTTTTATGACTTTGATCGAAGGTGGTAGTCTAATTGCTTTCTGCCATTGCGGCTCCCGAGCGAACTAAATGTCTGCCATATAACTGCTCATCTTGCCGATGTTTTGTTATGGTTTTCGTCGATATGTTTTATTTGCCGCGGAGCCCGTAGTCTTTTCGGCTTCCCCAATTGCAGCTGCGTATTGCACTAACCACCCGACGTTTATGTCGTTCCGTTCGCCGACAAGGAGTTTTTTTTTTCGCCCAATGCTTTAGTATTTAGTCTCTTCGACGTCGATAGACTTAATGGTCTCACGGAACTCGTTGTCTGTATGAAACCTGTCATTGTGGCTATGAGTAAAACTATCCTGCTGATGCTTTAATGGTTCAAGCCATCGATAAGGTTTTTTCCCGCCGTTTTGTGAGTTTTTAACCCCTTTTGTGGGTGGTGATGGTTTATGATTCTTGTTATGGTTTTTTGTGATAAGAACACAACGCAGGGTCGCATGTTTGATGCTTAGTCTCATTTATAGTATGGTTTACATTTTCTTGAATTCTGTCCATATTAATGTTGAGTTTTTTCATTTAACTATAGACAGACTCAGAAGATTTTTTAGATCTGGCTTGATGATTGTTGTTGTGAAGAAGACGTTTCTAAAAGAAAATTCAGAAGTAGAGATGTTACTCACAGATGGAAGATAGTGAAAGGTTGCGATCAAAAGGTTATTGAACAAAATTAATAGTAGCAGAGGCCCAGGCTTGGAAATGGCTCATCAGTTACCAAGACGACCCCTTTTTACAAAGTGCTTGTAAATCTTAATCTAAAATGTAACATATTGTATGAATCATGAGCACTCACAAAGGACAAAATTGTGAGATTAAACGGTTGGG
>LPNX010272514.1:76437-99353 GCA_001517045.1 Pseudotsuga menziesii
GGGATCTAAGACACGAGGACATCTTGGAAACAAATGTAATGATGAGAAGCCAGCGGTTGATTAAGGAAAACAGTCTTATGCTCCTGAAGATTAAGAGACTTCAAAAGAATGTTAATAAATTTCAAAACAACTCCTCAGCTAATAAAATTCTAGAATTTACCGTCACCAGTCAAGATCCTAGACAGATCAACATACCTACTAAGCCCAATGAAGAAAAGATAAATAATGTTAAACCAAATCTCACAGGACATAAAATGGATTATGACATTGTGGAGGATATAAAAAAGGTAAGGGAAAACATCTCATTATTTGAAATGTGCAATGTGTCACAGCAAAAAGAAAAGCTATTGAAAGCACTTGAAGTATCAAAGGAGAGGCTTCCCACTGAAAATCAGCCCCAAGAAGAAGAAATTGGTGAAGCAAGTGTGGGAGGTAAGCCTAAAAACAGGACTCCACCTTTTCTCCTTACTTTTGAAATTTTCAACCACAACGTGCATAACTGCCTAGTAGATTCGAGGGCATCAGTCAATGTCAGGCCACTGTCGGTCTGCAAAAATATAAATGGACAACCTAAACCATCTACCTGGAGGGTTGTGCAGTTGGATAGAACAAATGTGAAGGTAATTGGGGAAATGGAGGATGTTCTCGTTCGCTTATCTTCAAATGATAAGGTATGTCAATTCATTGATATTGTGGTGGCTGACATACCGAAAGCTTATGGACTTGTTCTGAGCAGAGATTGGTCAGCAAAGCTGAATGGATATTTTGCCTCGGACTGGTCACATCTGTGGCTACCATTTAAAGGAATCCCAAATCAAATTAAAGTTTTGAGGGAGCCCCACATGAAACACAATGTTACTCAGTTCGAAGGTAATAATGAACCAGTGGATTCTATTTTGGGAAATTGCTTTATTGAGCTAGAACTAGGAAACTATCAAGTGGAAGAAGCCAACGATACATCAGATGCTCAGCCTAATCTACTTCAGTTTTCACAGGCTGATGAAATTGATTGTAAAATAGTAGAATTAGCTGTAGATGTAGATGTTAATTCTCGCACAGTAGTGGTTAGCGATTTTTGGACGCTTTTCTTTGATGGTTCTAAAACTTTAGAGGGGTCAGGAGCCGACTGTGTCCTGATTGACCCTAAAAAAAAACATTTTCTTTCATGTAGGTTAGAGTTTGAATGTACCAATAACACAGCTGAATATGAAGCATTAGTTCAGGGACTAAGAAAAGCAATTGAATTAAAGGCAAAAAATATGAAAGTGTTTGGAGATTCTGAAATAATTGTAAAACAAATTCGAAATCAAATACATTGCATTTCTCCTCATTTAAAAGCTTATCAAAATGAAGTATGGGATTTACTTAAATGTTTTAATGCATTTAACGTTTTATCGATTCCAAGACTTAAGAATGTAGCAGCTGACTTGTTGGCCACCTCAGCTGCAAGGCTTGTGCCCTCTAATAGTCGGTGCTCTGTTGAATTGCTTTTCAGGCCTTCAGTTCCAGATATGATTACCAATCTACGAGTTTTTGATGATGATCAACAAATTATAGAATGCTTGACAAATGATGAGACCTTCAAAGGGGCGATTATTGATGATGAAGAACATCAATCCGAGCTAAAATTCGATAATTTTATTCCTAAAGGAGTCAGGACTTTAGAGCGAATGTTTGATTTAAACGAGAAATTTAGAAGACTAGCGAATGTGAAGACTCATAGCTCGTCTCTACAGTTCGGGTTGATTAATTTGGGGACTGAAATTGGGGCTAAATATGTGAATTTGGGAAAATGTTGCTCCCCAGGTGAAAGGAATAAGTTTATCAATCTTTTCAAACAATACAAAGATGTTTTTTCCTAGACATATGAAGATCTGAAGACATATGACACCAATATAATCCAACATGTTATCCCCATTAGATCTGGAATCAAACCTTATCAGCAGCCTTTAAGGAAAATGCATCCAAAATTAGAACCTTTAATCCAGAATGAAGTTAAGAAACTATTGGATGCTAGAATTATCTCCAAGGTTAGACACTCAGAATGGGTTTCAAATCTGGTACTAGTTAGGAAGAAATCCAGAGAAATTAGGCTATGTGTGGATTTCAGAAACTTAAATCGCGCTTCAGATAAAGACAATTATCCTGTTCCACC
Source organism: Pseudotsuga menziesii (assembly GCA_001517045.1). NCBI lineage: Eukaryota > Viridiplantae > Streptophyta > Pinopsida > Pinales > Pinaceae > Pseudotsuga > Pseudotsuga menziesii. Next base: position 78,593 of record LPNX010272514.1, read on the forward strand.
CATGGAACAGATATTGCAAATGGTTTCGGGTTTTGAACTATTCTCTTTATTAGATGGATTCTCAAGCTACAATCAAGTATTAATAGCTGAAGAAGACAAACTTAAAATGACATTCAGAACTAGGTGGGGAACTTTTGCTTACAGAAGGATGCCCTTTGGACTCATAAATGCCGGAGCTACTTTCCAGAGGGCTATGGACATAGCTTTCCGCAGTCTGATTGGCTGCAGTGATGTAGTATACCTCGATGACATCACAATATTCTCAAAGAAAAGAGAGGAACACACATTTCATCTAAAGTAGATTTTTGAATGCTGTCGAAAATATGGTATCTCACTAAACCCCAAGAAGTGCGTGTTTTCTGTTACATAAGGTAAGTTGTTGGGTCACATAGTTTCTAAAAAGGGGATCTCCATAGACCTAGAAAGGATCAAAGCCATCGAACAGATTCCCTTACCCCATAATAAAAAGGGAATGCAATCATTTATGGGGACAATAAATTTTGTGCGAAGGTTTGTGCCAGATTTTGCTCAAATTGTTAAACCTTTGCAGCAAATTGTAAAGCAAAGTGTACACTTCAAATGGGCTGATGTGGAGAAGAACACATTTAGTAAAATTAAAACAGCTGTTGCGCATGCACCTTCCCTCAAAAGTCCAGATTTTGAGAAAGATTTTATTTTGTATACTTTCACATCTTATGATTCACTAGCAGCTGTGCTTACTCAGAAGGAAGATGGGGGAGATGAGTTCCCCATATCATTTATGAGCACAGGTCTACAAAGGGCCAAATTGAATTACCCAGCCGTGGATAAACAAGCTTATGCCATGTTCAAAGTGGTAAAACAATTCAGGCCATACATACTTAAGAAACGGACAAAGGTAATCGTTCCACACCCAGCTGTGAAGTCTTTTTTCATACAAAAAGAGTTGGGAGGAAGAAGAGGCAACTGGGTAACAAATATACAAGAGTATGACCTCGAATTCAAGCCAGCCTCCATATTTAAAGGGCATGGATTGTGCAAATTAATGAATGAAAGTAAAGACAATGATGACAAGAGCTGGGAAAACGAAGCTGAGTTACATTTGATGGATGTATGTCCTCTTTTCACAGCTCTAGACTCCTGGTATCAATACCTTGTGCATTACCTTCAGGCGGGATTGTTACCAAAACATTGGAATTCTAAACAAAGAAGAGCACAGCGTCTTAAATCAGCCTCAATTTGAAGGAATATTATTCAGAAAGAATTATGATGGAGTTCTTCTTAGATGCTTAGAGAAAGAAGATGCGAAGAAGGTAATGATAGACTTACATGATGGGCCTACTGGAGGACACTTCTCTGGAGATATAACAGCACATAAAATTCTCAGAGCTGGATACTATTGGCCCACACTGTTCAAAGATGCACATGCTCATGTCAGAAAGTGCGACATCTGCCAAAGGTGTGGTGGAAGACAAGTTAAAGCAGCAGGACCATTAAAGGCTGTAATGATAACAGAACCTTTTGAGAATTGGGGGATGGACATCATCGAAGAGATAAATCCAAATTCTTCCTTGCAACACAAATATATTCTGACGGCAACTGACTACTTCACTCGCTAGGTCGAAGCCATTCCGTTTCGTAAAGTAAATGAAGATGCGGTCATGGACTTCTTGCAAGATCATATTATGACCAGGTTTGGAGTTCCAATTTATTTAGTTTTTGATAATGCTACTTACTTTTCCTCGATTAGATTAACTGCATTTGCTCATGAGAAAGGAATTAAGTTGCATTACTCTGCAAATTACTATCCACAGGGAAATGGTTTGGCTGAATCTATGAACAAGAATATGATTAGGATTTTAAAAAGGACGGTGATAGAAAATCAAAGGAGTTGGCACTCAGCATTACCAAATGCTCTTTGGGCTGATAAGGTCACCCCCAAGACTTTGTTAGGTGTGTCCCTGTATACCCTTGTTTATGTAAAAGAGGCCATTCTACCCCCCAATATCATGCTACCCTCTTCTGTAATAGCTCAGGAATCCAGAGGATCAGATAATGAAGTCTTACAAATGAGGATACATAATCTTTTGAAGGTAGAAGAGTCTAGATCCAGGACTAGAGAACCTTTTAAACAACAGCAGGAGGTAATAAAGCGATGGTTTGATAAACACAAAGCTGGAACAAAAGAATTCGAGGTGGGAGATTTGGTTCTCAAATGGGACCACCCCCATGATGAGAAGGGAAAACACACGAAATTTCAACAGTTATGGGTAGGCCCTTTCCAGATTGGGGTAAAATTTGGCCCCTCAACCTATAAATTGCAAGATTTATAGGGGTGGGAAGAGAACTTACCAGTAAATGGTTTAGTTCTCAAACCTTATTTTTCTTGAGTTTTTGTTTTTGTTCTTTTGTTTTGTACATAAATAATTTGCTTTTTTTGTTTATTTTTGATTTATTTTATTTCTGTTGGTTTTAGTTAGATTTTGGTTGATTTCAACGAAAGAGGTAAACTTTTGGTTGCATGGAGAGCATTAGAATTCTGGATTAACTAAAATTCTTGATTATAAGACTATGTACTATTGTTTTATCTAAAAGAATTTCTCTAGTTTAAAAGTTTTCCTAAATGGATATGAACACATTGAAGTCCTACTTAATCCTTGTAAAATAAACCAGGATCAAAAGGTCTAGAATACTATTTCGAGGCTCCATCCATCTCACATCTAAAAATGTCCTAGGGAGTGACAGCAAAAGGCCCATGGAAAGGAAGAAGGGTAAACAGTATATTATATATAAATGATCCCATGCCAAGAATTGAAATCCAAAAGGCAGAAAAGAGTCAAAAAACTCCTATGAAAGCAATAGGTACCAAAACAAAGTACTAAATCATTCAAGTACAAAATTGCCAAAGTTCTTCTCTGTTTGTGAGCTGAAATTCAAATGCATCTCTCACACAAAAGGACACTATGGATAGAGGAACCTGAATAAAAAATTCAGAATGAAAGGCATGCAGGATGACTCAAAAAAAAGGACAAAAAGTCCAAAAGCACAAAAAATGCAAAATGGCATGGGAATGAGGAACAAATGAATATTTCTGTTTACCATATGTTATGATCCTGTGGTGTCCAAGCTGGAAGCTACCCGAAGACAGAGGTAATAAATGAAACTTATCTTCCTGGCCTCAAAAGAGTTATCTTGACTTGGTAATCTTGGTTTCCATTCTCCTAAATTGGACTCTCATCAATGATTAAAAGTACATATATTTTCCGTTTGGAAAATCCAGACATCTAGAAGAATTCAACATGTTCTTTTTATTTTTGAACAGCCTGTTACTTATGGAATAAATTGTCCAGAGATCTAGGTTAACCAGGTAGTCGCCAATTGTTGCAGCTGCAACTGTTTTCCCAAATTTTTGAAATTTTGGACCCTCCTCTTAAATTTTATCTTGCCTAAAATTGTTTGGATCCATGAACTCTGTTTTTGTTTTCCCTCTGCTATAAGTTTGGATTGTTTTGACGTCAATTGTTTTCATGCTTTTCGGAAAATTGCTTATGTATGAAACTGCTTTGGGTTGTGGAATTTGAAGTTTGATTTGAAAATGTTGTCCTTTGATCTGTGATTCCTTTCTTTGATATTGGAAGTCTATTTCTCATTTTCGCCGTTGTTTCGGAGGTGAAACAAACTTTTTCATCGCTGCCCAGCCGAAAGTATTTTGGAACTTAACATTTTTTGGTTGTTCAGAGGTCATTTAAACAACGCATCAGAGCCATATTTCCCTACGGAGCCTCTGTTGCGGAAGCTGAATGATGAATGTTCTAACAGATAGCTTTAAATTTTTCGATGCTGTGATGTTATTATTTTGACTTGCTCTGCGCTGTCGGAGGTTGGTTGAAGTTTGAGTCGGGGTTTTTTGATCTCTATGACACCGGTGTTTTGGAGATAAAACCAAATTTTTAGACTGCTGCACAACCTTAAGATGTTCCGAACACTTAATGTTTTCATGATGTTTCTGTGCCATATCGAAAAGTTTTATGACTTTGATCAAAGGTGGTAGTCTAATTGCTTTTCGCCATTGCGGCTCCCGAGCGAACTAAATTTTCACCATATAACTGCTCCACTCGCCGATGTTTTGTTATGGTTTTCTCCGATATGTTTCATTTGCCGTGGAGCTCGTAGTATTTTCGGCTTCCTCAATTGCGGCTGCGTGTTGCACTAACCACCCGACGTTTATGTCGTTCTGTTCGTCGACAAGGAGTTTTTTTTTCGCCAGATGCTTTAGTATTTAGTCTTTTTTTCAACGTCGATAGACTTAATGGTCTCGCGGAACTCGTTGTCTGTCTGAAACCCGCTGTTGTGGCTGTAAGTAAAACTATCCTGCCTATGCTTTAATGGTTCAAGCCGCCGATAAGGTTTTTTCCGGCCGTTTTGTGAGTTTTTAACCCCTTTTGTGGGCGGTGGCGATTTCTGATTCTTGTTAGGGTTTTTTGTGATAAGAACACAACATAGGGTCGCATGTTTGATGCTCAGTCTCATTTATAGTATGGTTTACATTTTATTGAATGCTGTCCATTTTAATGTTGAGTTTTTTTGTTTAACTGCAGACAGACTCAGAAGATTTTTTAGATCCGGCTTGATGATTGTTGTTGTGATGAAGACGTTTCTAAAAGAAAAGTCAGAAGCAAAGATGTTGCTCATAGACAAAAGATAGTGAAAGGTTGCGATGAACAGGTTATTGAACAGAATTAATAGCAGCAGAGGCCCAGGCTTGGAAATGGCTCATCAGTTACCAAGACGACCCATTTTTACAAAGTGCTTGTAAATCTTAATCTAAAATGTAACATATTGTATGAATCATGAGCACTCACAAAGGACAAAATCGTGAGATTAAACGGTTGGGGGAGCCCAAAGGTCACCCGCGGGGGGTGGGGGGGGGTGGTGCAACCCAAAGGTTTTGTTGTTTTTGTATAAAGATAGGAAAGTTAGAGGGAATGAGGATTTTTTCCCTAGAGAAACTTGTGAACCACTTGTTGTAAGAGGAACTACTTCGTTTTACAATAATAAATTACAAATTTTGCCTGTTGGAGAAGGTGTTGTGTGGAATGTTCGAATGTGATAAAATGAACAATGTTGAAGGGGAACTATTTCATTTTCAATTGTGTTCCATTAACTGTGAGAGCATTCTAACTTTCTGAACCTATGTTCTTGTTTGAATGTTCTCTGGTTTATTCTGTGATAATTTCCACTATGAGTAATGGAGGTTTTAACGATTGATGAGATATCTTGTCGTGTATATCTTTATTCATGTTTATGTGTTTTGATTCTAAGAACAACTATCTGTGATTTATCTTAACATGTGAACAATATTACATTACTCATGAATTAATATCTTGCTCCCTAGGGACAGCTTAGTTAGTTTTGTTTTCCTAGTTGTGTGTGATTTAGATGTGAGAGAGTCTAAGACGAGAGGGAAGAACCTACGCATCACATTGTGACCACTCCTTGCATTCTTTATCAATCTGCATCTTAGATAGGCACTTGCATATCATACTTAAAGTAAAAAAATACAAAAATATATATGGTGGACCGGGCCGCAACCGGTAAAACCCTTTGTTTTTGTTACTTGACCTACGGTAGCCGGACCACAAACCGGATGGATTCCATACACCAAATAGTCACAGGATAGTTGGGAACATTGACTGGGGAGAATCCCTTGCTATTGTTTCCTACCAATTTCCAGGCCTCAACATACCCAAACATGTTTCTTCAACAAATCAGCTTGCAGATGTGTTCACTAAGCCATTGGGAAAATAAATTTTCTCAACTATGATACGCAAGTTGGGAGTTATTGACATTCACTCTCCAACTTGAGGGGGAGTGTTGAGAATGACATAATATCCGGCGGAAATATCCGGGCATGCTGATTGTAGGAAATCTCATCGTGATTGTAGAATAGCTTTGCGTGATATCTCAACATGATTGTAAGATAGCTCAGCGTGATTGTAGAATAGCACAGCCTGATTGTAGGAAATTTTCGTATAAAGTTGTGTCCCCTAATTCAATGAAAATCAATTTGAGGCAAACATTCCTTTATTCTTTTACATTACATGGTAACTAGACTGGCATCTACTTTTTATATGCTTAATTCCGTTTACCAACATATTTTAACTAGCTCTAGAATGTAGTTCAGTCTTCTTTATAAGTTGATGAAAAAATGTTGTCATTTGCAATGAGAAGTGTGGTTTCTCTATTCCTATTGGAGCTATAGATATGCATGATTGCAAACTTGATGCCAGGGTAAAATCTTGATTGGGTATGTTCACATTGCTGTTCTTTCTATGCTGCTATTTTGGGAATCAAGAAGCTTTGAGATCAATGGTGATTTTTGTGTAAATGCAATATGTGTGTGAAAAGTTTTCTGGGTTCCTGTAATTGCAACTTGGGAATTCATGGATATTTCAGTTGGTCCTCTGGGTTTTGGCATTTTCTGTTACGACTTCAACGTATCAATAATATTCGCTCTTATGTCACCGAACCCAAAGATTGTGTGGCTAAGCTTCAATACTGGAAGCAACTTCTTGTATTCCAGGTAAGAGACCAAACTGTTTGCTCTTTAGTTCTTTCCAAAAAGCGATCTCTATTTCTTTATATCTTTTTCTACCCATACTTTCTGCACAAGACTCTTTTGAAGTGCAATCCTTAGATCCTATAATGTACAGTTGCAGGTCTTAGGTCTTTCTGCATCTTGCTTGATGTACATAGTATTGACTGAGGGATTTCATTAGTCGCTTTCATATTCTCTCGCTCTCTCTAAAAACTTTTAGGATATGTTCACATTGAATTCTCATGTGAAACTCAGCACAACCATCCTTTGCTAGAGTTAATGTGTTTCATGTGTGGTGTTGTGAGACAATTCTGGAAGAGGTCTACCTAATTTGTTGAACATGTAAATACTCTAGGTTTGGCTCGTTTTTTCTCCCTAGAAATGGAAAGATGAAAGAAGTTGTTTTTATTTTTATTTTTTCATTTGTTTCAAAGTCTTTTATAATTTATTGGAAAGGACGGGCCATGACAATGTTTTTTTATGTAGGTGATGGAACTAGAGACAAATGGGCATGTTCAGGATGATAGAAAGGTCAATGATTTAACTCTCAACCAGTCACCCAAACTTGTACAATCACTTTCCCACTGGCCTTTAGAATTCAAAAAGCAAAGAACGCAGATAATTGAACTTTGGGACACCTGTTATGTCTCCTTAGTTCACAGAAGCCATTTTTTCCTACTATTTAAAGGCAATCCTTCAGTTGCAATATACATGGAGGTAGAACTAAAGAGGGGCTCATTCCTTCCTAAGAGTTTCTATCACAAGGCTGGTAATAGCCCTACTAATGATGATGATCAGACTACTACTCTGGCTTCTAGGTAAATCCCTTCCCTTTATTCAATAGTTGTGTATTTGCTTATAACAACCTCTGCTAACTTCTAAGCAGTTTATTGTATTGTGTATAGATAAAATAAAATGCATGATATTGATAATCCTGCAAAGTCTTTGCATAAATCCTTATGAACAATTAGTTGTGGATTTTGTAGTATTCGAGATTTGAGGCGTGAAAGAGAAATACTGGCTAGGAAGATGCAAAGGAAATTAACAGCTGCTGAGAGAGAGACGTTGTTTGAGAAATGGGGTGTTCTCCTGGAAACAAAGCAGAGGAAATTGCAGTTGGCTCAAATATTATGGATAGATACTCAAGATTCGACCCACATCTAAGACAGTACTAATATTGTTGTGAAGCTTGTAGAATTTTGGGAACCGGGACATGTATCAAAACTTAAAAGAGATGTTTGAGCTCAGCTTTACGCCTGCCAAAAACAACTAGAGGTCATTATCCTCTTGGTGGAATCTTATCTCACTTATCTCAACCCTCTTGAGATTTTAAAATATATATTGGGTTTTGTACTTTGAACTAAGATCCTTGTGCATTTATTCCTCCCTCTTTATTCTATTTCTTGGTTTGTTGAAGAGAATTGTTTTATTCTCGCAGTTGTAATACCCTGCTTCCACCTCCTTTGTGTTTGAATATGTATATGCATAGTTTAGCATATATGATTAAATTCTATTTTGGTACTGCCTCAAGGGTACTTATGACATGTAAACATAATGTATATGCAAAAATATGAAAATATGAGTGACCATGTAAAAAGATTCCTAACTAGGGCCCAAGGCCAAGACCTCGATAGCGAATGTGTAACATTTAGACTATGAAATATGATGTTAATAAGGGCTGGGTAAGTTCTTTGATAGCGATGTGAATGTGTCTCTAGTATATTAACACTAACACCAGCCTCCATCCAAATCTTAGGTTCTATCAAGCGTCAAGAAGGATCAAATCTCCCGAGGTCTTCTCAGATATTGCACGCAAAGAGCTATTCTAGGAGTAAAGGATTCAATTTGCATTTTTTCCTGATCCTGGCATTTCGATTAGATTCTGTTTCTGTTTTGTTCATTCATTCATTCTATTTTGATATAGTTTTGCTTCCTGCACATCCTACTTTCATGCGCTTTCTGCACAGGTAACTGTAATAGTCATATTTAGTTTTTGTCGCTCAAGTTTTCAATAATTTGCATTGAACAGATAAATATCAATTATTGGGAGGAGAGTATCATGTGAGATCTTACAAGGACGTTTTAGGGATTTAGTCCAGTGAGATACATATATTATATGTCAGCAGGTTTGGTGTCTAATCTAGTCTTTAGTTTCTTTTGTAGCTTAATTTATGCGTCAATAGATTGTATTCAACTGATAATCAGCTCATATAAGCTTTAATAAGGTTATCAGGATTCAAATTCTTGCAGATGAATATCATTTTGGTCTATCCTGCTAATGTTTTGACTTATAAAATTATTATAGAAGAAATATTCCATTTTCCACAATTTTTTAATACTCTCTAAATGTCTATTTCATAAACTGAATTTCTCATTTGGATCCTTGCTACCACTGTGTGTGTAAATTACCCTTGTTTATGCTGCCTTTCTAAGCTATACCTTTTCTGGGGTCTGAAATAGGTGAACCAACGGGTGAAACTTATATGAAGTAAACTATATCTACTTCTACCTCTATATCTATTTATCCAGTGGGTGAAACAACTAGTGTTGGAAGATCTGTAATTAGTGCTACTGTTAAAAATAGAAAACACGTGCATGTCTCCCAAAATAGGCTCATCGGAATCCTGAGCGAACGAGGATGCCAAAACTTTGTCTCTTAAAAAGAGGAACCTGCAAAAAAGGGGTAACCTTATCCAAATTGATGGAAACCTATGCCAATATCTCTGAAACTAAAATATGGACCATACCACTAAACCAATTTGCACTTGCAAGAACATCGTTCTTGAATCCAAATTGGTGCTTTTCTTCATCCAAATTCTGAAAAAAATAGCTCCAATAGTTAGTCCTCGACAAGTGATTCCAGGGTTGAACCATTCTCTAAATCCCATCAAATTATAATAGTTGACGAGGAAACTTTCATCATTAGATCAACTAAACCCTAAGTGTTATGCAATTGGGTATTTGGATAGTTGTTTTTATCACTAGAATTTGTTCAAATCTGTATGTAATAGATTAAATGAATTAAAAAATGACAAATGTGGAAAACATTATCAAATTATACCTTTTAAAGAATTTCTTATGCTACGCTCTTTTACCTTTTGGCATTTCATAATTTATTTGAATTTCTTTTATCATATATACATGTATAAATCCATGCTTTAAACAGGCATCTTCAAAAGATTATGTTTTTATTAAGAGTATTTGGTTTAAATATTTCTCTAATATCTTAGATGACCCTTTACCTTTTGGCATTTCATATGTAATTTGAATTGCTTTTATCATATATACATGTATAAACCCATGCCTTTAAACAGGCATCTGCAGAAGATTCTGTCAGTTGATGGGATTTAGAAACGTCCATACGGTATGGTAAGCTTTCAAAGCCTCTATCAAAGCTTAGCATATACCTTTCCACTGTATTTTTTTTTTTGTTTATGGTCCTCAAGGAGATATTGAGTAACATTTTGAGAATGCTTCCGCGTTTCGAGTTCCAAACATATTATTTTACAATTTCTTTGCCATCTATTTTGAGAATGCTTCCGCATCTCTAGTTCCAAACATATTATTTTACAGTTTCTTTGTCATGTGAGATGCAACATTATTCCTACTAAGGATATTGTTTCACGTAGTTTTTTTAGTGCGAAAAAAAAATATTGGGAAATTAAGGTATTGATTAGTATTGATTAGTGTTTGAAATAATATTTTTTTTGAAATTTTATAATATTTTTTTAGGAGTAAGTTATTTTTTGTTTTCTTTATTTTTAATTGAAATTTGGTATAAAAAAATTTAACAAACCTTTTTTAGTACAATTTACCATGAGTTGTTTAGGAAGCTTTGCACGGTTGTTTAGGAGGCCTTGCACATGGAACTATTTGATCCCTCTCATGGCTTGTTTAGAAGTAAATATTTATAGCCGACATTTACATGAGGAACTTACATAACGTTGCAAAATCTCCCTCATAATCGGAAATCATAAGTAAATAGAAGTAAATATTTATAGCCAACCTTTACATGAGGAACATTACATAACCTTACAACATCTCCCTCATAATAGGAAATAATATTTATAGCTGACATTTACATGAGGAACGTTACATAACGTTACAACATCTCCTTCATAATATTTATAGCCGGCATTTACATGACTAGGAACGTTACAGAACGTTACAAGATCTCCCCCATACTGGGCTGTAGAGCGCCTCTTGGCGCAATAAACAACATAGAATTTCCAAGGGTAACATAAGGAGGAAGGACCATGGGATGACATGAGGTAAAGGGCTAGAGAGGAGATGAGAGGCACTTCCCTAGTCCTCGAACATTATTCTTCCCTTACGAATTAATTCAGTATTAGAAAGGATAACTTTATAGCCTGGCTTTGTAAGGACTTAAAAATAGATGTTGCCAATCCTCCCTCCATAGAATCGGCTTATTCATGCTCTCTTGCTATCACAGTTGACCTTTGGGATGATCTTTTTCTTGGGAAGGGATTATCACTAATCCCCTTTCGCTAGTCATGTCTAATTGCATGGTCAATAGGAAACATAGCAAAACAAAAACCTTCTGTAATTTTTTTTGCAATCCTTCAATAATCTTCTCTAACTTGAAACATCTATCACTGTTGATTGTGTTCAGGTAGGTCACTAAGACAGAGGTGAAAGAAAGATATTATATTATGCTGGAAGAGGTTTTTGAGCACCTTAAATAGAAGGAAATTGATCTGCAAGTAATAGTCGAGGTTCAGAGATCGGGTTGTTGATGAAGGAAATTATCGATGTAGATCCCGAAGGTAACATGACTGTCTTAAATGGAACTTCTGGCCCAACATCTATGTCCAACATGGTTACTGCCTAGGGAAATGTTATAGTGGCTTCATAGCTAGCTAGATGTTGGAATGGTTGGTAATGTTTTCAAGTATAACTATAATAAGAAAACATAAAAATAGGGATATTTTGATTGGTTCAAGTAATATTTTGAGACTAATCTTTCAGGTTTAAAACATATCCTTGCTAAGCATATCGAAGTTGTCAGTTTCTCAGGTTGTTTGGGAAACTTTCCAAACTGTTGTTGTTTGCTGGCAACTTCAAATCTTGAAGGAAAGACCCAGGGACTACTCAAGCGAGTGAAAACATGTATTATGCTTATTAAAAAGTAGGGTTTAAACCTCAAATGTTTTAAATTATGTTCTATCATAGAGTCATTATTTTTCTATTAGTTAATTTATACATTTATGTAAAAAACCTTGTAATAAATTTCATATTATTGTAGAAGAAATTTTAGCTAAAAAATATAGAAGCGAAAGAAATGGTATTCATCTCAGAGTAAAACACAATGATTAAATTGATAGATCAAAACAAAAATTTTGTATTATATTACCATAGTTTATAAAACAATACAACCTTAGTAAAATTCCATATTTAGAACCCTATTGGGTAAAACCATTGAATAGGTCCCTATACATCCAAAAGGCCTACCTCGCTTCATATGGGCCATACACATTAAGTATCTAAAGGGGATTCCTTAGTTCTTGACTATGCAACTCCACATATAAACCCGAAATCATTGCATAAGAGTTGATTAAAGAGCTCCATAAATCTTTCCTTAACTCAAAGTGGCTTGTTCCAGTTCCAGTTTGCAACATGAAACATGAAACACCATGTAAAATGGTTGGACAGTTCTACCAATAGGGTTGGATAGTTCTACCACCTACCAGATAGTGAAATGCCTATGGCAGTTCACCCATTACATGGATACAACAATTCTCATGTCTCTGTTGCAGCCAGCACCAGAATTATTTGAGCTCTTTGATGAGATAATATTGTTATCAGAGGGTGATTTTGTCTACCATGTCCCTAGAGATAATGTCCTGAATTTTTTTTAAAGCTGTGGATTCAAATGCCCTGAAAGAAAGGGCACTGCAGATTTATTACAATAGGTACTTAAACTATAGAAACTCCAAAATACTGCGTGATAACACAACTTTCCAATTTCAATAGAAAGCTACTGTTTCCTCACCAATATCCATGGTTGCAGGTTACATCAAAGAAGGAGCAAGAACATTTACCTCATTGAAGAAAGATTCCAAAACTATAACCCAATAGTGGCTCTAGTGAGTTGGCGGATAGCCATAAGATTGAGAGCTAGCACTGCAAGTTATATAAAATCATACATATTATTCTTGCACTTCAACTCAATTCTATCATAGTTAATTTATTGGCCTATCAATCCAAGTTTATATAAACTCAGACATATTATTCTTGCACTTCAATTCAATTCTATCATAGTTAATTTATTTCCCTATAAATTCAATTCTATTATAGTTAATTTATTGGCATACCATAGCCCAATATGGCGAACAAACTATCTTTGTTCTGGGCAGGAGTTTGGATTCTGCACTGTTATTTAGACGACCATGTCACATAGGGATTGAATGTGGTGTTTATAGTGAAAACCATCACGGTCCTTTGGCAACATTGGAGTCCTTTCCTCGTGACCTTATTCTTGTTATCGAGAAGGCAAGTACACTGTTTTTATAAAATTAGAATTTATATATTTTAAAATTTTTAATTAATTGTTCTTTATCATTTTTTAAATTTAAATATTATAAAATTAATTTAATTTAAAATAATAATTATCTTTTATAAGTATAGATAATTTTTTTTGGTTTTCTTACACTAATCCAAATGTTTTTCTAAATCAATTAAAAATTAACCATTACTATTTTAATTATTTTACTTTATCTATATTAAATTTAAAATGATTATTGATTAATTATGAAATACGTTTCTTTAAAAAAATTTAAAAAAATTAACTATAATTATAAATTATGTTCCAGAGGGAGACATTCCAAGTAGATTTTAGAGATATCCCTATCATATTTTGGCGATGTTTTGGACATGTATCTTCAATTTTGACAATTCCTACCATATTTCAGTGATGTTTTGGGCATGTATCTTCAATTTTGACAATGGAGATTGATCGTAAGAGAATATAATCATTTATCTTATCCATATTTTTAATTGTATTTTAAATTTAAATATGAATCTATGCAAGTTGTAGCTCAAAATATGGGATGTGTACGGTGGATTTAGAATCAAGTTTCTAGTGATTTAACTATTGTATTTTCAACAACATCATTATAAGCAACAAAGCCTCCATGTCAACAAACCAAGAAATGCAACAACTCAATGGTCCCATCCTCCTGTGTAATGTTCTTGGTTTTCTCAATTTTAGGATCATATTAGCTTTTACATATTGTCCATAGTTGTTTAGGAGTTATTCATCTCCATCTCTTTCCCCATCCCAACTTCAACCACTGTGAAAATAATTGGATAGTAAAGGCTTAGATTGAGCACTAAACATTTGATTAAATTCTTATTCAATATCCTTGTTAATCTAAAAAATAAATCTAATATCTTTACAAAATGCAAGCATGTATATCCCAAAGTGTTTTGTATTGATTTTCAACACAACTATAAAAATATGCAGAACTGGTTGAGAAGGGAATGCATTTTAACCTAATCATCATAAACAAGCAATATAAGGAAGAAAAGTTGTTATATATACACAAACGTTCTTCTCATAGACCCTTCATTGACCTTATTGCATAATGAAAATAGTTACACTTAAGCTTCCTAAAGGTAAACTACATTTTGCTCATGTTCAAGTGCCAATAATGGAATGTTACTCAACCTTTTTTTTATTTACATGAGTTTTTTTCAAAACTAGCAAGTGTAAGGGATGTGCATAATACTATGTATTATAGACTATTGTACTTACAAGCAACTACAAATTTTTATGATGATTTCTAATCTTTTAAAGAAAATATATATATATATATATATATAAAACTTGTTCCTTGAAAAAATGGCAATGCCCTTTAGCTCTCCTAGGGACTCTCTTTGGTCTGGGCGTTTTTTGTCCCAAAAACCAATGCAACACTGATTATAAATAAAAAACAATTATATATATTGAATGATTCTTTTCTAATATAAATTCTTTAAGATAGTAAAAAGAATTATTATTAAAATAAGTATATTTAAAAGACATTAAATTATTATAATAATTAATATAATGATTTTTTAAATAGTTTTCAATGGAAAAATGTGCTTTATACACTCTTTAAGTACTCTTACACATACTACATCCTAAGATAAAAGCATGAAAACATTTCTTCAAAATCTAAATATATTTATATAAAGATTCTTATAAAAAAAAGCTTAATCCCCATTTGAAGATGTATAATGTTTAAAATTCCATAATATATATGTATATAAGGGAAATTATATAGACAATCTAGATAACTCCTTTACATATGTGGGAATTGAATTAAATATTTTGTTCCACAAACAAAGAGGTCTCATATACTAATTTGGTATCTCACTTGACCATAATATTAAAATTAGATTAGTATTGTTATTTTTATATTGTATGTATTTTCATTTAATAAATCGTGTTATCTAAGTAATCAAATGTCTAACATCCCTTGAATTTGAAATAGTGAAATTCATTTATGAATAATAATCTACTCATACATATAATTTGAAATACTAATATTCATTAAAGAATAATAAACCACTCAATCCACAATTTTGTTCACAACATTAAAAAAAAGCTCATGGGATAGAATGGTTAATTGTAAGAGTACGACCAAATAAAAAGGCAAAGTATCATTAATAATTATCTATATTAATATTTATAAAAACTATTTTTATTAAAAAATTAAATAATAATATAAAATAGATTTAAAAACAATTTTTTTTATTAATATGAATGATAATTATTATTATCAAATATTTTATATTTAAAAATTAAAATTATAATGATGATGATTAATGTCCACTGAGACCAACTTTGGTTTATCGGACCTTAAGAAGGATAATACTTGGTTTACTTTAGAATCTTGTTCCTTTGCTCAAAAAGCTTGCCAAGAAGTTTTCCAAGCTCACTATAGTTTTGACAAGTTAGGTTTGTTATAAAGTTCATATATATATAGCAAGAAAAAAAACTTTATTTATTATAAAAGTCGCATCCACATTTACAAAAAGTCCATATACCATCTTCACTGATACCTTGAACCATAAGGGATCAAGACTACTATCCACAACTCTAAGGACAACCCACTAGATTAGATAACAAAATTGCGACCAAAACCAAAGATCGTCAACAATGGATGTCCAACAACACCAAAAAAAACTGTGGAAACAAAGCAAAGCCCTAAAAAACAGATGGAGATGATTGAGATCCAACCATATACCAAACATAATTAAAAAAAACTTAAACTACCATCCCTGCATAGCTTCCCCTTAAAGAAAATCCTGAAATACAATTTACCATCCATGAGCCCCAACTCCTTTTCAGACATACTATCACCTTCCCTATTATAAACTTTGGAAATATAATGAAGAGATAAATAGCAGAAGTCTTTCATCAAGCATTTGATACTTTCCATCCAATGAAATAGAACCAGATATTTCACCTGTGCCTGCCCCAAAGCCCATTAGACAATGAATTGAGAATCCCCCAAAACTTGTAAAGAAGGCAAACCCCACCATTTGGAAAAAAAGAGTAATCCCCATAACGCCACCATCTCTGCCTTGGTATTAGAACCTTTCCCAGCTTTCAACCAGCCCTTAATAACAATGTCCCTTCCAAGCTTTAAAAGCAACCCCGCACCACATAAACCTTTCGAAATAGCCCCATCAAAGAAACCAACTGAGTACTCAACCAAAAGAGAGGGGTAAAACTTAACATTAGACTTTTTTATGTGGTGACACCTAAGCTTCCCATACAAGGGGGATATAAAATGGTAAATTTCAATTGAAGATGGACTTGCTTGTCATTATTCTTCTGAATCACTTGGCTCTCATTTCCCTCGTGTCTCTCCTACACACCACAGATATCTTGTGTTAATGTGAGTGCAATGTCATTATGATAGAGTGTCGTTGTTTTTGAAGTGGAAATTGAAGAAACCTATTCACCTGTGTCATTACATGGCCTCAACAAAGGGTTGAAATTTTATTGGATTGCCTAGGTTGGGATAAAAATTTTCATTGGCATCGATTTCATGTGGTTAAGCTCTTGAGTTTGGGGAATCCTACATCACTACACAATTTTTGAAACTCTTCCTTAGTGCGTTCCTTTCCTTCAGAACTGTATATTTTCATAACAAAAATGGAGCTTCTTCAAATCTGGTTATGTTCTGGATTTATGTAGGAACCAACATAATACACAAATAACCATAGAAACAAATATGCAATGAAAATAACACTTCATTTCATTAATCAATAACTGAAACTTGTTTACATACAGAATGGAAATAAACTAGCGAGAGTGCTGGTAGCTTATCTCTGAGAAGAGATGTGGCGGCTACATGCCTCTGAACTCTATGTTACAATGAGGCTCGAAGGCCTATATATTATTGAGAAACAATGGAAACCATACACATCCAAAAACCTAACCCTAGGAGGTGAAACGCCAAAATGTGGGCCATGTTGGGTAACTTGGTACATCAATTTCCCAAGGTTGTAACTTTAGCATACTACCTCCGTTTGATGTGCATGATACATCGTTAAAAAGATCTGTTTAAGGAGTACATCCTTTAATAATAAATATTGAGCCCGAAACATATGCATAGTAGCCCGACCATTCGATGCCGAAAAAATGTTGTTTAGGGCCTCAAAACGGCTCCAGAAGTTTAGGGCCCGAAAACTACCAAAAATAGTAAATTGTGCTACAATTAAGGAAACTGGAAAACTGAAAGAAACAATGGTGGGGGTCCATGTGGAATAGGTGGGTGGCCACCAATATCCTCCTAGATCATTCCTCCCCCCCTTAGGAAGCAATGATCCCCATTACGTTGACTTCCTCCATGAGATGGGGAAACTTCTGTTGAACTGGGTCCCTGGTGAGCCACTTTCCCTGGTGAAGGAGTTGGCCTGCTTTGACAACTCGATATAGCTGGATCTTCTGCTGGTGGGTGTGCTTGATCTATGTGTCCATAATCCGATTAGTTGTGGCTTGTTCCATGCATTCGAGGTTTAACTCTGTTGGTGTGAGTTGTTCTGCCATGCCTGATGTGTCTAGTAGAGGTGGAAAGTAGGGCCGAAGGTGGACCACATTGAACACTGGGTGTAGACCAAGGAATGGTGGAATACTGAGCTCGAAGGCATTGTCCTCGACAACCTTGGTGATGGTGTATGGCCCATATCGGAGTGGGTGAATCTTGCGGTGGGGTCCAGTGAGGCGCTCCTTTTGCAAATGTAGCCACACTTTGTCGCCCACCTGGAAGTTGTGTTGCACCCGATGCTGATCTTGTCACTACTGGATCTGTCCAATATGTCATGAACCTATTGGTGAATGTGCTGAATGTGCTCAATGAAGTTGTTCACCTTGGAAACTTCAGATTGGATATGAGCTAAATTAGCCTAAGTAGCTGCAAATGGCATGGCTACGTCAATGGGACATAGTGGCTAGAATCCCAAGCCCACCTGAAAGGGGTTGTGGTTGGTTAAGCTATGGAGGGCCCCGTTATAGCTGTGTTGTACATAGGGAAGGCTCTCATCCCATGTGCATGGATGCCTTGAGTTGTACATGTGCAAAATGTGTACGATCATCCTGTTGATGACCTCTGTCTGGCCATCAGTCTGGGGATGGAAAGCTATGGACTTAGTGAGCTTGGTGTCTAGCATTGAGCATAGGCTAGACTAGAATGTACTAAGGAATCTGCTATCCTGATCTGAGATTGTAGACCGTGGGATCCCAAAGTGTACCCACACTCGTTCAAAGAAGAGTTTAACAGTGGCTTCTGCTATGATATTATTCTTCCAGGTCACCATTGTGGGCCGAGAACTACACGTTTCTGGCTGCTCTGAGTTAGAAGGGGTGCTCAATGTAGGAAATTTGAAGTCATTGGAGGTGTTGAAGGCATGGAGCTGTTCGAAGTTGAAGAGCATAGAGGGGTTGGTAGATCTAACACACAGCTTAGAGAACTAAATGTTTGTGGCTACTTTGAGTTAGAAAAGATGCCAGGAGTTGAACATTTGCAGTCATTGGGGTCGTTTGTGTTGCGAGCATCTGAATGTGTGAATCTTGTCCTTTGTTCTTCACTGGGGGATTTTACTTGGCTAGCGGCAGGTGTTAAATTTGATAGGCACCTTTACCTATGAGGTAACTATTTTAAATTTGACAGGAAGGTGAATTTGTAAACTTTTTAAAATTTGAAGGTGAATTTGTAAATTTTTAATGATATTTTTTTTATTTTTTTATGTAAGTATATATAAGGGAGATCAAATACTTTTTAAAGAAAGATTTTTAGATTTTGATTTTTTATATTTTGGGTGATGATTTATGATGGAATAGTATTGGAATATATTTTTTGAAGAGTTTAAGTGATTGAGTGTTCTTGGTTGTAAACAAACCAGGGATGATTTTAAGGAACCATACTTATTTAAAAGTGTATAAATGTTGGCGAATATTACCAATTCTTAAAACGCCAACTATAAAATGATTGGCGATATTTTTCAAAAAATATTTTAATTTCCAAGGATTTTATATCATTTATATAATAATTTGGCGATTTTTAGGGTGAAAATTTTTTACCCCATCAAAATTGGGTGAAACAGGGCTTCAAAAAATGCAAAATGGCGAATCTTTTTTGGGAGAAAAACATGGGAAAATAGCCCACTAGGCTAAAATTCACCCCTAAAATTATCCCTGAAACAAACACTTTAGTTTTAAGTCTGTCATCATTCTTAGTGGCCTTTGAAAATTGACATAACAATTCCAGATTGTGAATTATGTTAAAAAAATATTTAAAAAAAAGTTATTTACTTTAATTTTAAATATTTTAAACGATATTTATACCAATGATACATGTTTTTATTAAAATAATATTATTAAAAATATTTTATTCTCAATTAAATTATTAATAAAAATATACTTTATAAATCTAAATAACAAATATCTAATGCTAGCAGAAAACTTATAGTTTCTCTATGCTTCCCAACACTAACATGCAGTGAGTATGAGTCCAAATTGCCAACATTATGCAAATTGTAATAATAAAGGTAGGCAAGTCACACCATTATACATTTAGGACTTTTTATTTGATTAAGGTATATATTTTAATTTATAATTTAATTTTTTGATTGATTTAGAAATAGATGATATGATTTAATTTCTTTTGTGGTGGATATTTTTAAAGATAATTGTTATATTTAAAAAATGAAATGATTTTTCTTAAACAATTATATATGGGTGAATCCATGAAGATTGGTAACATTTTGTTAGCCAAAACTGATGGTGAAAGTTTAACTTTTTACTCATTTATTAAATTGAAGCCCTTAAAAATTATATATGCCTTGTGAACTTTGACACAACAAAAATAAAAATTGTAGGTAATTGTGTTGTCTTTCCACTTATATTTAAAAAAATAAAAATGATTTAATATGTCAAAATTGCATTTAATGATAAGTTTGTTTTTGTAAATTTAAGGAAAAGTTAACAAGTAGTTTGTGTGCACATAAACTGACATATTGATAATGTATAATTTTTGGAAAAAAATATGAACATAATCTACACAAAATTCAGTAGGGGCATATATTTTTGTTAAATTATAATTTTTTATTAATTTTCGAAACTAATTGAAAATTTTAAGCATATTTTCTACACATGTGTGTGTAGGTAAAAAAAATTTTACTGGTTTCAAAAATTGAAAAACTAAAAATACATGTTTGAAGAGCACGCATTGGTCTAGGGTGTATATATTTTTTGAAATTTTTTGGTTTTGCACTTTTTATATTATTGATTTTTCTGTGTTGTTTCGAAGTTGTGGACATGGTTTTATAAGTGTATAAGTTTGAAAAAAAAAATATATATCATATGAACACATAAACTTGTAAGTTATATGTCAATGGATAGACAATTCATTAACAAATCTATTGGTATGAAGCCTGTCACCTAAGGTGCATCCTAAAACAAAGTTTAGGTAGGGTAAGCATGTAAGTAAAATTAGAATTGCAGAAAATAGGGCTAAAAACCCGTATTTAAAGTTCTTGATCGAGCTAATAACTTGTTCAATATTTTTAAATATATTGATTGGGGGTTTAAGTGTGGTTAAACCAAAAGATGGAGCTTTTGTGATATATATATATATATATATATATATATATATATATATATATATA
>LPNX010272514.1:99790-226047 GCA_001517045.1 Pseudotsuga menziesii
TTTAAAAAGATCGATCTAGAGTTTTAGAAAAATCAATTCAACTACAACAGTTAGATGGCGCGGTACTGCCAAAGCTTGTGAATGGAAGCCACTTGAAGCCCTATCAGACGGGGGAAGGACTGTGCAACACCTAAGGGGTAGGGTAGCCAGAATGAGGAAGGGTGCACCATAAGGGGATGCACAAGAGTAAGAGTAGTTTAGACGAAGCCGATAGAAGTTTGGAAGATCTGTCACAACTGAAAGGTTGCGATCAACACTAGTTATTTAGTAGTAAATATAAGTAACTAGACAACACCGCACACTGCTAATTAAGGGGGTTGTGGCTGAGGAAGAAGAGGTTGCGGGCTAGGATGGGGTTGTGCCAAGAGAAAGGGGTGGTGACTGAGGAAGAAGAGGTTGCATGCCAGGATGGGGCTGTGTTAAGAGAAAGGGGTGGTGGTTGAGAGAGAAGAGGTTGCGCACCAGGATGGGGTTGCGCTAATGGAAAGGGGTTGTGGCTGAGAATGAAGGGGTTGTGTGTCAAGAAAAGGTTATGCGACTCGTGTGCAACTAGATGAGGTTGCGCACCTGAATGAGGCTTCGTTAAGGAGATGAGGCTACGGGGCTGAGCCCAACGAAGGGAAGGGATTGCACGACACGCGGTCGCCGTGAAAAAATGAGTGTCTTGTATTAGATGGAAGAAACCGTGATGGTGACTAGACATCACTTCACTACTCCATAACGTTTGAAAAAAGCAGGTGATTGATGACACATTTCAGTGTTACATCTAATGATAGCAGATCCAAGAGTCAGGGTGGCAGAATGGGTGGTGTATTTAGCACACTACTGAATTATTTAGTCATAATAATGCACTCGAGCGAGTCATGATGGAATCTAAAATGAAAAGGGTGTTATAAGCAGAGGGTTGACAACTGAGCGAACACCGTTACGTAGACCTGCACTATGCAAAGTTGCAGAAAGGATTGGGTTGGGTAGTGGAAGGGAGCTCCGCTGTGTGAGGCAGCAGCCATCTTAGGGGAAATGTAGGATACCCTTGATATGGGGCAGACTATGAGTGAGAATGTTGTCTCAACGAAAATTGATGAAGAAGTTGCAGGTATGCGGGTTAACTTACCCTGGGCAGAAGTATCTGGAAAAGCTGTCCTTGGCTATATGTCCCCTAGTCGGTCTGAGGCGTAGACTAAGACACCCATAAGGAATCCGGATAGGCCCAGATTTCTTACCCCACTTGAAAAAGTATGCAGGAACAGGAAACCGAGTTGACTTCAGGAAGTCCGGGTTGAGCCTGAATGCAAGGAACAACACAGGTGTGGAAGCGAGACTCGATTTAGAATTTGCAGCTACAGACAATTGCCCGCTAGCAGAATGCTTCCTGACAAGCAACGACAAATCAATAATGATGTACTATTCATAGATGCTAGAGCACAGTGGCACTGTAGGATACACCATTATAGAGGTGCACCAAGGTTTGTCATAGATGACCTTGGAGGAAGCAGTTGCTTCCAACTGCACAATTCAGTAAGTTCAAAAAAGTTGCATACTCTTACCTATGAGAGGTTTTCTACTCGTCAGGTTGCTGAGTCCACCATGTCCAGTTGACGTGGCTTGAGGACAAGACACAAGACTGTATTGGGGGCTTGGTGGCAAGGGGTTGGAGGTAAATGAGTTGGGGAGCATCTAGGATGTTGTGCATACTCACGCAACTTCGCACAAGCCAAAGATAGCGCGAGAGGTAGAAAATAGTCCACTTTTTATATTTTCATGTCACTTTTTGTAAGCATTTGACCATTTCTTCGGAATATTGGTCCTTAATGGTTAAGTTTGTTAGAATTTTGTTATAAGTTAGTTAGAAGTGGACCTTGAATGTAAAGGTGCAAGCCTATAAATAGAAGAATTTTCATGTAATGATAATATATATTCCATTGATAGATGTTGTGCAGAGCAATCCAGGGATAGAGTACTGGATGTAATACTGGGTTGTCATCTATTTTTTATCTGCGAGTTAGTCTGCAAAAGTAATAAAATGAGTTGTGGATTGCTCTAAAATTTTGTTGCTCTTTATCTTTTCTTGTCTAACACTGCTGCGATTCTGATGTTGAATGAGGAATAGATCTACTTATGATGGTTTCTGTTGATGGATACTATTATTTAATTTCTTACACTGATGTGTTTTTGATGTTGAATGAGGAATAGATCTGCTTATGATGATTTCTTCTTATGGATATTGTTACCCTTTAGATATGTTTCCCATTTTATAGATCGGCTGTAACGATGAATGATTATTTTTGAACAAGTAAGTAGATTGGATATAGAATCTAAGTTGATGAATATCAACTGCCCCGACCCTATTCCATACTGCGAAAACTTGGTTCCGACAGCTCTCCCTTCAACATCTCAGGTGAGACCTCATCCACTCTGTGGGTGTTGTTGGACAAGGTAAAACCTGTCTGGGTCGATGCTTAGGGAGATCGCCACGTGCTGAGTGTCGACATAGTAGAACCCCTATCGATTGGGTTTTATTGGTTGAGTTTGTGCCAACAATGGTTCTCGAGCCCAGGTGGTCCAGGGGTCTAGGGATGAGGTTTCCATGAAGCCAAGCTTCGAGAAGCTTCATGAAACTTCTCTTTTTACCTTTAAAACTTGAGCATCCCTCTTTGTCCACTGAGACAGACTGTTACCCAAAGTGCACCACTCATTGTATGAAGACATGTGGCGGTGGCATCGCTTTTTGTTCATGGAAAACATGCATTACACATAGGGGTAACACACATTGTATACAAGGAAAGTGCGGTGGTGACAAAGGAATGAAATCATTAATCTTGGCCTATTTCCAACTTCATATCTTGAGGATTTGAGGCAATTTATGATATTTGGTTCTCATTGGATGATGATGATGAGAAATGTATGTAACATAATGCCCCCCAAATCATGAAGCTAGAGGGATAGGATAGGTGAAGGATTTGCAAGAACAAGTTATCACTTTGAGGAAAGAGTTCACTCATCAGAGATCTTCAACAACCCAACTTATTCTGCAATACATCAACACTGTGATTCATATCCATATGACTCTCATCATGGTTTCAGACCAATACAAAGCAAATCCATGTGAGGTACAAACAATCATGGCTACTATAATACAACGTAGATCCATGTGAAGAAGACTCAAACTTGGACATAGCTACCAGACATACAATGTAGATCTATGTCATATAGACGCAAATTTGAGCACAACCATGACCATACAAATATGGATCCATGCTAGGAATCCTATAAAAAATCCACCACAACCTAGGGAAAGCAACGAGTGCTTGACATATACCAGGGTCTTCGTCTCGTCTTCGACAAAGTACGATTCTATCCATGTGATTACAATGTCTTGATGTCAAACATGGTAGAAACCACTTGATTATCGATCAATGATGAGAACCGTTAACAAGTGCGAGGGAGATCACCATTGATGTCGATGATTCCCAAAGTACCCTAGTACATTCCTCTGAATATGAATACAAGATTTGATGTCAAACACTTGGTTGAATATTTTGATCAAAGGTCAATGATGTAAACCTATAGTCGAAAGCGAGAAAAATGGTCATTGAGGCATATAGGTCTCAAGGTACTACTTTGTTTATGAGACTAATTCCTGGGTGATGAGTTGAAGTTGATAGGAATAGTCTTGTTGAAGGAGGGCCATGATGAATCCCACATCAATGACACAAAAATCTGAACAAAGTTCTCGAATTTGAGTATGAAGTAACCATAGGACTGACTCAAAGGTAACTGACACAAAGGTAGTTTTGCTTATAGATGCAAAATCTCAACATAATTTTCCTTTGAACATAGGGTGGCACAACCAAATACTTGGTAGCATTCACTTGATGAGGTAGATACCAAGACATAATGTGACGATGGACGATGCATTATTTAAAAGACTCAAAGGAGTAACACAACTCATGAAAGTGAATCGGCTCAGAAGCAAGTTGAATACCCAATTGACTGAATGAAATGCAGACAAGTGTCATGTTCAAAGGTGACTAAAATGTCTCATTATTGCAAATGAAATATAGTTCTCTTCCCTTACTTTCCCCATCATGATTAACAAGTGCCTCTTTTTCGTTTTTACGAGTTCAAAGAGGGTAACAAATACTCGTTGTAGCTTATCATAGGATAAGTCCATTCTCACATTTTTTACAAACCTGAGAAAGAATGGATTCGTTCCCAAAATAGGGTCTCTCAGTGTTTAATTTAACGAGTCCATTGAAAGTAAACTCGGTATCGTTCACCTTTTGACAGTCTGAACGAAACAGAAGAAGAATCTAAAAGGTCCTTTTTTTGTATGATTTAGTCTCTGAGGCCCGAAAAAGTATAACATAATACCTTAGAGAACTCTTTTAGTCAATGATTAGAGTATTCCTTTTTCATACTTAGTCTATCCAAACCGAAAAAGGGGTAAACTACCATCGGAATTACGACTCTTCAGGTCCTTTTACGAGCGTGAAAAAGACAAGTTCACACGGGGATCTTTTCACATTTTAAGATTATGAAAAGATCTTAAAGAAGACTCTACTAGAGTTTCTTTTCATGAAAAAATTTTAACGAGCCTGAAAAAGAAGTAAAATTTGACTCGGAAATTTAGTACTAGGTTTGACGAGCACAACTAAAATTTTGAAAATAGCGCTCAAAATATTTTTCCATTTTGTGCAAGGAGGAAAAAGTAAAAAATAAACTCATTCATAACCAAGAAATTAAAGTCGTCACGCCATGAAAAACCTCCAAACTACTATTACACTCTGAAAACATTAAAAAACTAGGCTTTATAGGCTATTTAAGGGTAAATATTAATAAAATAGTTAAATAAATAGAATAAAACCCAAAAATATTTCGAATAAAATCTAATAAATAGTAAAAAAGACTTACCATTTGCATTTTTACTATTTGGAGAGCACTTTGAGCCAATTGTGTGCAGATTTCAAGTGTGGATTGCAGAGCCGTCATTCAACCGTTTCGAGAACCGTCAGTTCCAGGTAAAACCTAAGCTCATTCCTAATCCTTTCGTAGTTTTCATTTCTCATTTCATGCATGTTTTAGGGTTCTGGGAGCATTTTCCCAAAGGGAAAATGCGTTTATTGGGTAACGCTCTTTTCCTTTTTGGGACAAGCAGTGCCTTGGTGACACTGTACATTCTCCTATAGAAAAGGGAGGTGGAACTACTCTATCCTAACGTGGAATAGGCGGTGCCACAAGTTTCCCTAGAACCTTGTAAAAGTAGACCAAAAGAATAAATTTGAAGTATTTTAAATGGTTGGATTTATGTAAGTCTAATACTCCCTTTTAAATTTTTGGCAGGCTACTTCCAGCAAGCATTGTGGTTTGGAATGAAAGAGAGCATGAGCTCGATAACATTAGATATGTGAATGATGATGGGAATTTGGTTGCTCTACGCGGATGGGGGATATTTAAATTATTCAATGTGTCCAGGATGAGGCCACATGTAAAACTTCTAGAGTACATTCTTAGGATGTGAAATCTTGAGCAACAATACTTCGAGGTAAGGGCCCACATTCTGACGGTGGAAGTAGAATATATCTACTTCCTTACAGGTTTGTCCAGGAAGGGAGCACCCGTCTCATTGACCGGTCCTCGAGGTGGGGATATTACCACACAGGGTCTTATTGATCGCTACTACTTTCCAGGCACACAGATGTCTGGAAAGAAGATACCCATCAAGGATTTCATGGATTTGCCTCTTTGGAAAATATTGGTTACTATGCAGTGCATTGTGGGGACCTAAGGGCCTCACCAAGCGTCATATGCTCACATTCTATATGCCTTGGAGGAAGTGGCACCTATGGTCTTCAAATGAATGGAATCCCTACTTGTTACTTTCAAGGAAAAACTGACCAAACGTTGGTGGGGAGGGTTGAAACAATTCGGTTATGGCACTATCCTAGTGTCCTTTTTCTTTGTGAGAGTACCACACCTAAGCCCATAGGTGGCCTTCGCTGAGTTGAGGGAAAGATATCCATGCATGCTAAGATGGGTGGATATTATGGCCTGCCATGGCGACAGTGGATCCAAGGTCAAGTATGAGACCGCATTCTTTCGATGCCTGGATAACCAACTACTCTATCCATTATAAACATAATAGACGAAGTTAAACAAATAAATAAAAGAATAGTAAACAAACAACCACTTAGGGTTTATAACTAGATAGTATTCAATAAATTCTTATAATAATTTATTCCCAGATAATATTTGTCTCTGTATTAAAACATAAGTTTCTACTGTAACCTCACAGCAACTACCTAGGTTTATGAAAGATAGATTCTGTCCTATTCACAAACTTGCAGTATCTTACCCTAATTTTTCCTTTATAATAATTTTAATAGCTGTAAAATCATTGAAGGAAGAATAATAAAACAGAGCTAAGTATTTATCTTGTAGAATTTATTTCATTTCATAACTGTAGGGTATTTTAAATAGTAACCCTTTTGAACAAAACTGAGTACTAATAGTACTCTTAACACAGTAAAATTTCCCATAAATACATTGCACTGTAAATCATTATAATTACATGATAATAACTTAAAATAATACAATAACAACTTGTTAAAAACAAAATTAATTAAGAAGTAATGGCTCATGGCCTTTAGAATTAAAGGTCAAAGCTCAGGCCTATTAAAAAAAAAAGAAACTTAACTCTACAAAATAATATATATCGAACAGTAACAACTCATTAATGTTGGGTAAAAACCCTTATCAGTTTACATGTATCGACTGGTTAACAGTCTTTCTTCATCTTAAAAAACCATTTTAAAAAATAAAATTAACCAAACAGAGGTCGATAGCCTCGTTATGGCTTAGAGCTGAGCTTGTTCCGGGTAGTAAAAGAAGTTTACATTGTACAGGCTGTAAAGGCACTGTCCTAGAACTATATTATCACGGCTACAATAGACTTCAACTTCCCTACACAAGAGTACCCTCTAGCATTTTAAATTATTACAAAAACAAGCAAGCAAGAAGCAACAATTAAATTGTAAACCAAGGTCATGCCATAACCAACTGCAAAGAACCTATCTTCCAACCACCACATCAAATTGCAGGAAGAAACCCTCATTTGCAACCAGGGCTTACCGGAAGTATTCCTAGCTGAATAGTTGAAGGAGTAAGCTCATTCCTACCTATAGAGTCCGGAGGAGGACCTGCAAGAATTATAAACTATTTGTTTATTATTACAAACCTTACTTAAATATTAAAACCCCTTTATAAAAACTAAATTAAAAATGAAACTGGAATAAGTTGTTACCTGCAAAGCTTCTCTTTCTGAATGAAGCTGAGGTAACTGGCCACCTTAGATCATTTTTGGCACCTGACCGAAAGACAAGAAGACGTTGAGTCACAGCTTGGAAGGAAAACGAGCAAACAACTCAACCGGAATGAAGGAGTACTCCTGTACAAGCTATTTCAGTCTTTTTGTAGCCTCAAGACAAACACGGTCCTCGAATCCTTAAGAAAAACCATTATCTACACTTGTTGTATGCTACAATAACCTTTAAAGACCAAGAACCCCCTCATGACCTATCTCAAGATAGCCACATCATTTGGTTATGGAAGCAATCTACCAAGCTGAAGGTGGTTATAGGTTTTCAATGGCCGTGAGCTCGCAACTCAACCAACCAGACGGAGGAACCCTCGCTTTGCAAAATCAAGTGAGTAGGGTTTGAGTTATAACTCAACCCTTTCATGGACATAACCATCCCATGTGTCCTTTGAAATATTTCTCCAGCGTGGGTAGAGTTCAATAATATTCGCTGCAACACAATGATTTATAATCAAACCTTTGATCATTATAAACTATGCTTAATATGATTGCCAATAATATGATAATACCATGGTGTATCGATACTTAGTGGATCGACTATAGGATATAACATGAATATTTTTTTATTCTAGAGTTTTCTTTGTTAATAAATCAAGTTGGATAGTTATGTTTATTAACTAGGTTTGGGTGAAAATTGTGAGAAAACAAGTTTTCACCTATAACTAGAAGGATAGCTATTGATTCTTGGAACTTAGCCTTTGAGTTATTTTTTTTTAAAGAATGTTTGGTTAGCTGAAGACCAAAACGATATAAGAAATCCTAATAAATTTTTAGCAACTTAATGATGAGTTTATAGATAAAAGTATAAGTAAATTTTGGTCATTCTTTGAGAGAAGGATGTTATTAGAGTCCTATAATGAAGGTAGTTACGAGAGACACCAAACAGTATGAAATGAGTTAAGCCCCAAGCGATGAACTATATTCTCTCTATGTAAATTTTAAATTACCATTACTGTAAACAAAAAAAATACAAGTGTTCTTTAGAGTTTTAAATTATAAATCTTCAATCGATTGGACGAACATTGGATAATATTTGTTCTTGCAATGTTTTCACCCATGTTTATGTAGTTGTGTAAACGTCATTATGGAGTTTTTTATAAATACAAATTATGGAGATGTAACTACACAAATAAGATAAACGTTACCTTGTGGACTCAAGATTATCTTAAATATTCTAAGACTGACATCTTATTCATGCTGCTCGACTTGAATTTAAATAATACTCTACTGGATCTTACGCTTACTTGATAAACCTGTAAGGAACCAGCAGTCCAATTGTGTTAGCTGAAAGCTAAGTAAGTCTCGATCACACACAAGAATTATTTACCTACTTGACAAAAGAAAAACATTAGTATATTCTAGCAGCAGCTTAATACAAGTTCTTTTCTACTTTTGAAAGAATTACAACTGCTAAGTCATTAACAACACTAATACAAGTTTTTTATATTACACCTTTAGTTTGCAGGTTTTTATAAAGAAGCAACCCTTTGTTCTTTTTTTAAATTGTCATTTTCTGCTAACCATTAGCAGGTACTTAGCGGCGACTCTAGACATTTTATGTCACTTGAAAATTTTTAAATTTTTACGAATTTTTGGGTTATTACACCAACAAATCAATTACTTCCCTAATCATCGTTTTTTGTTGAGTTTGAGTGTACAGTCATACCCTTGATTTACTCATATATTTTTTGTTTTTATCCAAGGGAACCTTGGAAGCAAGATCTTTGGGAACATAACTTTATGGATGATGTTTAGTCTAAAGAAACGATACATTCCCCTGTGTGGCAGGTTAACATTGAAGCATGCTTGGAAGGCCATATCACTTCCACAATTCATGAACTCAAGTTCTAAAGATGAGGCAATTGAAATGTAGTGTATCTCTTTATAGTCAATTTTTGGGTAGCATTATATACTTTTTTAAGGATTCTGTAAGGACCACATTGTTGAGCTAGAACATACTAAGATGTTTGAACATAAACCTGATTTGTCTCACTTGGTATGGATCTTCAAAAGTGGAGTTATATTCACTTTTCCAAACACTATTATTTATATCTTCTTTGAGAAGAGTAAACTTGTGCAAACTATTTGTCTTTATAGTTACCACAAACTAAATGAAATGTGAACTAATAACACCCTCAAATGTTAGGTTTAATGTCATCCTTGCAATTCGATCTCAAAATCTTCAAATATGCATGAATTACTAGAACCATTTAGTTTTGGCAAGGTTGTATTATTATGTATAAATTGAGAATGAATGGACCATATCTCCTAAAACTTTGCACCAATGGATCTAAATTTTGAAATTGTAATAACTTTAATCCTTATTGTGATTGAATCTCATAATTTCTAGATATACACATTAGATTGAAAATAACTAGTTTAGCAATATTTGACGACTAGATAGAAACCATAAATACAGATTTTACCATCTAGAATTTTGCAGTAATGGATGAGCAAGTTAAAACTGTAAGACCCTTAGATGTCTTGTTTCAATTGAATAGAAGTTCACTACAATTGGAATTATATGAGTATAATTAATACCACAAAAGTTTGGAATGTACGGTTATAGATTATATTAATAGCGCTGTGGTATAACCACATAGAATATACAACGATAAGCCCAAGTCGAGTGCCTTAATACATGAGAAAAATGACACTCGATAATGCTAAACCAGCTTCTAAATGCTTGAAAAGCTAACAACACTCCTACTTCTATAAAGTCGACCATATTTAACAGTCCAAGATAGTTTTCCAGAGATAGAACATATTCAAAAAATAATTATAGAATTTGATCGACCATAATCATATTTCTTCACGGCCACAAGAATGGGAAGGATTTCCCTATGGCATATTGGTTCCATTGTTCCTCTCCATGTCCATCTTCGATAACTACAGCATCAACCGTTAAAACCTTATCTTTAGAGCAGCTAGAAGAGTCAACATCTCCTATTCTGACTTCGAGATGGTTCCAGCAAGCTCTTCATGGATCTAGATCAAGTATTTCTCCACCATTTCAAAGCGATGACCTCCTTCCTTGTCAAATTGCGGCAAGAACCTCTTCTGAGCCCTGAGAGCCCTACGAATATACCGAGGTTCTTCTTTCAGCATGTGGAACGGAGCAACTGGAGCTATTGATTCAGAGATGGAGGCCATGGCAGCGTTGGAAAACACGGTAATTTGAAAAATAGTAAACCCTTCCTGAACTGAATACAACACACGGTGTATAGATCCACACCCATTGGGGGATTTAAGCCATGTGCAAAGCCCTTGTGATCCTCTGAGTTACCCATAATACCCATAATATTGTCTGAGTACATCACATGATCTAAAAGCTGGGACAAAACATGAGGAAAAGGACTATGGCACGAGGAGCATTGAGCTAACCTGCTCTCGGGTCCATCAGATTCTGACAAGAATGATGTTATTTTATGTATGAAGGACTAGAAATCCATGCTTTCATGCATGGTGCCACGAGCCTGCATGAGGGATCCCAGATTTGTCTGCCACCACGATGTTGAGAACCACATTCCTGAGAACTTAACACACTTCTCCAAGCCCTTGGTCCTATGGTATAGGATAGAAGGTGTTGATTCCATTGAGCATAAGGATCCCTTTGTCGGATTCATCATTCAATCCTCTCATTGGATGCTTATGTGGGGTTCATAAGCTATGTAAATTGGAATCATTGGGTTAATCAATTAATTATGGAATTTAATTTTTATGGTGGAAATTATTGGCTAACAAATGCAAGGTTAATTTATTATGTGATTATGTGAAGTGGTAGGTTTTAGATTTCTTGTGGTTGAATGTATTGACCAAGTAGTGGTATTTAGGTGTGTATGTGTGCATTCTGGTGTGTTGGAACTTGTTTGTAAATGGAAGGAATCTTAAAAAACCTTGAAATTGTTAAAAATGGAAGCATAATCCAAAGTAAAACTTTTATTTTTATAAATAAGTAAACAAACCTTCAACCATATTTTTCAATGATATTGCATGGTAGACTATGTGAAAAGAACATCCAAGAAGGTGTGCCTCCAGCCAATTAATGTTTCCATAACTCTGCAAATTAACCTAAACTATTTTAATACTAAAAATGAAGGTAACATGATGTGTATGTTTTGAATATTCTTGAAGGAAATAGACTAAAAGTAAACATTAAAAGTAAAATGCTTTCTACTTAATGAGGAGATGGGAAAACCTTCTAATTTAATTTTGATCATCCCAAATGAATCACTTAAAAAAGCAAAAGTTGAAGAGCATACACAAATGGAATAGGTGAAGTACTATTAAATTTTAAAACAATGAACACCATCCAATAAATATATGTTAGTTGAGATATATAAAATGTAGAATGTGTTGTGGGTATAGAAGATGATTTGGAGGAAGGAATGAAACATCTAATGATAAATGTTAAGATTCACAAAGAAAACAAAGATAATTTAATTAAATATGATGGTTTCATTGTGTCTAAAGCAATTAATTTATCCTATATTGGTTTTTGTTTTACTCAAAGTAGACCCTATTTTCTCTATCTCTTATTTTTGGTTGGTCCATGATGGGTATTCCAAGTGTGGAGGATTCTCACTTAGATGTATGACCTTCCTTGTTGCTTATGTGGCATCTCATCTAGTTGTAACTTAATTTAGAGCATATATTTTCAGTAGTGTCTACTCTATTTTGACAGAATGCAACTAATGACTAGTGTTAAATCCAATGACATTGATTATTTATATTTTACCTCATCAAATATTCATGACAATGATTAAATCATTGGGTGCAGGTATCTCGGTACAAAAAAAGAATATTTGTGCAAGATGTGAATTACAATTTATGTTACGATATATTCTCACAGTGTACAATATCTGTGGATGTGTGATATTGTATGCATTTTTTACCATATTGCGAGGCAAATGAATATTGTACACTATAAGAAGATATCACCGCATACACTAATTTCTAAATGCAACCAACTGTAGTCAAGTAACTAATGTTGCAAAGATGAGGTCTTGCAAACATTGTTTAAACACACAGACATGAAGAATTGCATGTTGTAACCCATGGTAAGGCATAAAAAAGTAATATT
The DNA here is from genome assembly GCA_001517045.1 of Pseudotsuga menziesii. Classification (NCBI taxonomy): domain Eukaryota; kingdom Viridiplantae; phylum Streptophyta; class Pinopsida; order Pinales; family Pinaceae; genus Pseudotsuga; species Pseudotsuga menziesii. The sequence goes on from LPNX010272514.1 coordinate 112,252, forward strand.
AATGTACTTCTTACTTCTTCTTATACAATGTACTTATTACTTCGGATTAAAAAATATATACCTTTGTTATTTATTTCTTTTTATACAATGATGATAAAAATATATGTGACAGTATAACTTGAGAGAGATAAAAGATTAAAGTCATTGGTCTTGTTGGACCTATGGGTAAAATGGGTTGTTTTTCCACCTTTACGGTACACCTTGGTGTTGTGGGTATGGGGGTTTCCTTACCATCTTGTTGTGACCCATTTTATTGACTTATGGTCCTTCATCTTCTATTTGGTCCTACAGCCCTTATTTTGTGTGGTACCTTGACCACTTTTGGTATTATTACTTAACCTTATTACTGTTATTGTTTTATTATTATGTGACCACATGGCCTTTGGTACCTTTGTCTAAGTGTACTCAACTTTATTTTATGTTTTATTATGGTGTTGGATGTTATTTTGACACTTATTTTGATTCCTTAACCCTTCTAGCCATCTCTTCAATCCATTATGTTTCATCCTTAAACCCTCATATTTCACCCATAAAACCTTGAAGCTCATCAAACTAAGGTATAATTGTTTCTACTTTTAAATGAATCGAATTTTGTAGTTTTTAAAGCATTTAAATCTAAATTTTAATAAAATTACAGGATTTGCTAACTTCTCGTAAATGCTCCTAGGTTTGGATATTTGCAAGATGATTGGGAGAGATTTGAAATACAAAGGAGAATCCTTGATGTACAAGGATGGATTTATTTCCAACAACTTCACGAGATAGCCCTCACAGGTGTCGAGTCAATGTGGGTCAAAGACAACCACCTATGCTACTAGGAAGCATAAAAACAAGACTGTTTTAATATTTTAGAAATTTTCTCCTATTTTTTTGGATCTGAGGGCGAGCTCGGGGTTATGGAAAATTATCATTATGATCTATAGCACTATTGTAGCATTTCAGTTTTAGAACAAGTAGTATAAGTATTTGTATTCTTTACATGTAAATCCATGCGACAAATTGTGTGAAACTCTGCATTTTCGGCAATAACAATTCATAATTCAAACATTTGTGAGTGAATTTGTTTTGGCATGGTATGAAATCGATTTAGCTGTTGGCGATCGTATAACTAGCTATGTGTGATCAAATCAGTGGAGGGACCACTCTACTAAGCCTGCGCACCCATTCTTTTACTACAACATTGGTATGTTTTAATTTCATGTAGATGCACGTTTTAATTTCTTGTAGATGCACATTCTAATTTCCTATAGATATGTTTTCACTGTTTATAATATTAAATTTTGAAACCACACTCGGCAATACAACTCCATTTAAATTTGAATGCAAGTGAGTTTTAGACTGTGAGCTATAGGTAGGGTTTATGATTTGGCAGTAGCATACGTTGCCTAGGAATTGTTTTGGTTTTATTATAGAAATATTTTGTTGTAGAAAAAAACTAAATACATTGTGAATCAACCGTTCTTTTAAAGGAACACAGTGTTTTATACTTTCAGCAATGGAATAACATTGTTACAGCTTTTTACATTTTTACAATTCATGTTTTAGATGTGGTTGAGTTCAAAAATACCAATGCATATATTTTTTGTAGGGGATTTTCGTAATTATGTACTTACAGCATTTAAAAAAATTTAGGATTATTTCTGAAGCATAGTAGATTCCAAACTAGTCTAGTTCCAAGTCCATAAATTTTGGATGTGCTTCTGAGTCTTAGGACACCGGGTTGACATTTAAAACTTAAGCTCTGATTTATGACAGTAGATTGGGCCAACATTTGGCATTGTTGTTGGGGAAGCATATTTAGAAATAGACTTAGGAAGTTTATCTCCTTAAAAAAAACACACACACAAAAACACAGAGGGAAACTTAGTTTTTTTTATGTCAAGACAGAGAGACGAAAAAGGAAGATTTGTAAAAAAACCCCCAACAATAGAAATAACAAGGTTTTCTTCATCTGAGAAGAAAGAATTCATTGCAACAACTATTGATACTTTCAAAATGGTTGAGGAAGAAACCTCTAAGAAAGGAGGACTAGCTGCAGAACAACATAGGGAGTATGAAAGAAGGATGGAGATGGAAAACAAATGAAGAGAAATGGTTGAGGAAGAAGTATTTAGAGGACCAAATCCAGAACAACGAAGAGAGTATGAAAGAAGTTTGGAAGGTGAAAACAAAATACGAGAAGATAGAAGAAATAAGAGAGAGGAAGATAGAAGAAATGAAAGAGTAGAAGATAGAGGAAATGAGGAAGAACAGAAAACTACCTTTAGATTTCCAATCCTAGATACTAGTATCATCCTAGGAGAAGAGGTAAAAATGAAGAACATTCCACCGTCTATTTTACCTAAATTTTATGGTATGAATTCTGAATATCGTGACTCATTTTTATTTGAATTTGATATTTTATGTAGTACCTATGGATATACTAATGATACACATAAGCTTTGCCTATTTCCTGCTACTCTTAAAACTGCTGCATTGAAATGGTTCATGGGATTAGGAGAACACACTATCACTAGTTGGGATGACATGAGAAAGATCTTTCATAAAAAATATCAAGCATATTGTAGATCTAAAGATTCAAAAGATGATATTTTTAAGATGTCTCAGTAAGAAGATGAAAGTTTGGAAGAATATCTTGAAAGATTTCTGTATAATCTACAAAAATCTAAATATACTTCTTTGAATTCAAACATCATCAAAACAATCTTCTTGAAAGGTATCAAATATTAGTATCTTGATGTTCTTAATGTAATGGGGAAAGGAGATGTTTCCTACTTACCTTTTGATGAAATTACAAATTTATGTCAAAAGTAATCAAGAGGAAGAACCAGAAAAGGGAAAAGAGATATCACTTCAAAGACAACTAAATCAGCAACATGGAGTATATCAAGAGTTGAGTTTGGAAGCTTGTTATAGGATTTTAAAATTGATATTCTTAGTACTTTAAGGACACAAGTAGAAGTCTTAAAAACTAAGAAAATACAAGAACAACAAGATCAACAAGATCAAGTTCTATCAATTTTATGTCCTAAATGTAGGAAGAAACATCCACTGAAAGTATGTCCTTTAAATAATGTTCAAATTTGTGGGTTATGTGTAGAAAATCATAAGATTGATGAATGTTACAGGTTGAAATAATTACAAGCATCTCAAGTGGAAGAAATCCAAAGCATGGAGTCTCTTTACCTCCTGTCACAGAAAAGACCATGGCAGCCACATTTTCCAGGTATGTCTCAAGACCCTATGCAACAATTCTTTCCAAGCTATCAATATCCTATTCAAAATTCATGGCATGCACCTATTCCTTGGAAGACTTGGTCTCCTCAACCAAACCAAAAAAAACCTATTCAAAATTTGCGAGGATATTCTCATGGAAACTAAACATATCAGTAGGCCTACCCACATCCTTTCCAACAATATTTTGCTTACCCACAATACCAGTAGAGTCAACCTTCAATTCCTCCACAACCAAATATTGTTCCTCAATTGACCCAACCTCAACAACTTCAATTCTCATCTAACCATCCTCCACCTCAACCAACACAGCTACCAACCTGGCCAGTACCAAACCCTAATAATAAATTGGAAAAACCCGTGTATAATATTGATGAAGGAACAACAGTTTCATACTCAATCCTTCCTATACAAAATATCCATATAAGGTCTAGAAAAATATTGGAAAAAGAATCCCCTGTTATCATAAAAGAACAATCATAAAAAGAGAAAATTCCAAAAAAATATAATACATAAAATTTACAGCTAGACAAACAAACTCAGAAGGATAAAATGATAGTGCCTCAAACACCTCCTTTTCCAGAAAGGTTAGTCAAGGAATAATTTTCAATTTCTCTTCCTGAATTTAATGTCTTAGATGAATTAAAAAATGTCTGTGTAAAAATTCCCTTATTGCAAGATATCAAGGATATCCCAATATATACAAAAGAAATTAAGGAGTTATGTTTAAGCAAGACTAACAGACGAAAGAAAGATCCACCAACAATTCATGTGCTTGGAAATTTAGCAGGCTTAATGTCAAATATTGTTTTTGTTGAAAAAAAATTGATCTAGGAATTCCAATGGTAACAATAACAATCAAAAACTTTTCAATTTCAAAAACATTAATTGAATTAGGTGCAACTATTAATGTCACGACACTGGAAATAATGAAACATCTGGATTTGAAGAATCTTAGACCAACCACTACAATCCTTGATCTAGATGATAGTTCTAATATAGAACCAAAAGGGATACTTGAAGATATCATAGTTTCTCTAGATTCCTGGGAGTATCCAGTATATTTCTTGGTTCTTCAACCAAAATCTAACTTAGGGGAACAACCACTTATTCTTAGAAGACCCTGGTTAGCTACATCTTATGCTTTTATTGGTTGTAGAGCAGGAAACATGATCATTTCACATGGAACAGAAAGGAACTATATTACACTATATCCTTCTACTCAAAGACCTTCTACGACAGCTCAGTTATCTTGGATTAATGAAAAAAAAGAGTGACAAGAAGAAGCAATTCATCCTATCTTAAGTGTTAATCAAGCTTTCAATTTTCAAGAAGAGAATAATGAAGATTTGCTAGATTACTTCATTTCAGACCCTGATATCTATGAAGAATTAAGGAACATTGAATATATTGTTGAAAATCAGGTCTTAGGCCAAGAATTTCAAGAAAATTGCACAATTGATTCTTTGGAAACATCTTTTGATGATATTTTTCTGTTCATTCCATTACAAATGCTCAAATCAAAACCATTGAGATCAATCCTGGAAAATACTTAAGTATTGGTGCATATCTTGCATTATCAAAAGAAGAATAGTTGATTGCATTACTAAATAAGTATCACAAAACATTTGCTTGGGAGTACACTGACATGCCAGGAATTCATCAAGAAACATGTACTCACCATATTTACACAGATGAACATATAATACCTCTAAGGAAACCTCAATGAAGAATGAACCCCATCCTGAAAGAAATAGTCAAAGAAGAACTGCAAAAGTTATTAAAGGTAGGGTTTATCTACCCTATTTCTGATAGTCAATGGGTTTCTCCATTAGTTGTTGTTCCTAAAAATAATGGCAAGTGGAGAATTAGTGTGGATTACAGGGAGTTGAACAAAGCAACACTTAAATATTATTTTCCATTACCATTCATTGATCAAGTATTGGATGCACTAGCTGGAAAAACATATTTTTCATTCTTAGATGGATTTTAGTGGATACAATCAAATCAGAATTGCATTAGAAGACCAAGACAAAACTACTTTCACATGCCCCTGGGGTACATATTCCTATAAAGTTTTACTTTTTGGTCTATGTAATGCTCCAGCCACTTTTCAAAGAGCAGTCTTGGCTATTTTTGCTGATTTAATTCATGAATGTGTCGAAGTATATATGGATGATTTTTCTATGTATGGCAAAAAATTTTGAAGATGCATTGGACAATTTAGAGAAAATCCTCAAGAGATTCATAGAATCAAATATTTCCCTTAGTAATGAAAAATGTTTCATGATGTTAAGTGAAGGGATAGTGTTATGTCATCATATTTCATCATATGGAATAAATGTGGATCCTGCAAAAATACAACTCATTCTCAATTTATCGGAACCTAAAAATAAAAAAGATGTAAGAAGTTTTTGAAAATTTTAGCAAAATAGCTTTGCCACTATTCAAATTACTTTCAAAATATATAAATTTTCATTGGGATACTAATTGTCAAGTTTCCTTTCAGACACTTAAAAACAAGTTATTATCAGCACCTATCTTATGGGGGGCGGATTGGACATTGCCATTTCACATATCCACAGATGCATTAGACACTGCAATTGGGGTAGCTTTGGGTCAAAAAGAAAAACTTATGACTTATGCTATTTACTTTGTTAGCAAAATTCTAACCCCAGTAGAAATGAATTATACAGTTACTGAAAATGAGATGTTGGCAGTAGTACATGCCGTGAACAAATTTCATCATTACATTACTGGTTATGGAATCTTTGTCCATATAGATCACTCTGCCTTAAAGTAATTAATGAAAAATCCCATCACTAATGGAAATATAACAAGGTGGCTCTTATTGATGCAGGAATTTAACATTACTGTCCTAGATAGACCTAGAAGGGAAAATCAAGTGGCAGACTTTCTATCTGGATTAAGCAATTCTGGTGAGGTTGTTCCTGTTTCAGATAATTTTCCTGATGAACACTTATTTTCTATTTTTGTTATAACTCCATGATATGCTGATATAGCTAACTACATATCATCAGGAAAACTACCACCCTCTATGACATCAAAAGAGAAGAAAAAAATCATTAAACAAAGTGCTAGACACATATGGGTGAATGAAGATCTTTTCTAAACCAGATATGATCTTATCATTAGAAGATGTGTTAGGCAAGATGAGGTTTTAGACATTTTAAAACCTTGTCATGATGAACCATGTGGTGGCCATTTTGCAGATAAACGGAAAACATACAATATACTCAACCTAGGGTATTATTGGCCATCTATTTTCAAAGACTGCAAGAAATATGTTAGAAGCTGTGATATTTGTCAAAGGATGGGAAGACCAGTACCATCAGACGAGATTCCACTTCAGCCACAGGTTCTTTTAGAGCCATTTGAAAAATGGGCTTTGGTTTCATTAGACCAATCAATCCACCATCAAAAGGAAAAAGGTATATATTGGTATGTACTGACTATGTTACAAAATGGGTGGAGGATAAAGCACTACCAAGAGCAACTGAACAAACAATATTCAATTTTTTCTTTGAATAAATATTTGTTAGATTTGAAGTTCCTAGAGAAATTGTTACAGATCAAGGAGCACAATTTACTTCTAAGCTGGTGCAAGAGATAGCAGACAAGTACAAAATAAAGCAAAAGAAATCTACCCCTTATCACCCACAAGACAATGGCCAGGTAGACTCCACCAATAAAAATTTGGAAACAATCATGACCAAGACAGTTCAAATGCATAGAAAATATTGGTCAGACAAGCTTCATGAAGCTCTATGGGAATACATAATTATTTAGAAAAACAGTACTGGTTTTACCCCCTATCCGCTAGTCTATGGTAAGCAAGTGTTATTGCCAATTAAATTTCAAATTCATACTTTTAAATTAGCAGCTGATCTAGGGGTAGAACTTTTTGAAACACAAAAAGAGAGGATAATGTAGTTAAATGAATTAGATGAGATGAGGCAGGATGCAGTAGATAAAAAAGAATTGGTACAACAAGAAAGAGCACAATGGCATGATAAGTTCATCAAGAAAAAGTAGTTTAAGGTAGGAGACTGGGCCTTACTATTTGATTCTAAATTCAAAAAAATTAAAGCAAAGTTCACAACTCATTGGCTTGGTCCATATGAGATTGCAGAAGTATATGACAATGGCTCAGTCAAATCACAAACAATAGATGATGAAGAAAGTACATTCATAGTTAATGGACATAAGCTGGAAATCTACAATAAGCTTATCAATAAAGAAGCTTTCCTACAACAAATTTATCAACAGAGGGAGATGGAAGTCCTGGACAAACACATTGGTGTTTCTCCTTCACTTCCTCCTAAATAGTTTTGATATATATATAAGACAAAAAGAAAAAAAAACAACAACAAATTTTAGTTGTGAAAACCAAGAAATCGACATAACCTAAACTTGGATTTTCATTGGAAAACCAAGTTTACTTGGCCATTGCAAATTCTCAAAAAAACAAAAAAACAAAATATTTCCTAGTTGCTTTACATTACAATTTTTTAGTATCAATGACTTGAGGACAAGTCAATAAACAAGGTTGAGAGGGGCTTCCAAGCCTTCTGTAGATGACATAATTTGATTTTGCATCTTAAGCATAGTTTCATTTCAATAAAAATCATAAATATTTTAGAATTACAAAGGGACCTGGAAATCAAGTTAGAACAAAAGGAGAGGGACCTGAACAGTATATTCAGTAGAAGAACCTAAGAGGATATTGAAAAGAAATTACAGTAAGTATACCAATTTGCAGAGGGACCTGATTTTTAAGCCTAACAGTGGGACCCGAGACAAATGCATGACAAACCATCCTACCTTGTAGCAGAAAGACACACCAAGCTACAAGAAACAAGAAATAATTGCATGAGGGGCACATGTGAAGATATTCAGAGAATCAGATAAGCTTCAGCAATCCAAACGGGTTACATCAAAACAACATGAAGAGCACAAGGGATCAACAAGCAAATCTGTAAGGATTTTTTATTTTAATGTTTTAAAAAGTTTCATTATTATTCAATTTTTAGTAAGTGACAAAATTCCATTTTACCCTTGTATAACCCTGAATATCTACCCATTCACTCTCATCCTCACCACTTGGATCATCCATCCATTCATTCCCCTACCCTAGGAATCAAAATTGGTAGTTGAGAAAAAAACAGTTGCAGGTCTCATACCTAAGTTGCACTTTACAGGTAAGCTTCAGAATTCATTTTGTATTGAATCATAAAAAAAATATCCTAAGGTTTTCATTTGTATACCTTGAAAAAGGTCAAACACATGATACTTTATCTTAAAATAAAATGGTTCATAAACATAAATATAGAAGCCAAGTTCAAATCATAATTATAAAAGAGGTGGGAAATGACCAGTTTTAAACATGATTACAAGAAACCATTTCCTCATTCCCACGCATCCTGCCAAACATTTTGTAGTTCAAGGTTTATTCCACGATTATAGAGGTAGTCTATCGTCTCAGTGGATTTTCTCACTCCCAGGATCGATTTATGATTGCAGTGCTAGTGTTCTTCATTATCTCAGTCAATTTCTCATTTCTATGATCGATTCATGATTGCAGTGCTTGTATTATTCATTATCTTAGTTGATTTCTCATTGCCAGATTCAATTCATGATCACAGAAGTAGTCTGCTAGAATTTTTCATTATCTCAATTGATTTCTCATTTCCAGTTTAAACTCTCACAACTGCAGAGAAGGTGTGTGAAAAATGCATGAGGTGTTTTGATTCATTCTCACACTTGCAGCGACAGTTTATGAAAATGCAAAAGGTTTTGTTCCATACTCACGCTTGCAGAGACAGTTTATGAAAACATGGAAGGTTTTATTCCACTCTCACGCTTGCAGAGGAGGTTTTTGAAAATGTAGGAGTTATCATGCTCATAGTTCCACTCTCACGATTGGGGCATTCCCTTTCAACTACAGAGATAAAATTATTGATAGGAAGAATTATGCTAGCAAACATGAAGGTTGGAATCGTTCTATGTAAACAACAAAAATATTAGAATGATATTTGCACATACATAGGCTTCATTATGAAGAAGAAATCGCTTGAGGAGAGGTAAGCCCAATTTGAAACAAGCAATTTATGTTTTTATCAGTTAAAATTGAAAGCAGAACAAAGCTCTTAAGTAACATTGCAAATATTTGAGTTGAATTATCTTTTGAAATATTTATTGAAAGTAAAAGAAAAAAATGGCTTCTAGAATAGAACCAAGGAAATTTGACTCACCTACTATTTATGAAAAATGTTTAGAAATTTTTGAAAAAAAAATAGTGGATTCCCTTCTTTGAGAAATTTAATGGATATAATGAAAAGGTTAGTTGGGAATTTTCCCACTCATTTGATGGAGAGAGGGCCACAATAGGAAATTTTAATTTCAGGTTGTCTAAAGATATATTGGCACAAATTATTGGATTGCATCAGTAGGGGGAGAGGTTCTTCAAAACAAAACAGTTTGAAGAGAAAGCATGGGTACCTTTCCTATGCATGTCAAGGGCAGGCTTAGTGAAATGGAAGAAGGGGGTACCAAGGAGTGTGTTAGTTCATCCTTGGGATGAAGTGGCATATAATATTTAGAAATTTCTTACGTGTGAAGGAATATTTAGTATCATATACCTCTACCATATTAAACTGATGCAACATTTGAGGGGTGATTGTGAGATCAACATACCCTATTTTTTGCTACAGAGCCTTTCCAAAATGGCTAAAGCTGTTCGAAAATGCACTGAAGACACTACCTCAATACTTTTTCACTGTGGGCTCATCAAAATTATCCTTACACATTAATTACAAAAGCAAAGTTTGACATGGCAACAGTTTGTAGTTCATTATGAATTTGAAGAACCAAAGGAGCAGCTGGATGAAGGATTGAAAGAAGATGACGTGTTAATGCTAACATACATTGAATATGATATAGAAGACTCTGAGGAAAAAATATCAAAACATTCTCAGAGAAGAATAAGAACCAGAAGCATGGTAAAAGAAGAATTGCAATTCCAAGAAAAAGATAAAATCCTTACCACATATGAAAGAAGGTCAAGAAAACATCAGCATGGTTAGAAAAAGAAAGCAACAAAAATAGTGATTAGGAATAGTAGAGGCACTATGTATACATACAATCCCTGGAAAGTCAAGAGGAAAACCCAATAGGAGGAATTGGGAAAATTAATGAAAAGGTAAATATCATCTTTGATCAACAAATAACAGAAGAAATATTGGAGTTAGATACTCAGACAGTTGAGAAGACTCCAGCTGACAAACAAGAGCAAGATGATGAAGACATAGCCATTATTTCTCCTATCTCTGTACAAAAAACCACAGAAAAAGAGAAACAAGAGTGCCTAGAGAAGGAGATTGAAAAATTGAGGAACAAATATGATGAAATTGGGATAGATATTTTTTCCAAACAGCCTATAACAGGTAAGAAAAAAAAAACCTCTCTAAGAACAGTAAGAAGGTTGAAAAGTTAAAACTAGAAATGAAGGAATTGGAATTGGAGAATGAGAGGTTGAGGAGAAATAGTAGAAAGCTTAGAGTTCATAATATCCAAATCTCCAAGCAAGCATTAAAATTTTATCAGCAAAACAGGGCACTCAAAGCCAAGTATCAAACATTAAAGGTCCTTCATGTAGTTCAGGTTAGTGTTGATGCATCATCTCAAACAGGATAAATGTTAGAGGATTAATAGCAACAGAGAAGCAATAGTTTTGTGCATTGGAATATGTAGTTTCAGTTTTGAAGACACTCTTTATGCATGAGGGCATGCAATACCTTCCTCTTGGGGGAGATGTTGGATGTTATTTTGACACCTATTTTGATGCCTTAACCCTTCTAGCCATCTCTTCAATCCATTATGTTTCATCCTTAAACCCTCATATTTCATCCATAAAACCTTGAATCTCATCAAACTAAGGTATAATTGTTGCTACTTTTAAATGAATCAAATTTTGTAGTTTTTAAAGCAATTAAATCTAAATTTTAAAAAAATTACAGGATTTGCTAACTTCCCGTAAATGCTCCTAGGTTTGGATATTTGCAAGATGACTGGGTGAGATTTGAAATATGCAGGAGAATCCTTGATGTCCAAGGATGGATTTATTTCCAACAACTTCACGAGATATCCCTCACAGGTGCTGAGTCAATGTGGGTCAAATACAACCACCTGTGCTGCCAGGAAGCATAAAAACGCTATTGTTTTAATATTTCATAAATTTTCTCCTATTTTTGTGGATCTGAGGGTGAGCTCGAGGTTATGGCAAGTTGTCATTATGATCTATAGCACAATTGTATCATTTCAGTTTTAGAACAAGTAGTATAAGTATTTGTATTCTTTCCATGTAAAGCCATCCGACAAATTGTGTGAAACTCTGCATTTTCAGCAATAAGAATTCATGCTTCAAACATTTGTGAGTGAATTTTTTTGGAATGGTATGAAATCGATTTAGTTGTTGGTGATCATATAACTGGTTGTGTGTGAGTGAAGCAGTGGTGGTCCCACTCTCCTAAGCCTACACACCCATTCTTTTATTGCTGCATTTGGTATGTTTTAATTTTCTGTAGATGCACATTTTAATTTCCTGTAGATGCACATTTTAATTTCTTGTAGATGCACATTCTAATTTCCCGTAGAAGCATTTTTACTATTTATAATATCAAATTTTGAAACCAGATTCGACAATACAACTCCATTTAAATTTGAATGCAAGTGAGTTTTAGACTGTGAGCTATAGGTAGGGTTTATGGTTTGGCAGTAGAATATGTTTCCTAGGGATTGTTTTAGTTTTATTATAGAAATATTCTATTGTTGAAAAAAACTAAATACATTGTGAATTAACAACTCTTGTAAAGGAAATCAGTGTTTTATACTTTCAGCAATGGAATAGCACTGCTATATTTTTTTCATTTTCATAATTTATGTTGTAGATGTGGTTGAGTTAAAAAATACTAATGCATACATTTTTTGTAAGGGATTTTGGTAATTCTGTACTTACAACATTTAAATAGTTTTAGGATTATTTCTGAAGCATAATAGATTCCAAACTAGTCTAGTTCTAAGTCCATAAATTTTGGATGTGCTTCCAAGTCTTAAGACATCGGGTTGACATTTAAAACTTAAGCTCTAATTTACGACGGTAGATTGGGCCAACATATGGTAACCACCCTAAAACCTAGGGTTTCCTAAGTGACCATTCTAAAAGACATGCCAATTTTATATATTATCTTCATAACTTCAATCCTGGAGTATCTTGGCATGAAAGAAGTACAGATCTGATATTTGATGGATGCATAGGGTTATTGTTGCTGTAAAGTTGAGTACACTTAAAGTAGGGTACCAAAGGTCATATGGTACCTCTTCTATGGATTCTAGAATTGTGTTGTGAATTGTGAACCGCAATCTCCAACCCATGAGCTCCAACCATGAAATGTGAACCTAAAATATCAATACTCTAACTCTCTCTCTCTATGAAGGTATGTATTCTGACAGCTTGTCCTTACAGTGACAAGAGCTGACTCAAAATGTCTGAGTATAAGGCAGATCCAAACTACATCTATCTAGCATTATTATTGTTCTCTACTTAGTTTTCATTAGTTAAACTTCATTGTAATTTTTTTACTGTTTATGTTTTGTACATCGGAATTGATAACTCATATCAAGGACCAACTTTAATGCACCTTTAACGCAGTGACCAGTGGAGCGTTAAAGTTGAAAGAGATAAAAATTATGTATGAATTTATTACAATAGTACTTTTCTAGATCTACCTTTGTTATTTACTTATGCGTATACAATGATGATAAAAATATATGTGGCAATATAACTTGAGAGAGAGAAAATATTAAAGTCATTGGTCTTGTTGGCCCTATGGGTAAAATGGGTTGTTTTGTCCACCTTCACGGTACACCTTGGTCAAGATATGCATTTTCAAGATTGGGGGAGAAATGCTAACTATGTATGATGATAGTGGAAAATGCATGCCTTAATGGCTTGTATTCTCTAATATGAATTATGCATACGCAAAAAGGTCCTATCTAAATTTTTTTCCCATGGTGCAGGTAGAACCAAATAGGTATTTGTCATGTCTTTCTTCCTCAAGTGAAATAATTTCAGTAAGACTAGATGAAAGTCAGACATTCAGTATGTCTACAAGGGATATATCAACTACATGTCAAAATATCAGAAGAAAATTTCATAAACACATGGAATTTTTTTTCACTGAAGGGGGGTCATGTTCCTATGATGATGAGGCAATATGCGACATCGAGGTGCCCTTGAGGTGCAAACATCTAGAGAAACAATGGGTACCCAAGGATCTTCCTCAACTAAAAACATATTTTTTGTGAACGAGAGGATATATCAAATTGCACCATCATTAATACATGGTTTGGGGTTGTTTTGCATGGATGGCATAAAGGTCGGTTACAACAGATGTACATAATTGATGGAGTATGTTGGAACCTATTACAACTACAAATATTGGTTGCACCTATTCCAATATACACGAAGTATGTGCAGATATGGATTGTCATCAAATTACTTACAACTGAAAGACAAAGATAAAAATAAAGGAGCAACGTTGTACATTGATAGAAGGCCAAAAGCCACAGGGAATATTGCGGGGTTTATAAGAAGTACACAACCAGAGTCTACAATTAAGAAAACCAACTTCATATTTGAGGGGTGTGAAGGAAACCGTGTATTTGTATCTGCTATTAAATCAATAAGTGCAGGGGAAGAGTTTCTTATTAATTACAATTTGAATCGAGTAAATACAATCACGATTACTATGGGAGTGGTACATCTAACAATTTAGCCAACCTTTTATTAATTAATTTAACCTCTTAAGGATTTTTCATTAGTCAATTTTTATAATTTTATTTAAATTTTCAATATTTACTTCGCAGGGTAGTGATCAGGGAATCTCCCCAGTAGCTGTTCAGGGGAGTAAAACTTCCTCGAGGAAGAAGGTATACATCTTTGTAATAACACAAATATAATTTGAAAAAAAGAGCTTTTTTTCCTGTGCTTTTTCATGAGTATATTCAGTTCATTTAGATAATGTTATCTAAATAATTGTTTCCGAATTTTGATCGGGGAAACCGCCTGAATGTTTATCAAACTACAACAACCTCGAGGAAACAAGTATACCTGATTGTAAATGTACAATTTAAATACGTCAAAATGCTTTCTTTTTATGTTGTTACCGTGAGTAATTTTCTTTCGTTTGGATCATTTTTTCTATGTTTTTTAAGAAGGGTGTTGTAAGGGGCACCTCCATAGCAGTTGATGATACCAGACCTCCCTCAAGTCAGCAGGTATACATCGATGCAATTGTACGAATTGAATATGAACACAAAGAAATTTTTGTTGTGTTTTTTCATGAGTATATTCTATTCATTTAGATAATGTTATCTGTATATTTGTTGCAGAGCGTTGATTGGGGAAACCACCCAGCTAGTATTGATTATAGGACAATAGCCTCGGGGAAACAAGTATACCTGATTGTAAACGTACAATTTAAATACGTCAAAATGTTTTCTTATTATGTTCATAACGTGTTTATTTTATTTCTTTACACAATTTTTTCTATGTTTTTTATGCAGGGTGTTGTAACGAGCACCTCCCTATTAGTATATTGGGGCGGGTCCTCTATAACCATTGATCCATTGAGTAGATGATCTTTGAGGCAGCAGGTATAACTCATTGGAATTGTACAAATAAAACATGAAGCATAACATTTTTTTAATTTCTTTTTCATCTCTATATTAGTTTCATTTTGATAATGTTTTCTACTTCTCTTTGGCAGGGGGGTGATCAGGGCAATTCCCTAGCTATGGATCAGATGAAACCAACATCGAGGCATTAGGTAAACCTAATTGTAATTTTATGAATATATC
This sequence comes from Pseudotsuga menziesii, assembly GCA_001517045.1. Classification (NCBI taxonomy): domain Eukaryota; kingdom Viridiplantae; phylum Streptophyta; class Pinopsida; order Pinales; family Pinaceae; genus Pseudotsuga; species Pseudotsuga menziesii. The sequence continues at coordinate 127,426 of LPNX010272514.1, forward strand.
ATGATCGATAAGTTTTGTTAATATAGTCTTTTCCTCAGTCTATTTCTTTCACGTCAGCAATGTTTTATATATTTTTGTTGCAGACCACTGATTCGACATTTGAAACTGCGTCAGAGAAATTGATATCTTTAGATGTGGATGAGTTGATGTGCGATGCTAGAATTGGTTATTCTCTGTACCTGATTAAGATGATAGAGAAGGACTTGAAAAAATTCAATGAGGATATCCTTCGTCTGCTATTCACAGTGCCGCAAACAAATGATATTAAAGCCAAGGTTGATGGTTTGGTAAAGAGATTGGATGCCTTACAAGTAAGTTGAAAAATATTGAATCATAATATAAATTCATTTAGTACTTTATAATTTTCACTTGTATATGATGGTGAACTTATAAAATATGGTTTGTATTTACAGGATTTTCTGCGACCCCACTCTAGTGGTCAAGGAAGTGTTGGACCCAGTGATGCTCGTGGAGAGTCATCACATGAGAAAATGAATCCACGCTCATCTTATGTGCCATTGTTGTCGACTGAAGATTCTGCAACACATTCAGCGACACCCCTAAGTCCATCTATTAGTGCACCAGCTAGTGATCGACGTACACTAGATAATGCATAAGTAGTGGTCGATGCAGAGCATGCTAGTATTGATATTGCTGAAGCAACATTTCCTAGATCTTTCCATGTCACTAGTATGGGTACAATATCTACAACATTGTTGGTATACGAAGAGCTCGTTCCAATAAATATAGATAAGATCCCATGTAATTATTATGCATTGTTCAAGTTAGTGTTTATAATTTGATTGTCTATATACTGATAAAACATTATCTTTCAACTAATGATGGCATGATTGTTTTGCAGAAAATGGCGTTTCTTATAAACATCTAAATGATTTGTCCTTGGAGATATTTGGGCTCACCGTCTGCACAAGGTGGGATAGACAAATTAAAAATTTGAAAGATGAGCTCACTAATCAGTTAGTTGGCATGTTCGGCAATGAGACCTTTAATAGAGTCACGGTCCTAAAGAAGGCTGGACAACAAATGAAGATTGTCTAGGACCAATATAGGGTTCACCTAGAAAGGAACCCTAGGTATGAGTGCCCTCTCATGATTCCATCTAGAGAGTGGAAAGGCCTAGTGGAAGATGGAAAGGAGAGGGCTCTGAGAAAAAAAGGAAAGCTACAACTAGCCACAAGGAGGTATGCAATACTTTCTACAATGTAATTCTAAACCTTATTATTATTAATTTATATATAAAATTTGGAAAATATAACCTATGTTAACACTTTCATAGGTTGCTCGAAACATTAAAGGCCACAAAGGCAAGACAAGAAAAAATTGGTCAGCACAAGCTTGGGCCTGGTGGTTATTCAAATTTGGCGGCACGAATTGTAAGTATCGAAAAAATAATAATGCATCAAAATAATAAATAGAAAAATATTTTTGTTTTATTGCTCCGCAAAGGTTAAATACATGATGTTATGTAAATATGCAGGCTGATCGATTCAATAAAGTGCTCGCTAAGAAAGACCTAAATCTTGGCTTCTAGCACGACTTTGAAGCTATTGTTGAATGTCGAAAAATCTTGTCTGGGAAGACACAATATTCTGGTGATCCATCTTACGCACAAGTATATAAAATCTATATAGTTTAATGAAGATTTATTACTTGTGCAATCTATTCGTTATAAAAATTGCCCTAAAATATTGACTATGTTTTGAGTAAGAAACCAACTATCCAATTAATTTCAAGGTCAATGGACAACAACCAATCGAAGATCATGCTTCGAATCCTGGTAATGAATTTATTCATATGCTACGTAAATTTTAGATATTGCATTGAACATGGTGAACATTAATTGTAGTTTTCCATGTTTAAACATGAGAGCATGTAGAGGGTTACACTGTATAGGTTGAGCCGAGAGAACATGAATAGGAAGTACATAATGTGGCCACATCAAGTAAAAAAACACCTTTGTAATTTTCTTTCTAAATGAAATACTTTTCATTATAATACCAAAATATATCAATGTAACATTTACAAATTATTGCAGCAAATTCGAACCCCTTGCCGCAAAATCCACGACAAGTTGTCGAACCACTAAGGACTAAACAACAAGTTCCAGATGATGAGTTTCTTCTTGATTTTCTAAAGAGAAAAAAAATAGAAAGAAGTGACTGAATAAATACTGCGAAATTATTTTCGATAATATAGTGTCATGCATATTTTTTTCCGTACTAAATGAATGAATGGTTTAATGAATGTTAGCAATGGTAAATGTTTCTTTATGATGAAATCTGCATGTTTTCACATACTTTTTTTCAAGTACATGCATTGGGTATCGGGAATTGAGAGTGATGTGAGGGGGTGGTGGGGCCATAAGAGCTTTCACCTTCATGTGGTTGGTCCTATTCAGTTTAGACTATTAAATTATTCGCAAAACAAAGAGGAGCTCAATGAATGGATATGGTGGTGCCTTTCTACAACCCACTCATCTAAATTTTGAAAATTTCCTGGTTACATTCCTGGATAATTCATTGAGTGAATACCTTACTATAGTTTTTGCAATAGGCACAATGATAGAATGTAATCTTTGCATTTCTTATTTATAATGGAACTAGGATGAACAAAATTTATTACATCGGTTAGATGTATTAAAAATATACTAATAATATTTGAAATATTATGTAGTTGTGAGGGACCCTTCATGATGTCTTTCCAACCAAATAGAGAATATGGAGAAGATTCCAACTATAGATATCTAGGTTTAACAAAAGTGCAAGGGTAAGTTCAAGATGCCACCACTTCCTGTAAATGGGATACTAGTTTTTGAGCTTTTCCAATTCTTGTTATTATCTTTATTTCCCATGATTACTCGTATTTAGTGTAGGATATACAAAACTTATACTACCTAAGATGTAAGCATAAGACGCATCAATACAACTTACTTGACATCCCTTTCTCTACAGGTATGACATATTGTACTTGTTGTCCATAATTTTCTGTAATAACTGTCTTTGGAAAATTTCATTGAAAATGCTATGGATATTAGGAAAATCCATACTATTGATGATATTATCTATAATTGTTAAATTAGAAAAAATACTTTGAAGAATAATAACTAGTGATTTGTGTTGAAGGTGTCCAAAATTATGTAGAAACGGGTATTAGTGTCCAAAATGAGGTAGAAACAACCATGATTAGTGATATTATACCCTATGCAATAATAGTGATGTAGAAACAGTATATCGATATTTACATATCCTAAGACTATGGGAATATTACTAGGTATTAGATTTACCTATTCAATTACAGTGTTTTATCTAGTACTTTTTATTGTAATCATTAGAGTGGAATCATACTTATAGTTTCAATACTATTAATTATTAAGTTGCACATAAAATAGAAACACACATGCTCTTAGTTCACATGGTTATGATTGGAATGATTACATTTTTTGACCAATGTTTCCCTAATTAGTAAGGTTTTAGCATACTAATTATATGTAAACCATACTTATATAAGTAATTAGAATATGCCAATTCAATTGAAATAGTTGAGCTTGTAATCCCATTGATTATGATGAGCTAAATGATAGAGCTTAAACTAGCTATGATTATCTCATATTCTGAAAGTGAGAAACCAATACATTGCAAAAAATAATAATCAGAGAATAATAGAAATGCAATTTGGGATTCTATAAAAAAAATTGATGCGTTTTTATGAATATGTGATGAATTTTCATGAGATCAATTGTTTGCTTCTTATATTGTTAAATGCTTAATGAATAAAGGAATATAAACCATAATACTCATTATGGGTAGTAATTTTGTTTTAACAATATCCATGGTGTAGATTCATAGGGTGATTTTTGAATTGCCCGCTAGAAAATGGATCCACTTTTTCATCAATCTTCCTTACAAGGGATCATTGATCATTTGACATAGGTCTATGGCCTTATTTTATTCACTATTAGAGTGGCTCTCCCATAACTATATCCACAACAACGGTACCTTCTCAATTGCATTAATTCTCTCCTTTTCAGCAACAAGGATTATTTTAAGGAACCATACTTATTTACAAGTGTATAAATGTTGGCGAATATTACCAATTCTTAAAACGCCAGCTATAAAACGATTGGCGATAGTTTTCAAAAAATATTTTAATTTCCAAGGATTTTATATCATTTATATAATAATTTGGCGATTTTTAGGGTGAAAAAAGTTTACCCCATCAAAATTGGGCAAAACAAGGCTTCAAAAAATGCAAAATGACGAATCTTTTTTGGGAGAAAAACATGGGAAAATAGCCCACTGGACTAAATTTCGCCCCTAAAATTATCCCTATTCAGTAAACACTTCGTTAATTATGCTAAACATAATTTTTGCATGTTGTGCATTAGTTTTAATTTCTTTTTTGAGCATTAATTCTAGAAAACACTTTGTAAGACTAATTATTCTATAGCCTTCCTAATATTTGAGGGAAAATGCATATTGAATTTTGACTATGAATGGATTATGTGCATTGATTTTCAAATAAAAATACTTTTGTTGTGCCTAAATTGCATTATGCTTTAATAGATTTTGAAGCTGAGAAGTTCTTAGCAGACAATTTATGAAAGGATTAAATACTTTATTGGCAATGAATTTTTGTTCTTATCATATTTATTGATTATGGAAGGCTATGATAGACGCAATGTTCACAATGTTGTCAGACATGTTGCAAAGAGCTTCGGTCTTCATGTTGTTGAATATAATTCTTATGATCTTTTGGGAGCTTTAGAAAGGAAGACGTCTATTTCTCTTGGGCAAACATTTAATACTGCTCAGAGGTGATCTTTGTTATCCTTTTAGCTTAAACAATAGATGGATTAGATTTTAGGGAAAACATGTTATCTTGCATTTGAACTAAATTTATTACTAAGTTCTTGCATATTCATGTTCTTTTTACAACGAGAAATGTTCTAGTTGTAGGTTGTTTTATGGTTCCCTTATTAAAATAATGGTCTTTAAATGTGTCTAAACAAGTAAAGGTGTTGATGCTAGTTTTCATAAAATTGAAATCTGTCATTTAAATTAAGTAGTTTTTAGTAAATACATATTTTTATCATTGATATCTCAATTTCAATTGTCAATATCTTCATGGGTCTCTAATTATATTGTTTCTATCTATGTTCCTTTCTCTGAGTACTTCAATATATATGATAAAGATACGCATGTAATGAGATTGTGAGTGATACATACAATTTCTTTTCATTTTATGATGCATAAACATATATTCTCATGTTATTCTTCTATTACATCATTTTAATCCCTTTTGAAAGTCTTTAATGAGTGGAAATATGTCATCTGATCTGACTGGATATACCTCTTAAGTTGCTTTTGTTCTTCACCAATTTACTCAAGCCCACATGAAAAAGAAAGAACACGATATTTCTTTTCATTTTATGATGAATAAACATATATTCTCATGTTATTCTTCTATTACATCATTTTAATTCCTTGTGAAAGTCTTTAATGAGTGGAAATATGTCAACTGATCTGACTGGGTATACCTCTTAAATTGCTTTTGTTCTTCACCAATTTACTCAATCCCACATGAAAAAGAAAGAACACGATATTAATGTGGTTTAAATGAAGGATGCACTTGTAAGACATCTTTGATATTATGCTTTTGGTTCAAGTGGGTTGCTCTTGTTCATATTTTAAGTCTTAGCTCCTACTTTATGAAAACGCATTTAAGCAATAATTGTGTAGTTTACTTTAATGCAAAATGTGTCTAAAACATGGGGATTGAAAGGCATAATACTCCTAGTTGTAGCAATTAGAAGTACTGAGGATATCACATCCTTTATTAGGCATTGCTTCAGTCATCAGATAAGTATGGGGGCTCCTATAGAGACACAACTGATCAAATTGCTCTCTCATTCTACTCATAGTGTGGCAATTTGTTTTGAAAATGTGAGGAATAAAAAAATTGGTTATCGTTTTACCATTTTTTTTTCTTCTAGATATCTAATAAATTTGATTTATTATTGTAATTATGTTAACAATTTGAAGAATTTTTTGTTGCTAGCAGGATAGTGTTATCCTTATTTTGAAGGACATTGCTGGACAAACTTCATTATTCATGCCTAGGTACATTTGAGGCATAATTGTTGATGTCAATATGGCATAAACAAAGAGGGGATGTTCAAATATATAGTTTATTTTTGGATTTACTATGTGGAAATGTCGACACTACCAAGATAGTAGATGGAATCTAGTTGTATAGTTTTGTCATTTCCATCCGTCTCATACTCCATTTTCTTGCATAGATTGGTAGAAATTATAGTACCAAAGAGGATATTCCACCAAAGACGGTCTTTTGAAAATGGTGTTGATAAAAAACACCCATGGTGGAGGATATAAACCATTATCGACATTGAATAAAAATGGTACTGCAACTATCCAATGGTAAAATCCCAGAAGAAAAAATTTCAAACAACACATACCCTTGGCCCATGAAAAGCCTACAAATGTTTGCATTCAACGCAGTCACTTCATATCCTGTATTCAATAGTGTATCCTCTCATGCAAGATATTTTGACAAGATAAGTGAATTCCAATGTCTATGCATTTATAGAAATTGAATACCCTATGATAAAAACCACTTACGAAGCTCACTAGTATTAGCAACTATGACTCTGAATCATAGAAATCAATGAAATACTTATACTTGCTTCTAACAGAATTAGACCAATGAACTAGTATTTTTTTTTAATATTGATTGTTGTTGGATATCCAACGGAAAACCCCATTGTATCTGATGAGTATGTGATACCACCAATGGTAACTCTCGTTGGTTATTCCCTTTTACTTCCTCATATATCCAACGTTATCCCCATATTTTCGATAGTGATGCCATACCTCCGACGCCAAATGTCGTCGAATATCATTCCTTCGAAATAGGATTGTGGGTTGAATATCCAACAATTATTTCATAGAATATCTAACAAATACATCTGTATAATATCTGACATGTAGATGTTGCATATCCGACATTTATATTAATATATATATGGTTGGAAATTCGACGATTTATTATCAAAAATCTGACTAGACCATATGTCAGTCGAAGATCTGACGAAAATCAACCAAAGTTTTTAAAGGTCGAGGCATGTCGGATGGTCGACAGATTGATGTCGAAAATCAGACCTATGTGCCATCGGATTTTGGTTGTGGTACATAAAGTATAAATAGAAGGCGCCTCACTTCATTTTGACAACAAGCATTCATGCAAGTTTGCTCAAATGGAGGAAGAAGTTCGCTACTGTTATTAGGAGACTATTTTTGGAATTCTCCATCTTTGGATAAGTTTCTCTTATCTTTTCTTGGGGTTTATGTTACTATTGTATGGATGTACATAAATCTCTATTGGAAGGTGTAAGCTCGAGGGTGACAATAGTTTGGTCTATGGTTGGGAGGTGATAGATCATCACTATGGTTAAATGAGCTCTATATTTATTATTATTTATGTGCTTTGTCATTATTTTAGTGATCCTACTACTATTCTGCTATTATCTTCATAAACCATAACATGGTATCATATCAGTGCTAAAATAAACCATTGTTAGAAACTAGGGCTCCACATTTTGGAGTGTTTTCAACTTCAAATTGTCTTCAAAGGAGCATAGAGAAACCTTCCCTAGGAGGGCACATATTTATGTGGAGGCCAAATTCACTTTGGAAAAGTTTCATTTTTTGACCTAATATTGTCGAGGTTCAGACCTAGGGCTCCTTGGATCTATCCCTTATGTCCACAGATTTGGCTCAATTTTACCTTAATCCAACTTTCCTTGGTAGGGTGCAATTTTATGTGGATTCAAATTTCCAAGTATCCATACTTCATCTTTGACCTAACCTCTTCTAGGGTTTCTAAAGCAGTTCTTCAAGTTGAAGTCAAGGAGATCAACATGAAGGGTGGACTTAGACTTGATGGGGTTTCCAAGTCTAGGATACCCATTAAGAGTGTTGATGAAGAAGCTTTAGACAAGAAGTTAAGGAACAGTGATCATACAAAATTCTTCTTCATCTCATCTCTCTCAGGTACTGTTCCCACCATTAATGATATTTTATTGACGGATATTGGTGCATCCATACATATGACAAGATATAAGGAGAATATTTCAAAATTGATTGAGAAAGAGTCCCATCTTTGAGTGGTACTTGGAGATTATGCTAGATAAACCTCGGAAGGAATCAAGGGCTACCTCTCTCCAATTAGAGTCTAGTGATACACTACATTTGAGTGATATATTAAATGTTACTAGGATGAAAAGGAATCATGTCTCCATATCAACTTTGAAGGACAAGGGTTACAAAGTCTCATTTTTTGATGGGAATATTCTTGCTTGGCTCAAGGAATCTAGCATGGATTCAGTTCATGTGATTGGTGTTTGAGAGGAGATATTATACAGGTTGAGTACACAACTAGTTCAAACATTGGTACATGATTCTACTAGTTTGGGTGATCTATGGCACCAGAGACGTGCTCATCTACATTATAGAGCTCTTCCATCATTGAGGACGATGGTGATGGGACTTCCAATACTCAACATAGATTGTGATGGGTTTTGTGGAGGATTTTCTCTTGGAAAGAATTCCTGGAGATATTTTTCAAGCAACGAGAGTAGGTCCAAGGGGATTTTGGATCTAGTAGATTCTGACTTGTGCATACCCATGAATGTTGCTTCATTGGGTGGATATCACTACTATTTGATCTTTATTGATGATTATTTTTTAAATAATTGGATCTACTTCCTCAATTCTAAGGAATCTGAGGAGGTTCTATGCATATTCAAGGAATTCAAGGCATAAGTTGAGAACCTATCAGGAAAGAGGTCAAAGTCTTGAGATCAGAAAATGGATGGGAATAAACCTCTACATATTTAAATGATTTCTGCAAGGAAGCATGAATTAAGAGGGAGTACATATTTCCTTAAAACCCTCAACAAAATGGGGTTACAAAAAGGAAGAACATAGCTATTATTGAGGAATCCAAATCCATGATACATGATTAGGGTATTCCTATGTTCTTATGGGAAGAATATTCTAGTATGACAGTATATGTGCAGAACCAAAGTCCGCATAATATCTTAAAGAACACTCCAAAATAATCCTTCAAAGGTGTGAAGCCAAAAGTGGGCCAATTACGTATCTTTGGTTGTCCAATCTACATTCATGTGCCCAAAGAAAAGAGGACAAAGTTAGAACCTTTAGGAAAGAAGGGAACATTTATGGGATATAGTGATTCTTTAAAGGCTTCCAAGATTTACATCCCAAGATTGAGGAAGATTGAAGCCAGTAGAGATGTCTCCTTCAAAAAGGAGATGGCCTTCAGAAAGGAAATATAATCAGATATGGATATTGATGATGAGGAGCTGGTAGATATGAAGGAGATGGTGTCATCTCCCCCTCCAAAAGTGCATAGGGAGTTAGTTGAGAAATATGATCCAATTGATCCCATTGATCCATTATATCTAGTCGATATTCCCAGAGACATTGTAGTTGTTCGAAAAAGGCCTAGATGGGCACAACATACATTACATGATGAAGAGGGGCTTGAAGCTCACCATGGTACCTTCAAAGAATGAAAGAGACCTCAAATATTCTCGAGCTATGTAGCATTGATGAGAAACATCATTGATTCATAGCCCGCTAGCTATGAGGAGACTTCCAACCAGTAGGTATGGAAGGATGCCATGATAGAAGAATACCAATCCATCATCAAGAATGATTTGTGGGAGGTTGTGTCAAAAACTAAGGGGAAGTCAGTAGTGACTTCCAAGTGGATTTACAAAATCAAGCATGGAGCAGATGGAAGTGTTGATAAACATAAGGAAAGATTTGTGGCTAAAGGATTCTATCAAAAAGAGGGAGTTGAGTGAGTATGACGAGACATTTTCTCCCATGGCTCGAGACACTTCCGTCAAGGATATTATTTCTATTGCTTCAGCTATGGAATGGAAGTTGCATTATATGGATGTGAAAATTGCTTTCCTCAAAGGTGTGATCGAGTAAGATGGTGTGATTGAGGAAGAAATATATATCAAGCAACCAAATGGATTTTTTATCCATGGGAAGGAGTCCCATGTATGCATGCTAAAGAAGGCCTTATATGGACTCAAGAAAGCACCATGTGCTTGGTATGCTCGGATAAATGGATACTTGGTGAGATTTGGATTCACCAAGAGTGACGTAGAACCCAACATTTACTACAACGTTATGGATGGTGAGCCACTAATTTTTGTACTCTATGTTGATGATCTGTTTCTCACCAAAAATTAGAAACTTATTGTATGGTGTAAGGAGACGTTAGCCTCTGAAATTGAAATGAAGGATCTTGGATTGATGCATTACTTCTTAGGATTATAAGTATGGTAGATGCATGACGATATTTTCTTGAGCCAAGGAAAGTACATCATCGATATATTGAGGAGACTTGGGATGTTGGACTATAAATCCATGGTCACAACGATGGATGCGAATCTGAAGAAGCTGAGAGATTTTGCTTCTGATTCAGATTTGATTGATCCCACTATGTATCGCTAGTTGATTGGATCAATGATGTATTTGGTCAACACTAGACCAGATATATGTTTTGAAGTGAATGACCTCATTCAATTCATGTGTGAGTTGAGTCAAATACATTGGATTGCTGCAGAACATGTGTTGAGGTATAAGCATGGAACTGTGGGATATGGATTGAGATATGCTTCAAGTGGTGACTTGATATTGCAGGGATTTTCCTATTCTAATTTGGTCAGGAGTGTTATGGATAGTGTAATGTCCCTGACCCTCCGAACGATGAAGAGGACGCTTTGATACATCAAATCATCCGAGGATCTAGCCCCATGAACATGAACATACATATACATATAATGCTGAAGCATGATACTTTAAATCATAAAAACATTTTACGAAGCATAATCATTCATCATTATACACCATGAAATCAGAACATATCAATCAACACTTCATGCATATACAGATCAGCATTTAACATGTATATCATCATTCATCAACAATAAATATGATTGCAGGCACACGTTAGGAAAGAATAATTATCTTATAAAGATCCTGTTCCGCAACCAGCTGCGTTGTTGCAACGTTCCACCCAACCATAGGCCCGCATTCTCTTTAATCTCTCAGCAACACTGCCACCCCCGAGTCAGGCATGATTCCCCAAGGAATAAGGAACTAACAAACTTACACATAGACAAGGATAACAACACCACAAGGGTACATAGTTCAGCCAAGCCAACATAGTTGGGTTTATCAAGTGAACCACGGATCAGCCAAGCCAACAAAGTTGGGTTTATCAGGCCATCCAGTAGCTGGGAAAGGATAATGCTAAGCTGGTCAGATCATTGAAGAGCTACAGAAACCAACACCAAAACCAGCCTAGCTTCTAGAATACCCACACACACCCAACACAAGGAAATCAGTCCCTTCTCTGCAACATAGTCCCTCAAACCATGATCTCCCTTCTAGTGCTATTCAGGGGTTGTGGAGAAGAAATCTATCTCAGTAGCTCTGTCTGTGTGGTTCTCAACCCACCAGGTTTATCAAGCACTTCAGGCCCTCATTAACCACTCCAATGCAGTTCAAAGACAAAACCACTGCATGCAAGCAGCCAAACAGGTATTCAAGCTTTTATAGGGGACAAACATAGTCCAGCAATCGTGGTAATTAAAATCCCATGAGAAACCTTTAATCCAAAGCACATGATCCTTCATGCAATCACTGGAGAGAAGATTACACAAACAGAAAACAGGAAAAATCACCGACCACACAGCGCAGGGACTCACAGCACCCAATTGATCCTCAATACAATCATTGTAGAACTTACACAGGATGAGGAATGGGAGAAGGAACAGACTACCACTCTATATGGGGAAGACATAATGCAACCCATCGAGCTATCCCAGAAATCCTAGCCTCAAATCAACGATGAACATAACAGAACAATGCCCAGTCTGAATTTGATGGGAAAAATACAAAACTCTGCGTGAACAAAGGAAGAACATTCTCTAATTAGAAAGAGATGTGTGTAAATAAAATGGTGAACCCCAACACAATGGAGGTAATACATTTTATCCCCACCCTGCATGAGAAAGATGAATAGCCACCATCCGAGAGAGTGGGTAGAACGGTCCCTACGTCGTGGAGAGTGAGAGCAGGTGTGGGTGTGACCTTTCTTCCAGCAATTTGCTGCCTCAACTAACAAAATGGAATAACTAAGGGTGGTGGTGACACATGGATTTCCCCCATGGCTCAATGTTCAACATTTCCCTTTCCTTATCCTTTGGAATCATGCCCCTTCTCATTTTAGTTGCCGTGAACATAGATGGTTGGGTTATTTAATTAAAATGCATGTTTGCATGATGCCACAATTAAATATATGTCGTATGTCCCGATATACCATCGATGACCATCCAAATCCGAAGCATAACATAACCAAATCGATGGTGGGGATTTTTCCTTTAGCTCCTCGCCATGATTATTTACAATATATGTATCATGTATATTTAATGCAAGCGGGGTTAAAATTGGGGTATTACATTCCCCTCCCCCTTCAATAACAATGTCCTCGGTGCTTTACAAAATTTGAACGAAAATGCTACACTGGTAACGCCTCAGTGTTCGGCAGGATTGAAGAAAAATGGATGTGACAATCGCATGGCATACTCCAGCTTCCATGTAGCCGCTTCAGGTCCGTAGTGCTGCCATTACACCTTTACCTCCCCTATGGCTCGATTTTGGAGAATTGTGACCTTCCTGTCAAGCATACGCATTGGCTCGATTTGAAACTCTCCCTTGGGTTCCACTTGAGTCACATCCCAATTTATCACATGGTTAGGATCATGTACATATTTCTTAAGCAAATAAACATGAAAAACATTATGAGCTCTAGTACTAGTAGGCAATGCAAGTCTATATGCAACAGGCCCTATTCTTTCAAGCACTTCAAATGGCCCACAATATCTAGGTGACAGCTTGGCACAACTTCCAAGCTTCAAGGAACTTTTCTTTGCTTTCACTCTCAGGTAAACATGATCTCCAACACTGAACTCCCTGTTCATTCTATGCTTATCTACATTGATTTTATGTCTGTCCTGTGCTGTATTCAGATTCTGCCTAATCTTTACAACCTCTTGCTCCATTTCCTTGAGCAATTCTGGTCCAAGCATGACTCTGTTCACTGGGTTATCCTAAGTCACTGGTGTCCTACACCTTCTTCCGTACAAGGTTTCATATGGACTCATCCCTAAGGATGCCTGCTATCCATTGTTGTAAGTAAACTCTACCAAGTGTAAGTAATATTCCCACTTGATTGGTTTGTCCATCACATACATGTGAAGCATATCTTCAAGAACCTTATTAACTCTCTCTGTCTACCCATCTGTCTGAGGATGGTATGCAGTGCTGAAGTTTAGCTTTGTACCCAAATCTGCAAACAATCCCTTCCAAAAGTTGGAAGTGAACTTGACATCTCTGTTAGAAATTATTGCCTTCAGCAATCCATGCAATTTGAAAATCTCCTTCGTGAAAATCTTGGCAATGTCATCAGTCTTATGCGTAGAATTCACTGGTATAAAATGTGTTTCCTTTGTCAACTTGTCTACTACAACCATGATGGAATCATGTTGTCTCCAAGTCATCGGCAATCCTGTAATAAAATCCATGGAAATAACTTCCCATTTCCATTCCGAAATTGGCAAAGGCTGCAACAAACCTGCTGGATATTGATGCTCAACCTTTACCTGTTGACATTTCATGCACCTTGAAATGTATTCAACCATGTCCCTTTTCATACATGGCCAAAAGTACTTCTTTCTTGCTGTAGCAATTGTCTTCTAATATCTTGGGTGACCAGAATACAGAGCTTGATGGATTTCATCCATAACAACTCTCCTCAAATCAGATACATTCGGAATATAAATTCTGCCTTTATAAGTGAGAAGTCCATCTTCTTCCAATTTATATCCTTCATACCTCCTCTCAAGACTTTGCTGGTACAATTTGTCTTTTACCTGCTCATACAACTCATCTTTGGCAACATGATTTGCAATATGCTGATTCAAATCTGATTGGCAAATACTAAGACTTGCCACATGCATTTCCTGTACCTTCTGGCTAAGTGCATCAGCTACCTTGTTTTCTTTTCCTTTTATGTGCTTGATTTAGAAACCAAACTCACATAAAAATTCCAGACATCTCGCTTGCCTAGCATTCAGAGTAGGCTGATCAAACAAATACTTCAGTCCACAATGGTCTATCCTGAGCTCAAATCTTCTACCCATCAAGCAATGTCTCCACATCTTGAGAGCATGTACTATGGCTGCAAGCTCTAGATCATGAGTGGCATAGTTCTTTTCATGCCCCTTCAAATTTCTTGATTCATAACATACCATGTGGTTGTCCTACATAAGGACCGCCCCCCCCAAGCGCTTGTCCACATGCATCGGTACATACCACAAAATCTTTCTTTGGGTCTACAACCTTCAATACTGGTGCACTGGTGAGAAGATTCTTCAACCGCTGGAAGCTTTCTTCACACTTCGAAGTCCATTCGAACTTTATCCCCTTCTTCTGCAAAGAAGTGATGGCATGTGCAACCTTGGAAAATCCTTCAATGAATCTCTTGTAGTATCCTGGAAATCCCATAAAAAATATTACATCCGTCACATTTCTTGGAGTAGGCCAATTCATAATGGCTTCGATCTTCTCAGGGTCTACTGATATACCCTATTTTGAGATAATGTGACCCAAATACTGAATTCTATCCCTGTAGAAGTCACACTTGATCAATTTTGCATACAACTGATGTTCCCTGAGCACTTGCAATGTCAATCTCAAATGCTCTTCATGTTCTTCCTCATTCTTGGAATAAACAAGAATGTCATCAAGGAAAACAAGAACAAACTTTTCCAAATACTTACTGAAGACACTGTTCATAAGGCACATAAATGTAGTTGATGCATTTGTGAGACCAAATGGTACCACTGCAAACTCATAATGTCCATACCTTGTCCTAAAGGATGTCTTATGAATGTCTTCATCCTTGATTCTCACTTGATGGTAACCAGACCTCAAGTAAATCTTGGAAAATACCTTTGATCCTCTCATTTGGTTAAAGAGGTCATCAATCGTAGGTAAAGGTTATTTATTATTTATAGTAACTTTGTTCAACTTCCTGTAATCAATACATAACCTAAGGGTACCATATTTCTTCTTCACAAATAGAACCGGTGCTCCCCAAGGGGACACCCTCGGTCGGATATACTTCTTTTCCAATAACTCTTGCAGTTGCATCTTCAACTCTAGCATCTCCGGTGTACTCATCTTGTAGGTTGTTTTGGACACTGGTGCTGCTCCTGGCACAAGTTCAATGGTGAAATCGATGTCCCTCTGCAGAGGAAGCCCTGAAATCTCATCAGGATACAAATCCTTGAATTCCTGTAACACCTGATAGTCTTCCAACCTAGGAGTCTCATCTCCTGTTGGTTCCAGAATATGAGCTGCATACAACTAGCAACCTTTCCTATAGAACTTCTTCAACTGCATTGCTAAAACCTGTCTTGCTGAAATTACCTTCGGAATACCTTTCACAACTACTGGGTTTCCTTCTTCATCCATGCCTTCAAAAGTCTTGTTATAACCGTCAAGCTTCACTCTATGAGCTTCTAACCAATCCATTCCAATGAGAACATCATAGGAACCAAGTAGTAGAACATTCAGATCTGCACAAGTGTTCAATCCATTCATGACCAATGGACATTTCTCTATCATGTCACTGACTTTTCTCTTAGTCCTAGTGCCAATCTGAACTAACCAAGGTTTCCTATGCTTGACCTTCTTATAAGCATAATTATCCACTACTCTAGGAGTGATATAACTATGAGTAGAACTAGGGTCAATCAAAATAGAAATAGATTGTTCAACAATCTTACCTGCAACTTCAACCACAGTTGACTGATGATCTGCCTGGTAGTCCTCCAGTGCTGCATAAATTCTAGGGACTACTCTGGATACTTGACCCACTATTTCTGCTTCCTTAATGTTATAAGCTGGCCTTGCACTTTCATTCTCAAGTGGACAATATCTGTGCAAGTGAGGTCCTTCACATTTCCAACATTTGAGTAGACCTTTATTCTGATGTAGCTCTTTAGGCTTCCCACCTGTCACTCCAACTGGATTACTCGTAGCTTGGGATGGTTGCTTCTGCTGATTCCTGAATCTAGAAGGTTTGAACCCTTTCTTTCTTTGGTCAAACTTCTCATTCTTCTTGTCCTTCCATGCCTTATGGTAATCAGGTTTACCCTTGCTTTGCTCATAGCAATATTTAGCCTTCCTTATTGCTTCTTTGAGAGTTCTTGGTTCGTAGAACTCAATTCTATCTTCATAAGTTTGAGGCAATCCACTTAGAAACCGCTGGATCTTCACTTTTTCATCTCTGATGTACCGGACATACCTCAATAATTCCAAAAACTTATTTGCATATTCATCCATCGTCTATTGTCCCAATCGCAGCTCATGGAACTCCTTGATCTTGTCATCATAATACCTGTCAGAAAGGTATTTCTTCCTGAAATACTTCTTGAATTGTTTCCATTTCAATTTTCTCTCACTGATCCTCTTTAATTGCTTGAAATGTTCCCACCAAATGGATGCCCTTACATTCAGATTGAATATGGCAACTCTTGCATTCATGTTTCCTGAATAATCCTACACCTGAAAGTACTTCTTTATCCCAAGAAGCCAAGCTTCAGCCTCTTGTCCTCTCTTTATCTCACCATCAAATGTAGGAGGTTTAGCTTTCCTAAATTCATCTCGAGAGCAATCCCTATGGTGCCTTCTTCTTTTCCTTTTATGAGAATATGAACTTGTATCTCCACTAGATTCTCCAGAGTCAGATGATCCACTGGAATTATTTCTTCTTCTCCTAGTGCTGCTCTTACTGCCTTCTGGCCTTGATGTACCTCGTCCAGAATCTATATTTTTCTGCAAGTCTGTCAAACTCTCCAATATGGTAGAATTCATCTGATGCTACTCTTCCTGGGCTTTAACCAAGCTTCTCATGGTGGCTGCAACCTCGGAAGGTGTCCACTGGAATCTCCTTCCATTAGATTCTATGTCATCATTTCTATTACAGACATTTTCTCCCATGGCATCTTCTGCACCCTCGTAAGAATCTCGGGCATCATACCCATCATGGGTTCTCATGACTGAACCACCTCTTGCTTTACCACACTGTTCTTTCTGGAGTACTGCTCTTGGAAATTATCTATAGTTCTGCAAATGTGTTAGTAGCAAACTGTTAGATGCATACATTAATATAAATCAAATCTACTTACCTCTTCTTCTGGAAATTTATAAAACAACAATTATGCTAAAACACATAATTTTCTCTTTTTCTTTTCAGCCCTATGACCCCTGATAATATGTTGTAGTCTGCTGAAAATTGACTGAAAGGTAGTCGAAAACTGTTCGAAAAATCACTGAGAAATTCTTTTGAAAAAACAAATCTTCTTAGGCCCAATCGGACCTCCTCCCAACTAATTCTCTGACATTGCGGTGGTCAAAAAAACTATGCCTCCGATCTGCATCGAAGAAAAAAAATTGTATGTTCATTGACGGTCTATTGTTTATTCCTTTCCGGCGTTTAAGCAAGCAAATCATCTGTTGACCGGGTGCACAGTCTCTTTAGCAGCCGCAATAGCAGAAAGTATTCTTACTTTGGTTTCCACGGACATCTTTCAGCTAGCGGATCTCCTCCCTGCTAACTCTCTAGCGTTTCGGCAGCTAGAACATCTAATTTGCTCTACTGTGTTGGTGGGTCACTTGTCTATTCCCTTCCGCCGTATCGGGCCTGCAGTGGTCTATCCCCCCGCAATGGCGGCCAACAATCCCTTTATAATTTCCTTGGATCACAGTTTTTCCAGCAGTCGAAGCGTCATCCTACTTTGGCATCAGACTCTTAGTCCTCTAGGCATCCGCAACAGTGGCAATCCAATCAACTATTTTCCATCGATCGGCACTCCCAACCACTAAATTCTTCCGCATCGGTCGTCGGATCAACTATCCGTCGGGTGGTTAGTCTTCTCGATCTTTGCAACAGTGGACGTTCAACAAACTTTGATGTAGCTAATCGATGACCGCATCCTCTGATCATCGGCGATATGATCAACTAACCATCGCCAATGGCCGATGGTTCCATTGACTTAGAAAAATTTTGAAACTTTTTCTCTTTTGCTGATTCATTTAAATGTCGGTCAGTGGGAGCTTCCTTTATCTTCTTTCAACTTCGTCAACTCCATCTTCCCTTATACATCACTGCATCAACTAACAACCACCCTGGCATCGGCAAGTGGAATCTGTAACAGTCGGAGGTTTAGTGGACTAGTCTTCCGCAATGGCGGCGCTTTGTTCCACTCATTCCTTTCATTGTAGTTGCCAACTTTTGCCACATCGGCAACATGATCAGCTGTGTGTCGGTGATGCGATCAACTAATCTTCGCCAATTGTCGACGGTCCCATTACTTCGTCAAATTTTCCAAAATTCCTTGGCGTCGGCAGTCACAGGCTCTATGCGTCGGAAGCATAGTGGTCTAGCCATCTGCAACGGCAGGTGCTCGATCAACTAATATCTGTCGATGATTTCAACACTTAAATAGAAATTTCAAAACTTTCTTCTTCTATCAACGGTCAGAAGCACTAGCACTACTGCATCGGTGTTTTAGTCCCCACGGCAGCCGCAACGGCGGCAACCCATTCAACTAACTCTTGTCGATGTTCATCGGTAGTTTCCTCATCTAACCATCGGCGATGAGAACAACTATCTTCCGCTGATCGCCAATGGTCGAAATTAGAAAAATTTTCAAAGTTTTTCCCAGTTACCGTCCATCAGGTGGCCTTCCCACTAAGTGCCCGCTGCATCAGAAGATCTTGTCACTAAGTCTTCCGATGGGCCGATAGTTCTGGCACTTAGAAAATTTTTTGAGTTTTCCTGCAACAATTTTTCTTATTGCTGCTGGGTAGAAGGAAACCTACCTCTGCTATCTGATCTATCATGGCCCATTCAGTCCCATGCTGCAACCAGAGCTCTGATACTACACAGTAACGTCCCCAACCCTCAGGCTGGTGAAGAGGATGCTATAATACATCAAATCATCTGGGGATCCAGCCCCATGAACATGAACATACATATACATATAGTGTTGAAGCATGATACTTTAAATCATAAAAACATTTTACGAAGCATAATCATTCATCATTATACACCACGAAAGCAGAACATATCAATCAACACTTCATGCATATACAGATCAGTATTTAACATGTATATCGTCATTCATCAACGATAAATATGATTGCAGACACAAGTTAGGCAAGAATACTTATCTTATAAAGAGCCTGTTCCGCAACCAACTACGTCACTGCAACGTTCCACCCAACCATAGGCCTGCATGCTCTTTAATCTCTCAGCAACGCTGCCACCCCTAAGCCAAGCATGATTCCCCAAGGAATAAGGAACTAACAGGCTTACACATAGCCAAGGATAACAACACCACAAGGTTACGCAGTTCATCCAAGCCAACATAGTTGGGTTTATCAGGCGAACCACAGATCATCCAAGCCAACATAGTTGGGTCTATCAGGCCATCCAGGAGCTGGGAAAGGCTAATGCTAAGCTGGTGAGCTCATTGAAGAGCTACAGACACTAACACTAGAACTAGCTTGGCTTCTAGAACACCCACACACACCCAACACAAGGAAATCAGTCCCTTCTCTGCAACGCAGTCCCTCAGACCCTGATCTCCCTTCCAGTGCTATTCAGGGGTTGTAGAGAAGAAATCTAGCTTAGTAGCTCTGTCTGTGTGGTTCTCAACCCACCAGGTTTATCAAGCACCTCATGCCCTCATTCACCACTCCAATGCAGTCCGAAGACAAAACCACTACATGCAAATAGCCAAACTGCTATTCAAGCTTTTACAAGGGAAAAACATAGTCCAGCAATCGTGGTAATTAACACCCCATGAGAAACCTTGAATACAAAGCACATGATCCTTCATGCAATCGCTGGAGAGAAAATTACACAGACAAAAAATGGGAAAATTCACCGACCACACAACACAGGGACTCACAGCACCCAATTGATCCTCAATACAATCACTATAGAACATACACAGGCCAAGGAATGGGAGAAGGAATAGACTACCACTCTATATGGGGAAGACATAATACAACCCATTGAGCTATCCCAGAAATCCCAGCCTCAAATCAACGATGAACATAAAAAAACAATGCCCAGTCTGAATTTGATTGGAAAATACAAAACTCTGTGTGAACAGAGGAAGAACGTTCTCTGATTAGCAAGCGGTGTGTGTAAAGAAAATGGTGAACCCTAACACAATGGAGGTAATACATTTTTATCCCTGCCCTGCATGAGAAAGACGAACAACCACCATCCAAGAGAGTGGGCAGAATGGTCCCTACGTCGTGGAGAGTGAGAGCAGGCATGGGCGTGACCTTTTTGCTAGCAATTCGCTGCCTCAACTAACAAAATGGAATAACTAAGGGTGGTGATGACACAAGGCTTTCCCCCATGGCTCAATGTTCAACATTTCCCTTTCCTTATCCTTTGGAATCATGCCCCTTCTCATTTTAGTTGCCGCGAACATAGCTGGTTGGGTTATTGAATTCAAATGCTTGTTTACATGATGCCACAATTAAATATATGCCGTATGTCCCGATATACCATCGGTGACAGTCCAAATCTGAAATGCAACATAACCAAATCGATGGTGGGGTGTTGAGTCAGTAAATTTTTTCTTCAATTTTGGTTTGACTTCTCCATTTTTGTTTGTTTTTTCATTTTATTTCAATTAAGGTTTTGTTTTAAGTCTCATTTTGAGTTTCCTTTAGGAACTTTTTGGTTGATTAGATGGTTTTTTTAGCTTACTTTTTATAGGTTTATTTGATTTTTTGGTCCTTTGCATTTTAAAGGGGTTAAAGGAAAGGTCATTATATCAAATATTTGATTCATAAATGTTTATTTGAAGAATACCTAAGCATGATTTTCACCTTAGCAACTTTTAAACCTCCGAAAAATTAGCAAAAAGCTGAAAATGGCGAAAAATTAGCATGGGAGATATTCTTGTAGCGCTGGACAAAACATTTACAAAGGGCGCGCTACAAGAATATCGCGGCCCTTTTATTTTTCGATTTTTAAGCAAGATTTTATCATGATTTCGATCTGTGAATGTCTAATCGCATATGGTGAGCTGTTTCATACGTGTTAGCTGCAGTTTCAACACGATTTCAGGTGGTTTTGAATCTCGAAACAAATAGTTTCCATCATTGCCCATAATGCGAGATTTGTTTGACAGTTATCAGTAAATTTTGGTCTAAGGTGGCATAATTTTCTTTTCACACGCACTATCAGAGGGAAAGAAGGCTCGTGAAGTAAAGTTAATTGCTAGAAAGGTGGATCGTGTTGCTGCAGAGCAGAGACAGAGTTATGAAGGCTAGCGAAAATTAGGGCTTTTCCATCCCGTTACCTGCAGTCAAAGTGATCATGCAAAGACATATATACGCTCAAGGAGAGGCAGTTAACAGCTCATGACAAAGGTTTAAACCATTGCAGTTGAACAATTGGTAGGTATTTCAATATAAACCCCCATAAATAAAAAATTGGGAATTTTCTCGCTGGAGGTCGTTCTAGAGAAATTCGTTGATGCAGAAGTTAGAATAGATTCCAAAATGAAATGTTAACCCCAGAAATAACTGTTTGGAGCTATCCTGAATAATTTTATTGAACAGAGCATCAAAATAGCCCTAAGTTTAAACCTTTCAGGTTTTTGAAGTTCGAGATAGTTTGAGGGAAAGTTGTTTATGTTTTGGACCTTCAATACACTTAAATAACTCTGATATTGATGCATTATGGTTGTAATGAGCTGACTAATTGAGATTCCTGTCAGACCTAATGCCAATTTGAGTCATAGTCTACAGGAAGCAGCATTGGAATGAATTGTAAACTGTTTTACTCTGCTCATCCCTCATACAGACAGTCTTCAGTCTGCTTGAGAAACTGGTGATAGTTGTCATATTTGCAAAATTAATTGGTTTGAAGAATAATGTTGGCATTTATACACAGGATTCAATGAGAGTCTTTTGGGATAATGTGAATATATTGCAGACAGTGATGTTTTTTCTCTCTTCTCATACAGGAAATCTCCAGTCAGTCTAAGAAGCCTGTGGTTGATATTACTCTTGCAAAATCTTAAATTGTGAGAATTTTGGGGTTTGAAGATCGAGGCTGGTTGATACATAGGGATAAGAGTACAATACTGGAAAATAAAACAGCCACATTCACTGACAGTCTTCAATTACTATGAAAAGCCTGGACACTTCAATTAATCTAAGTGTTGTTTTCTATGATTTGAATCAGTTTGTACTGAAGGAGGATATCATATATGAATCCATATTATACTTCTAGTCTCTTTAACCTTAAAATGAGGAGCTCGAGTGGCTTATATTCTAAAATAGTTCAACATTATGCTTGATAGTGCATTTTGAGATTAAGCAGTGCTATTTTGTTCTTATGACAGTTTTCATTTATGATCGATTTACTCTCACAGTTTACCTATCCACAGACGTAGTTTGTATGGTTGAGACAAAAGAACATTGAAGCCCTGGGTCAGGTGAATTTGACCCCCTGTTGGGAAGTTTTACTTCATCTTTTAAATAAATAGGCCTGTCCAGGAGTGTATAGCAGATTGTGAAAAAGTTTAAAGGAGCAGAAAGTCAGTTTATAAGCATCTTCTAAACCCTAAAACCAGACAGCTTCTAGTTTTTGAAGGAGTAAGATGGGCAAGAGTGGAAAAAGTGGTAAGATCAATAGGGCTAAGCCCACTGAATTAACCTGGATTGAGAAACTCCCTGATTGTGCTGAATTATTCCAACAAGCAGGTTGGCTGAATTTCTTCAGGAAGATAGATGGCTACAATGCACAGGTGTCTTGTAAGTTTGCTCAGGGACTTAAATATGATATCGTCATCCTAGATTCTTTAAAATTCAAATTGACTGTGGAACTAATTGCAGAGGCCACTGAGATCATTAATGAGGGTGAGCATTGGTTCAAAAAGTTACCTTTTGATTTTGAACCATAAAGGTACCTGTTACCTAATGTGACTCCTGATTGGAACACGGGTATTCCTATTCAAAATTTCAGGAAAGAGTGGATTGAGCCCATTAGGATATTACAGAGCTATGTGACTTGTGAGGGAAGGTATTCCTATGTGTTTAAATATCATTTTAGATTCCTGCAACACATGGTAGGAGTCTCAAAGATGAACCTGCCCTTCTTCTTTTTGAAGAGCCTGCAGAAGATGTCCAGTAGAATAAAGCAACATGAAGATCACTCCTCCCAGTCAATTTTTCATCATGGTCTGATCAAGTTGATCATAACCACTATGTTGCAACATGAGGGTAGGACTTGGGACTTATTTCTGTTCTGGTCAGATGTTCATCCCCAGCAAGAAAACCAGCAGCCTAAGAGGCAGACTGATAAGGGAAAAGTGATGATGAAAAAATTGGGTCATACAGCTAAATCTGCAGAAAAAGAAGATGTTAAGGCTAAGAAGGTAGCAGAGCAGGTGAAGGTTGACAGTCAATTCAAAATGTCCTCAGCTGGTTCTAAAAGCAGTTACTCATTGTTTGCAAGAGAAGAAGTGCAGCCTAGTCTGCAATTGTCACCAGCAGCAGATTCTGAGGAACCTATGACTATTGTTGAAGAGAAGGCTGCTATACCTGAAGATGAAGTTCAAATAAAACAAAGAAGTCCCCTCACCATTTTGTCTAAGGATGAGGGATACTTATTAGAAGATGAGGAGCCAATTGATGAAGCGGAGCTAAGTGCTGAAGCCTGTGGAGAATTCCCCACCTCAGAAATCAAGGCAGCTAAATCTCATAAGAAGAAAAGGAGGACTGTAGCTTCATACAGAAGGCCTAAAACTAGGCCAACCAATAAACTCAGATGGAACATGAAGAGGTTACTGAATCCCAAATTGAATTCCAAGCAAGAAACTGTTTTAATTGATTCTTCTTCAAATGAGGAAATAAAGATTGGTAAAAAGGATAGCAAAAGCAAAATGAAATCAGCTGCTAAACCTTCTCCTTCTTCTCATCCTGCAAAAGGGAAAGGATCACAGTCAGTAAAAGAGTTTGAGCAGCCCAAGTCTGAACTGTCTAAAATAATTTTTGAGATAAAAGATAAACTCTTAAAACAACAGCAAGAAGAAAAGGCAAAAGCATGTCCTGTTGAAAATCAAGAGTGGGAGGAAGAAGATGAAGCTATACTCAGGAAAGAAGGAATTATAAAAGAGCCTAATATTCCTATTTATTTCTCATATTTTTTAATGCAGGATGCAAATATACTCAATATCCCTAGTTTTGATGAAGAAAATTTACAGGAAAGTATTCAGAAATACAGGCAGCACATGAAGCACTTACAAGAGACTAATGATGGGTTATTTAAAGTTAACAGAGGGCTGATAGAGGAGTTCCAGGATGTCCATAATCACTTTCTGGAGCTATCAAAAGTTTCCAAAGAAGTTCTTAAGAGGAAAAGAGCTTCTGACAGGCATTGTTCAAAGCTGGAGAAGACAGTTGAAAGTTTACAGCAGGAAAATCAAGACCTTCAGAAAAAGATAACTGATATGGAGAAGAAACACAAAAGAGAAAAAAAGAGGTCTCGAAGCCTAGATGGTATAGCACTCCTTGTTGAAGCAGCGAAGGAGCTTTGATCAGTTATGCTTTTAGTTAGTGTATCTGTTTGATAAACACTTTTTGTTAATCATTTGCTATTTTTAGCAATTTTGTAACTTTGTAAAAAAAAAATGCACTTTTTACTTTACCTACCTAAGTGAGTCAATGGAGACAGTTAGAAAGGGAAACTTAACTGATTTTGTAGAGGATGGCTATTTAGAGGAGTTAGAAAGACATTGTTAGGGTTCTGATTTTTGGGAGCATCAGGAGGTTTACAAGACTGTTTTGTCTGCAAACTTTTTCAGAGATAAGTACTGTAGCTCTTATAAGCATTTGCTGATAAAATAATGAGATATATGACTTTTTCCCCTTTAGTTGTCTATGTTGGCTTTGTTATTGAGTTTGTTTGCTTCTTAAATGATAAATTCATTGCTAGTTAATGTGTATTTTCTGGTAATGCTTATCCTTTATGTATAAACCTCAACCTAGTCTTTCTGTTGGATCTTATGTTATATGTTATGCATCTTTATCAGTTTATGTTTATGATTTAGTTGTTACTTTTCTTCTGAATGTATTCCCTGACTGTTCTTGAAGCTTACAACCATTTAAATCATACCAAAAACCCTAAACTTTGTTTTATTTATTGAGTTTTACTCTTGAGATTGTGTTGGCTTGTTCCCCTAGCCTTAGGAACAATTTCTGGCACAAACATCTTTGGCGTCGTTGCTGAGGACGAAGCTGAAGCATATCTTCCCTGGGATACTTATCATTTTTCCTGGTTTAAGTGGTGGACTTAAACCAGCACATCTTTAAGGCTATTTTTTCACCAAGTTGTCACAGTGGCTTCTAGAGGAATTGGAACTAGGAGCAGACCTACTTCTCCATTGCTGAGTGGTGTGACAGACCCTGAACAGATCATAAAAA
The DNA here is from genome assembly GCA_001517045.1 of Pseudotsuga menziesii. NCBI lineage: Eukaryota > Viridiplantae > Streptophyta > Pinopsida > Pinales > Pinaceae > Pseudotsuga > Pseudotsuga menziesii. The sequence goes on from LPNX010272514.1 coordinate 153,168, forward strand.
CAACAAGAAATATTAGAAGGTCTCAATCTTTACCATCCTCCTGTGACCCTAATCAGTTGGGTGCTTCATTAGACCCAGCTGAAACCTCACCTTGGATAAAACCTACCATTCCTGAGAGTAATTTTCAAGTTTTTACCAATCCTAAACCCTTTTTGAAAGCTAAGACTGCTTCTCCTGGTAAAATACCCCTTTTCCAGCTAAAAGTGGGAAAGAGTCCTTTCCAAGCAAGTTATAGTCAAACTTCCTCATCTTCAAAACCTCAGTCCACAATGGCAGGCCAAAACCCACCCATGGATATGATGGATAGGATGGTTGCAGCTAGGTATGCACCATTAGCCTTACCTGCACCTTTACATGCTTTGCCTGGAGGAGATTATCAGAAGTATATGCCTAGGTTCAATGGGCAGGGGGAAACCACTGCTGAGGAACATTGGGAGGCTTTCCTGAGTTATGCAGACAATCAGAACATTGAGATTAAAGATGTATGGATGACGGTATTTGTTCAGAGCCTCGATGGGGATGTAAGAAAGTGGTTCAGAGAGTTGCCTGCCAACTCAATCACCATAATTGAAGAACTCCAAGATCTTTTTATGAGGCAATGGGGAGACACAAAGGACCACACTTACTATATAACTGAATTTGGAGCTCTTAGAAGAAAGAAGCATGAGACTATTGCTGATTTCTCTAAAAGGTTTAACAAAATGTATAGTAGAATCCCAGCAGAAATTAAACCTACTGAAACATCAGCCAAGCTTACCTATGCCAATGCATTTTATCATGAATTCTCTTTGCTACTGAGAGAAAGGAGAGCTGTTACTTTGTTGAACATGCAAGATGCAGCATTGGAGGTGGAGTCAAACTTACTGGCTTCAAATAAACTTAAAAAAGAAACACCCCAACAGCTGTATGAAAGAAAAGGAACGAAGGAGGTTGTTTCAGCAAGTGCTGCTCCTCAGTCTGCTGAAGCCAAAATAGATGAAATGGCTAAGCTTGTTAAGATTCTTACTGCCAAATTGAACAAACTATAACTGGAAAAGAATTCTTCCAAACCCGCTCCAGAGGCTCAGAGGAATCCAAATAACCAAAATCAGTTCAGGAGGTAGTTTGCTCCTAGATTTATGCCAAGGGAGCGAAGGAATAATGACATCCAGCAGGAAAGGAAGGAGAATGAAGATCAGAGAGTGCCCCCACCTTTTCAAAATAATGTAGCTGATGAAGAGGAAGTTGATGAACAGCTGCTCTTTGAGGAGACTGAAACTGATCAAGATATGAATCACTTTGGAGATGGTTTATCCACAGGTTTTGTTACTGAAGAAGATTTTCTGAATTCTGAATATTATGATGCTGACATGTATGAAGTTGAAGATGGTTTAGATTTTGAGAAAACTGCTGTAAATGCTGCTGCTAATCAGAATGGAATTAAGAAGACTATTAATCTCAGATCTGGTCCAAAACAAGTAGTCCAAGCTCCCAAGAAGAAGGCTGCTACAAATTCTCCTACTGCAAATGCTCCTGCTGCAAATGTTCCTGCTGCAGCTGTTCCTGATAAACAAGTGTCTGATCCTGTCATGAAAAAGAGGCAATCTGCAGAAAAATCAAAGAATGCTGAAATTGAAGAGGTAAACAAAGCTGCTCAGAATTTCAATTTGGAAACTGAATTAGGAAAGCTGAAAATTCCTGTTCCATTGACTGAGTTAATAAAGAATCACTCTTATAAACAAACAGTTTTGAAAGTAATGAATTTTGCTAGTAGTCAGCCTGTTTCTGATACTGTAAATTTACAAGAAGAAATCCCAAAGATATTCATTGGATCTGCCCTAGCTGAGAAAACAGAAAATGAAGCTGGTGCTTCACCCCCTTTTTATGTCACCTTGACTGTCCATGATCAAATGATGCACAATTGTCTGTTAGATTCGAGTGCATCCCATAATTTAATGCCCAAAGCCGTAATGGAAGCCCTTGGTCTCAGTACCACCAAACCTTATCATGACTTATATGCCTTTGACTCCCGAGCTGTCAAGTGTTTAGGAGTAATTAAAGATATGGCTGTTAACCTTACTCAGCTACCCATGAAGAGTGTCATAATGGATGTTGTTGTAGCTGATATCACACCCAAGTTTGGTATGCTTCTTTCAAGATCCTGGGCAAAGAAGGTTAGAGGAACCTTACAGATGGATCTCTCATATGCCACCATTCCTATTTTTGGTGGAGAAAATAGGAGACTTTATAGAGAACTACAGTTTGCCTACATTGTCATAGATGATAAAAACCCCACTAATCATCCATTGTACTCTGTTGATAAAGATCTTGGTACTTGCATGTTAAATTTTACTGATGAGGACAATTCAGGTGGTCTGTTACAAGTGGAAAGAGATCAGCCCATAAAACACAGCAGAGAAGAAGAAGATGCATTGTGGGAGCTGTATTTTGATGGATCCTCTTACAAAGAGGGTGCTGGAGCTGGAGTTTTGCTCATTTATCCCAGAGGTGAGACAGTGAAACTCATGTATAAGTTGGAATTTGTTACCACCAATAACACTGCTGAGTATGAAGCTCTGCTACTGGGACTGAAAGCTGCTAAATACTTAGGCATTCAGCAGATTGCTGCATATGGCGACTCCGAATTTGTTGTTCAACAGGTGAAGAACAATTATCAAGTAAAGCAGGGTTTGCTGAAGATTTATAGAAATGAGGTATGGGATATGCTGGAAAATTACTTCATAGCATTTAATATTACTCATATTCCAAGGAGTCATAATGAAACTGCAGATTCATTGGCTCTAGCAGCCTCATATTTCAAAATTCCTAAAACTACTCAGCTAAGGTATCCAATAGAGGTTAGGTACAGACCATGTGTACCTGATAATGTAAAGCACTGGAGGGTATTTGAAGATGATATTGAAATTAAGATATTCCTTGAGCTTACAGATGAGTTTTCAAATGCCCAAATAGAACAGGATGATGAGTCTGCTGAAAGTGAGTTTGCTGAAAATGAGTTTGCTGCACAAGAGATAGAAGGCCATAAGATCATTGAGTTGAAGAGCAACTTTATTCCTAAAGGTCTAGTACCTTTAGAAATAATATTTACCAAGGATGACACTCTTTCAAATCCAGTGGTTCAATCTTCAGAAGACAATGTAGTGGACTGCAATATTGGTACTGCAGAAAACCCAAGAATGGTAAAAATTTCTAAATCTCTGACAACTGAGCAAAGGAGCAGATATATCAAGCTTTTGAAAGAACATGTGGATGTATTTGCATGGTCCTATGAAGAACTAAGAACCTATGACACAGCAATCATTCATCATAAGGTTCCCTTAAAGCTCAATGTCAAGCCTTTCCGACAGAAATTAAGAAGGATAAATCCAGCCTTATTTCCTGTGATTGAAAAGGAAATAAAGAATTTGTTGGATGCGAAGATAATAGTGCCTCCCAGGTACTCTTCCTAGTTTGCAAATCTTGTACCTATCAGGAAAAAGAATGGGGAGATTAGACTGTGTGTTGATTTTAGGAATCTTAACAGATCTTCATTAAAAGACAACTATCCTCTGCCAAAGATTGAACAGGTCTTATAGCAGGTAGTTGGAGGACAGAGGATTTCCATGGTGGATGGATTTTTAGGGTACAATCAGATTTCCATGCACCCTGATGACAAAGAAAAGACAGCCTTTACCACTCCCTGGGGGAATTTCATGTATGACAAGATGCCCTTTGGTCTGATGAATGCTGGGGCAACCTTTCAGAGGGCAATGGACATTGCATTCGTGGGAGAAAAAGATAAATTTGTTGTCATCTATTTAGATGAAATCACTGTGTTCTCACAGTTTGATGATGAGCATTTAAAACATTTGAGGCAGACTTTCCAGAAATGCAGAAAATTTGGCATGTCTCTGAACCCCAAGAAATCTCATTTTGTTGTGCAAGAGGGTAGATTGTTGGGCCACTTGGTGTCTGCTGATGGCGTCAGAATAGATCCGGAGAGAGTCCAAGAAATACTGAAGATTAGTTTGCCTAGGAGTAATAAAGATGTGCAATCATTCATTGATACAATTGCAGTTGTCTTACTTCAGAAAAACAAGGAAGGACTAGAGCAGCCCATTGCCTTTTTCAGTAAAACTCTCAGGGATTCTGAACTGAAGTACAGCATTCTGGAAAAACAAGACTATGCTCTGGTGAAGGCTCTGAAATTTTTCATAATTTATATCCTGCATTCAAAGGTAATTTCATTTGTTCCAAATGCTGCAATGAAGGATATCTTGACACAACCTGACAGTGAAGGAAAGAGAGGGAAGTGGATTGCAAAGATTATGGAATATGAGGTAGAAATCAGACCTACTAAGCTTGTTAAGGGACAGGGATTGGCCAAGCTGCTGGCTGATTCAAATTGTCAGGCATTAGGATTACATATCATGGCTGAAGATATTGCTCATGAAGAAGATCAAGCAGCACTTGAAAAGGAAAAGATCATGGATTTTTATTCATCTTCAGTTTGGTATGCTGATATTGTTTATTTCTTGTTATTTTTGCAATGCCCTGAACACTTGGATAGGAAGGTTGCCAGATCTCTGAAACTGAAAGCTACAAAGTATTGTTTGGTAGAGGATCAATTATTTTGGAAAGACCCAGGAGGTATCTTGTTAAGGTGTTTGGATCAAGCTAAAATAGGGGAAGTAATTTCAGAATCTCATGAAGGAGCCTGTGGAGGGCATAAGTATTGGAAAGCTACAGCATATAAAATCTTACGAGCTGGATACTATTGGCCTTCCCTATTCACAGATGTTTACCAGCAGGTAAGAGCTTGCATACCCTGTCAGAAATTTGCAGGTAAACAGAAGTTGTTGTCTTTGCCCTTAAAGCCTATTACAGTCAATGCCCCTTTTCAGCAATGGGGTCTGGATTTTATTGGAGAGATAAATCCAGGATCTTCAGGACAGCATCATTGGATTCTGACTGCCACAGATTTCTTCACAAAATGGGTGGAATCCATTCCTACAAGGAATGCTACAGATAAGGTGATTATGGAGTTGATTAAAGACAATATCCTGAGTAGATTTGGCTATCCACAGAGATTAATAACTGATAATGCCAAAGCATTCAAATCCAAGGCAATGGTGGCCTTCTGTGAGAAAAATGGCATTATTTTGAAACACTCAAATCCCTATTATCCTCAGGGAAATGGCTAGGCTGAGTCATCTAACAAGAATATCATTCAAAGCATCAAGAAACTGCTGAAACATAACAAGAAATATTGGGATTCAATGCTGAAGTATGCATTGTGGGAAGACAGGATAACAGTAAAATAGGCCATTGGTACTTCTCCTTTTCAGCTGGTATATGGCACCGAGGCAGTGTTCCCTGTTCAGCTGGGGATTCCAGTAATGAAATTCCTCCAGAAATCTCAAGAGGAACCAGATGACATGCAAAGGAGAATCTTTGAAATTATAGAGTTACAGCAAAATAGAGAGAAGGTAGACAAAGAAGCACAGTTGTACAGAGCTAAGATAAAAAACAGGTTTGACAGAAAAATTAAAGAGCATACTTTTTCAGAAGGTAAGTTGGTTTTAAGATGGGATGAAAGAAAGGAACAGAAGGGTAAGCATGGCAAATTTGATAATCTTTGGTTTGGCCCTTTTCTGATATCAAAAATTTTGGAAAATAATACATTTATCTTGCAGTCCTTGGAAGGTGAGGAATTACCCAGCCCTGTTAATGGGCGATTCCTCAAGCATTTCTACAGTTTATGAGATCATTTTCACTCTTCATTGTACATACCGGTGTGAGTGAGGTTGAATAAAGACTCCATATCCCAATGGAAGTTTGCAGATAGGTAAATAAAAGACAGAAGGCACTGGTCTACAGGTTATTGAAGCCTCGCAGGGAGGACTTCATCCCGCAGCTGGAGCTAGATGTTGAGTCAGTAAATTTTTTCTTCAATTTTGGTTTGACTTCTCCATTTTTGGTTTGTTTTTTCATTTTATTTCAATTAAGGTTTTGTTTTAAGTCTCATTTTGAGTTTCCTTTAGGAACTTTTTGGTTGATTAGATGGTTTTTTGAGCTTACTTTTTATAGGTTTATTGGATTTTTTTGTCCTTTGCATTTTAAAGGGGTTAAAGGAAAGGTCATTATATCAAATATTTGATTCATAAATGTTTATTTGAAGAATACCTAAGCATGATTTTCACCTTAGCAACTTTTAAACCTCCGACAAATTAGCAAAAAGATGAAAAATGGCGAAAAATTAGCATGGGAGATATTCTTATAGCGCTGGACAAAAAAATTACAAAGGGCGCGCTACAAGAATATCGCGGCCCTTTTATTTTTCGATTTTTAAGCAAGATTTTATCATGATTTCGATCTATGAATGTCTAATCGCATATGGTGAGCTGTTTCATACGTGTTAGCTGCAGTTTCAACACGATTTCAGGTGGTTTTGAATCTCGAAACAAATCGTTGCCATCATTGCCCATAATGCGAGATTTGTTTGACAGTTATCAGTAAATTTCGGTCTAAGGTGGCATAATTTTCTTTTCACACGCACTATCAGAGGGAAATAAGGCTCGTGAAGTAAAGTTAATTGCTAGAAAGGTGGATCGTGTTGCTGCAGAGCAGAGACAGAGTTATGAAGGCTAGCGAAAATTAGGGCTTTTCCATCCTGTTACCTGTAGTCGAAGTGATCACGCAAAGACATCTGTACTCTCAAGGAGAGGCACTTAATAGTAGATGACAAAGGTTTAAACCATTGCAGTTGAACAATTGGCAGGTATTTCAATATAAACCCCCATAATTAAAAAATTGGGAATTTTCTAGCTGGAGGTCGTTCTGGAGAAATTCGTTGATGCAAAAGTTAGAATAGATTCCAAAATGAAATGTTAACCACAGAAATAACTGTTTGGATCTGTCCTGAAGAATTTTATTGAACAGAGCATCAAAATAGCCCTAAGTTTAAACCTTTCAGGTTTTTGAAGTTCAAGATAGTTTGAGGGAAAGTTGTTTATGTTTTGTCCCTTCAATACACTTAAATAACTCTGATATTGATGCATTATGGTTGTAATGAGCTGACTAATTGAGATTCCTGTCAGACCTAATGCCAATTTGAGTCATAGTCTACAGGAAGCAACATTGGAATGAATTGTAAACTGTTTTACTCTGCTCATCCCTCATACAGACAGTCTTCAGTCTGCTTGAGAAACTGGTGATAGCTGTCATATTTGCAAAATTAATTGGTTTGAAGAATAATGTTGGCATTTATACACAGGATTCGATGAGAGTATTTTGGGATAATGTGAATATATTGCAGACAGTGGTGTTTTTTCTCTCTTCTCATACAGGAAATCTCCAGTCGGTCTAAGAAGCCTGTGGTTGATATTACTCTTGCAAAATCTAAAATTGTGAGAATTTTGGGGTTTGAAGATCGAGGCTGGTTGATACATAGAGATAAGAGTACAATACTGGAAAATAGAACAGCCACATTCACTAACAGTCTTCAATTACTTTGAAAATCCTGGACACTTCAATTAATCTAAGTGTTGTTTTCTATGATTTGAATCAGTTTGTACTGAAGGAGGATATCATATCTGAATCCATATTATACTTCTAGTCTCCTTAACCTTAAAATGAGGAGCTTGAGTGGCTTATATTCTAAAACAGTTCGACATTATGCTTGATGGTGCATTTTGAGATTAAGTAGTGCTATTTTGTTCTTATGACAGTTTTCATTTATGATCGATTTACTCTCACAGTTTACCTATCCATAGACCTAGTTTGTATGGTTGAGACAAAAGAAGATTGAAGCCCTGGGTCAGGTGACTTTGACCCCCTGTTGGGAAGTTTTACTTCATCTTTTAAATAAATAGGCCTGTCCAGGAGTGTATAGCAGATTGTGAAAAATTTTAAAGGAGCAGAAAGTCAGTTTATAAGCATCTTCTAAACCCTAAAACCAGACAGCTTCTAGTTTTTGAAGGAGTAAGATGGGCAAGAGTGGAAAAAGTGGTAAGATCAATAGGGCTGAGCCCACTGACTTAACCTGGATTGAGAAACTCCCTGATTGTGCTGAATTATTCCAACAAGCAAGTTGGCTGAATTTCTTCAGGAAGATAGATGGCTACAATGCACATGTGTCTTGTAAGTTTGCTCAGGGACTTAAAGATGATATGGTCATCCTGGATGCTTTAAAATTCAAATTGACTGTGGAACTAATTGCAGAGGCCACTGAGATCAGTAATGAGGGTGAGCATTGGTTCAAAAATTTACCTTTTGATTTTGAACCACAAAGGTACCTGTTACCTAATGTGACTCCTGATTGGAACAAGGGTATTCCTATTCAAAATTTCAGGAAAGAGTGGATTGAGCCCATTAGGATATTACAGATCTATGTGACTTGTGAGGGAAGGTATGCCTATGTGTTTCATTTTAGATTCCTGCAACACATGGTAGGAGTCTCAAAGATGAACCTGCCCTTCTTCTTTTTGAAGAGCCTGCAGAAGATGTCCAGCAGAATAAAGCACCATGAAGATCACTCCTCCCAGTCAATTTTTCATCATGGTCTGATAAAGCTGATCATCACCACTGTGTTGCAACATGAGGGTAGGACTTGGGACTTCTTTCTGTTCTGGTCAGATGTTCATCCCCAGCAAGAAGACCAGCAGCCTAAGAGGCAGACTGATAAGGGAAAAGTGATGATGAAAAAATTAGGTCATACAGCTAAATCTGCAGACAAAGAAGATGTTAAGCCTAAGAAGGTAGCAGAGCAGGTGAAGGTTGACAGTCAATTCAAAATGTCCTCAGTTGGTTCTAAAAGCAAGTACTCATTGTTTGCAAGAGAAGAAGTGTAGCCTAGTCTGCAATTGTCACCAGCAGCAGATTCTGAGGAAACTATGACTATTGTTGAAGAGAAGGCTACTATACCTGAAGATGAAGTTAAAATAAAACAAAGAAGTCCCCTCACCATTTTGTCTAAGGATGAGGGATACTTATTAGAAGATGAGCATCCAATTGATGAAGCAGAGCTAAGTGCTGAAGCCTGTGGAGAATTCCCCACCTCAGAAATCAAAGCAGCTAAATCTCATAAGAAGAAAAAGAGGACTGTAGCTTCATACAGAAGGCCTAAAACTAGGCCAACCAATAAACTCAGATGGAACATGAAGAGGTTACTGAATCCCAAATTGAATTCCAAGCAAGAAACTGTTTTAATTGATTCTTCTTCAAATGAGGAAATAAAGATTGGTAAAAAGGACAGCAAAAGCAAAAGGAAATCAGCTGCTAAACCTTCTCCTTCTTCTCAGCCTAAAAAAGGGAAAGAATCACAGTCAGTAAAAGAGTTTGACCAGCCCAAGTCTGAACTGTCTAAAATAATTTTTGAGATAAAAGATAAACTCTTAAAACAGCAGCAAGAAGAAAAGGCAAAAGCATGTCCTGTTGAAAATCAGGAGTGGGAGGAAGAAGATGAAGCTATACTCAGGCAAGTAGGAATTATAAAAGAGCCTAATATTCCTATTGATTTCTCAGATTTTTTAATGCAGGATGCAAATATACTCAATATCCCTAGTTTTGATGAAGAAAATTTACAGGAAAGTATTCAGAAATACAGGCAGCACATGAAACACTTACAAGAGACTAATGATGGGTTATTTAAAGTTAACAGAGGGCTTATAGAGGAGTTGCAGGATGTCCATAATCACTTCCTAGAGCTATCAGAAGTTTCCAAAGAAGTTCTTAAGAGGAAAAGAGCTTCTGACAAGCACTGTTCAAAGCTGGAGAAGACAGTTGAAAGTTTACAGCAGGAAAATCAAGACCTTCAGAAAAAGATAACTGATATGGAGAAGAAACACAAAAGAGCAAAGAAGAGGTCTCGAAGCCTAGATGGTATAGCACTCCTTGTTGAAGCAGCGAAGGAGCTTTGATCAGTTATGCTTTTAGTTAGTGTATCTGTTTGATAAACACTTTTTGTTAATCATTTGCTATTTTTAGCAATTTTGTAACTTTGTAAAAAAAATGCACATTTTACTTTACCTACCTAGGTGAGTCGATGGAGACAGTTAGAAAGGGAAACCTAACTGATTTTGTAGAGGATGGCTATTTAGAGGAGTTAGAAAGACATTGTTAGGGTTCTGATTTTTGGGAGCATCAGGAGGTTTACAAGACTATTTTGTCTACAAACTTGTTCAGAGATAAGTACTGTAGCTCTTATAAGCATTTGCTGATAAAATAATGAGATATATGACCTTTTCCCCTTCAGTTGTCTATGTTGGCTTTGTTATTGAGTTTGTTTGCTTCTTAAATGATAAATTCATTGCTAGTTAATGTGTATTTTCTGGTAATGCTTATCCTTTATGTATAAACCTCAACCTAGTCTTTATGTTGAATCTTATGTTATATGTTATGCATATTTATCAGTTTATGTTTATGATTTAGTTGTTACTTTTCTTCTGAATGTATTCCCTGACTGTTCTTGAAGCTTACAACCATTTAAATCATACCAAAAACCCTAAACTTTGTTTTATTTATTGAGTTTTACTCTTGAGATTGTGTTGGCTTGTTCCCCTAGCCTTAGGAACAATTTCTGACACAAACAGTGGGGCTTTTGCCTTTATCTCCTCACCATGATTATTTACAATATATGTATCATGTATATTTAATGTAAGCGGGTTTAAAACTGGGGTATTACAGATAGGAAGAGAAGCTCTGAGTTTTGCTTCAATCTGGGATATTTCCTAGTGCAATAGGAAGTAGACCTTAGTAACACTCAGTACTCTAGAGGCCAAGTATATTGTTGTATGAGTTGCATCTCAAGAAGTTGTGTGGCTTTGCAAACTTCTTGCAAGATTGTTTGGCCAAACTCTAGAGCCAACACTGATTCACTGTGAAAAACTAGAGTTGTGTGAATCTAGTATTCCACAACAAATCAAAGCATATTGAGATTCAGTATCACTACATTTGTGATATGATGCATAGAGGTGCAGTTGAGATACAATATGTCATGACATATGACTAGACTATAGACATTCTTACCAAGATTCTTCCCAAGATAAAGTTTGCATAATTTTGTAAACGATTTGGTGTGGTAGAGAATATATCCCTCATTGAGAGGGAAGGTTGAATTTGTTCCCAGACACTCTAAGATGGAGTGGGGAGGTTGGATCCATGATTATATCCCTCGCTAAGAGGGAAGGATGAGTTATGTGTGGAATCCTTGTCCTATGTGGACTGTGGTTATGTGTGGACCAATATGAGTTATGTGCAGAATCCTGAGTTCTATGTGGACTCCTTATCCTATGTGGACTGTGGTATTGTGTGGACCAATAAGATTTATGTGTGGAATCGTGAGTTCTGTGTGGACTCTGTGTCCTATGTGGACTATGGTTATGTGTGGACCGATATGATTTTTATGTGGACTATGGTTCTGTTTGGACCAATATGAGTTCTTTGTGGACTCCTGATTTCTGTGTGAACTCCTTGGTGCATGTTCCTCGATAAACTGGGTTGAGCTGAGGCATGATGAGTTGGTCCATATTCCTCAATGGACTGGGATGAGCTGAGGCACATTCTCGATGGACTAGGTGGAGCTGATACATGTGGACACTTCTCGATAGACTCATATTTTGTTGGAATACCTTCCTTATGATATAGAGATGTTCAATATAGTCATGATGTACTAATGATATCAAAATGTGGTTCAGTGTGATGATTCCTCCCTAGCTAAGAGTGAGTGTTGTTGTAGTAACTACGTGAGGCACATCCTCACAAGTCAATCCCAGAATAATTATCCAGAAGGAAATTTTACACACACGAGAAAACAACTCGGACCCAGTAAAGAAGACAACTCGGCCCCAATAAAAAATTAAATTGCCAGCAACATAAAGTATAAATAGAAGGTGCCCCACTTCATTTTGAAAACAAGCTTTAAAGAAAGTTTTCTCAAGTGGTTAAGAAGTTTACTACTACTATGAGGATATTGTTTTTGGGGTTCTCCATCTTTAGAGAAGTTGCTCTTATTTTTTCTTGGGGTTTATGCTACTATTGTTTGGATGTACATCGATTTCTATTGGAAGGTGTGAGCTTGAGGGATACAATAGTTTTTTCTATGGTTTGGAGGTGATAAATCATCACCGTGTTTAAATGATTTCCAAAGTTTATTATTGTTTCTATGCTTTGTCATTCTTTTAGTGATCCTATTATTGTTATGCTGCTATCTTCATAAAATCTAACACCAAATTTAGTTTACTTTTATGATTAGTTCACAACAAGGTTGTTTATTGCTTTTATTAGTGCATGGTGAGAATACTTGGTAATGTACATTGGATCATGTATCCTCCCTTGTTATAATGACATATTGGTTGATGTCCTAGTTATTTGTGCCAAAAATTTAGTGATTGTTGGTTGTTTGTACAAAAATATTGGATTGAAAGGTTGAAAGACGCTTGAACACATCATCATCAACATAACCATATCTTGTCTTTACTGAGCTCAAAATGAATGTTGTTTTTCTATTATGTCATCATATTTAATAAACCAAATACCTCTGAGATTTCATTACATTTAATAAACCAAATACCTTAGATGTCATTTACCTCGGATGTATTTTTACAATGGCATCATCCCTACATGATTCATTAATTGATGTTTCAAGTGACATTGGCATGATGGTGTTGATAGTATTTCTAACATGACATCATCCCTCCATTACTCAATAATAATACAAGTTTCAAGTGATAGTGGCATGATGGTGTTGACAGTTTTCTATAATCGCATCATCCTTTCATCACTTAGTAATTGAAGTTTCAAGTGATGATTGTATCATGGTGTTGATTGTATTAATACCAATGTTGATGCATGGCATGGGATTGTCATTAGACTTGGTTTGGTGTTAGTTTCCTGATTTGAAAACAGGAATAAGAGGGATTGCACAAGAATGGAACACAACAATTGTTGGCTAACATTATAAAAACACATATGAATATATGTTTATTTCATACATTTACTAGTTTGAGAGAAAATACCTTACATACATCCATTCTAAATGGAAATAACAATACTATTATTAAGAAATGCAAAAAAAGAATCATAAAATATATAATATGGATCTAGATCAACCACTTTTAAAAATGTAGGTGTGCTAATTATGTTGATAGGCATTTAGATATTAACTTAGATTTTGGACTTGCTTGAGCATATCAACAAGATTAACCCAAGTGTACAACATGGATTCATTCCATGGTTGTCCTATCTTGTTATGCTTAAATGAATCCTGATTAAGATTTAAATAAACTTGAGTTAAAGAGTGGTTAAAGAAACTGGTAACAATTTGTTTTTGTTTTTTCATAACCCAAGTGTAACAAGTGTATAGCATGGATTCATTCCATGGTTGTCCTATCTTGTTATGCTTAAATGAATCCTGATTAAGATTTAAATAAACTTCAGTTAAAGAGTGGTTAAAGAAACTGGTAACAATTTGTTTTTGTTTTTTCATAACCCAAGTGTAACAAGTGTACAACATGGATTCATTTCATGGTCATATCTTGTTATGCTTAAATGAATCTTCATTAAGATCTAAATAAAGAAGCCCCTAACAATTTGTTTTTTTTCATATATGTTTATTATTATTATTATTATTATTATTAAATAGTATTTGATTTGTGCTTCTATGAACTCTCACAATAACGTATGAATAATGGATATAAAATTTATATTTTAGCCTATGTTTAATAGCCAAATATTTTCACAAAACTAAGTGATTGATTGTACTTGTTAGAATTCACCAGTTATTACTTCTTGTTATGCTAAATTATAAATATATTTTTATTTTTTATTTTATTTATTTAAATAGTAATAATTTGTAATGCTAAAACTTACCATATATGAAAACATCTTTGTAATATTAATATTGAGTTGTAAAAGATTTCCATTCACTAATTTATTGGTAAAATTATGTAAATTGTCCATTTTAAATTAACTCAAATTATAAAAAATTAAATAAATAAAACTTTTAATTACATATAATATCTCTCGGTATTGAGATTCTAGCTATATGTCATGTTTTACCGTTTGTGAAGAAGGATAACCAACCCAGGTAACTCACAGAAAATAACCAAATAGAGTGAACAAATATATTATATTGTGGTTAACGTCTCGTGTTTTCAATGTAAGCAATGGGACTGTAAAGACATATAAAACAATTGGAATTTGGAAGATGAAATGGAGGATTAACTCCATCTAGAGTTCCACAACTAAACAACGAAAAATGAAATCTTTGTGCTTCAAAATACTCGAAATATTTTATCAAAATTCAGGAGCGTTGAGACCTTGAAACAATGGAGAAATGGTACAAGGAACCAACACAATGGACAAACTGGAATTTGGACGATAAAATGAGGGATCAACTCTCCCTAGAATTTCAAACTTAAACAAAGAAAAATGAAATCTTTGTCAAGAAGCATGAGATAAAATACTCGGAATATTTTATCAAAATTCAGGAGTGTTGACACCACAAATTCCAGGATTATATATTGTTTTTCACTGTTTACTACAAACAAACAAACAACAGGAACCCAAAATCCATACCTAAAACAAACAACAACAGAAATCCAAGAAAAAAGGTCAAATACATAGATTGTCTTCTACAAATTGAGTAGAATGCCTCTCCCAGTGGACTAAATAAGGAATTTGATACATATATACTAGAAAAGAATACGCAAATGTTTTAGTTTTGAAGGATATATTCGGTTAGGGTTTTGTGTATAGTATTATAAGCCTACCATGTTTAGTTTTATATAAAATATAAATTATTATAATCACAATACTACAACATATATGGATAATGAAATTAATAGAATTAGGTTTTGAGCATGAACCAACCGTTATGGAAGAGAGTTAGGTTTGGTGTGATACAAAGAGAGATTGCAATGCGTTGTGAAGAGAGGGCATAGTTTTTCTCATTTTTTAAGAGCAAACTTTCTGAGGAGAGTCGTTGCCCTCAATATATTCATTTGTATCTTTACGTTGACAAAGAGAGGATTGATCTCTTTGTAAAGAGAGCTATTAACCCATTCTTTTGATATAGTATATCTTTATGTTGATGCATTATGTTGATCGACTTCAGTTAGAGATATAATTTGATTTTGTCAATGTTATCTATTGATCGATTCTAATTAGAGATATATTTTGATTTTGCTTACATGTTGTGTTGATTGACTCTAGTTAGAGATATATTTTGATGTGTTATAAATATATTTTGATATTTGTGGATGTGTTCAATTGAGTGGAGGAAGGACGACCTTTATGAGGGGACCGATCCCTTTTCCATTGTAAGTCAACTGGAATAATGAAAGACAACCTCTCTATCCTCGTTGCTTTCATTCATTTACAACTTAGTGTTTATACATTTATCATCACTGTGTTGTGAAGAGAAGTGACGACCTCTTTGGTAGAGAGTTGACGCCCCAGAGCTTTCATTCACTTACAATTTTGTGTTGTATATTAATTGCCATCACTGCATTGTGAAGCGAGGGGACAACCTATTTGGTAGAGACTTGACCCAGTGAACATCAATTTATCTCTATGTAAGAGAAGGAGCGGCCTCCACAAGAAGACTAACTCCATCCCTCTTCTATTAATATATTTGTTTATTGTGTATTGTAGAAATGAGTGTGAACTTTATATAGAGATAACTGACCCATCCCGTTAATGTATGAAAGAAAGGGAAGCCTCAAAAGAGAGTAACCCTTTGTTATTATTAATTTTATTATATTTTCAACATATATCCCCATGGTTTTACTGAAATTTTGAGCGAGAGCTCTCGTTGGATGTGAAATTGAATTCTGCATCCAACGAGTACCCACGTTGCATACTTTTGATGGGCCCCACCCCGATAAAAAACAAGAAATACTTGAAAAACCATGTTACTTTCAAAGTAACTTATTTTTTCTAGGTATTTCTCATTTTTCATGGGGTGGGGTCCATCAAAAGTATGAAGTGTGGGTACTTGTTTGAAATTAACTCATTTTTTCCAAGTATTTATTGTTTTTAGTGGGTTGGGATCCATCAGAAGTATGTAGTGTGGGTACTTGTTGGATGCATAATTGAATTGTACACATCCAACGAGTGCTCCTGCTCGAGATTTGAGTAAAACCACAAGGAGATATGTTGAAAATAAGAAGAAAAAAATAGTTTTTTCCTCTATTCATCTAAAATTCATAAATATTTTTCTATTGCATTAACTATTATTTTATTATTTTCCTAAGGAGGCTCATTTTAAACTTCAAATTTTCTCTAATGAAGAGCGACCTATCTAAGGAGAGTCGATGCCCCCAATGTATTCATTTTTATCTCTGCGTTGACAAAGAGAGGAATGACCTCTTTGTAAAGAGAGTTGATAACCCATTCTTTTGATATTTTATATCTCTATGCTCATGCATTATGTTGATAGACTCCAATTAGAGATATAATTTGATTGTGTCGATTTATTCTATTGATCGATTCAATTAGAGATATATTTTGATTTTGTTTATATGTTATGTTGATCGACTATAGTTAGAGATATGTTTTCATGTGTTCTAGATATGTTTTGATATTTGTGGATGTGTTCAATTAAGTGGAGAAAGGACAACCTCTATGAGCGGAACAACCCCTTTTCCATTGTAATTCATTTGGAATAATGAAGGATGACCTATCTAGCCCCATTGCTTTCATTCTTTTACAACTTAGTGTTGTATATCATTTGTCATCATTGCGTTGTGAAGAGAGGGGATGACCTATCTGGTAAAGAGATGGCATCCTAGTGCTTTCATTCATTTACAACTTTGCATTGTATATTAATTGTCATCACTACATTGTGAAAAGAGAGGACGACCTCTTCGGTAGAGAGCTAACCCAATGATCATCAATTGCTTTCTAGGTAAGAGAAGGAGCGACCTCCAAAAGAGGACTGACTCCATCCCTCTTCTATTAATATATTTGTTTATTGTGTATTGTAGGAAATGGGAATGATCTTTGTATAGAGGTAATCAACTCATCTTGTTAATGTATGAAAGAAAGGTTGGCCTCAAGAGAGAGATGACCCTTTGTTATTATTAATTTTATTGTTGCAAAAATTTAATTGAAAGGGTGATCTCTGTGTGAGATTTGACCCTTCTTTATATATTGCTTGTTGTAGATAAATACGATGATCTTTGTGTGAGATTTGATCCCTTTTTTATATATTGTTTATTGCAAGTAGAAGGGTGACCTCTATGTAGAGGAATTCGACCCTTTTGAATATTGTTTATTGTAGAACAATTTGACCCTTTCTAATATTGTTTACTCTAGAACAATTTGACCCTTTCTAATATTGTCAGTGTTGTAGAACAATGGGAGACTCTTGTTAAGATGTTCGACCCACTAAAGCTAATGATCTTGCTACTGTTTTTAACACTCCTGTTGATGTGGAAGAGGACCTCTAATAGAGGTTCAACCCATTAAATTTAATGTTCTTACTGCCAAAGAGAAAAGGGAAACCTCCATAATGATGATCAACCCTTTATTTATTTATGTTTTCTGAAGAGAAAAGAGTGACCTCCATAAAGAAGATCAACCCATTATTTATTATTGTTTTCTTGTTTCCTCGGAGCTATGAGCTCTTTGCATTTGCTTATAAATTTTTTCTTTGAAGAGCTAAGAGCTCGATGGTCTCTATATATATGGTATTTACTTTGAAAGGTTGTGAGTTCTATGATATTTGCTTATAGAGTTCTTTTTTTTTAGCCATTGGGCATAGTTTAACGATGAGAATATTGTATCACATTATGTGTAACATATTGAGAGTACATAGATTTATCCATTTTTATTTATTGTGTTGAGAGCGATGTCATATTTTATATATTGTATTGAGAGAACAAAGCTTTATCCATTTTTATTTATTGTGTTGAGAGTGGTATCCATTTTTATTTATCATGCTTTGAGAGCACGATACATTATCCATATGTTGTGTTGTTTGAGACCATAGTGACTACCCATTTGTTGTATTTTATTGGCTCTATCTAATTGCAGTATTGCTTGAAAACGTGAAGCCTAGATCCCTATTTAATTGTTGAATATAAAATGTAGAACGCAGAAATAGTATCCATGTTTTGTTTGTTGAGAGTTAAAGTCGAACTCTATTTGTTTTATTTAATGTTGGAAGCGAAATCAATTTATAATAATTGTTGGAAATTGAGCTTTAAATATTTTGATTGTTGGGCGAGCTCTATTTTATTTCTTAAGAGTTGGAGCTCTATTTATTCTTTAATTGTTGAAAGTCGAGTCTATGGACTGATAGTCGAGTCCTATTGCTCTAGTTGTTGAGCGTCAAGATCTATTATTTTACGTAGCAAGAAGGTTTCCCTGCTAAATGATATAAATCATTGTGTTTTTTTAAATATACTATTGCCAGAACTTTAACTTTGTTCATCAGAAAGCCCAACAATGGTTGCAGGCTTAGTATTCAATTGAGAAATTTTTGTGAAGGATTTATGCAGTTTCTTTTCACCCTTCTCAAATCGTTTTCCACCTTGGGGTGGCCTTTTTATAAAAGTATTACATGTCTATAGAGTGTCAATGGTTGGGAGGAATATTGCGCTTGCACATCAGTTTCTTGGGACAACCTCTTCTTCAAGCTAGGTAATTTATGCTTTGTTGTTGTTCAATTATGTTTGATTTATTTGAGATGTAAAAATCTCCTCTATTCATTATGTCATTATTGTGCACTAGTGTTGGTTAGCTACCGTTAAATATAAGATGGAAGTGTTGCCGAGATTAGATATGTATGAACATGCCATTATGATATATCAATAACTGCAAATAATATAACTATTTTGCATAGTGAATGGTGCATGCTTATACGAATGCATTCTAATGGCTGGTTGTGATATTAAATCATTGTTGCTCAAATTTTAGTATTGTATGAGATGAGTTATTGTTTGAAATATTTGAGTTGTGTGTGATTTGAAGAGATTATATGTGATCTTGCTACAATCTTGTTTGTAGTTTTGGTTGGGTAACCAGTATTGATGATTTATGACATGATTATAATGAAGTAAGTTTCTTGGAAGACAATGAGTTATGTTGTTACTTTTCCCCTAATATGTGCATGTTGATCAGTGGTAATGTGTTCATTGGAATGAACTAAATGTTGTTGCCTATATGTGTAAATGGTAACATAGTCTTTGATGTGATTGTATGAACTTTATATGTTTATTGATCATCTAATTATATTGCATGTTTATAATGTCGAAAGGCATGGTTATCTGTGAGCATAGTTCAAACATCTATGTTGTTGCATGTAAGTTATAACTAGATGATGTCTCGATGTAAGATCAACTTCTCCATATACAAATAGGCATTAAAAACCTTATTGTAATTCTTATGAGGATCTAATTAAATTGGCTTTGGCTATTGTGAGGGAAGGAATTCTTAATCCTGATTAGAATTTTAAATATTTATTTCCCCATTTTCCCAAAAGATCATCGAGAGTAAAAAGGTGTGTTACACTACACTCATGCAAATCTGAATATTTTGCCACTTGGTTCCTATTATATTCTTATTCAAATGGATTGGTTGGAATCACACTAACTTAAACTTGATTTCTACAACAAGTATTTTGAATGCATTGATGAAGAAGGAAACCCAAGGGTTGTAAAGGTCATTCCAAAGGTAGTTTATATTTGACAGATTTATGCCATACAACTAAAGAATTTTTGTAGGAAAGCCTGGCAATTGTATGCAACCCATGTTTTGGACAAAACAAAAATTGAAATTCTTAGTTTGGAGGTCTATCATGTGTTGCAAGAATTTAGGGACGTGTTTTCCGATGGAGCGTCAAGACTTCCTCTAAAGAGGGACATTGATTTAACAATTGACCTTGTGCCAAGCATTGCACTAGTGTCTAAAATACTTTACATAATGAGTACACCAAAAGTATTACAGTTGAAAATGCAATTGCAGTAATTGTTGGAAAATATGTACAATAGGCCAAGTGTGTCTCCGTGGGTAGCACCCGTGCTATTTGTGAAAAAGAAAGGTGGAATACTCAGGTTACCTATTGATTACATACAATTAAACAAATGAAAAACAAGCACTGATTTCCTCAAAGTGATGATATTTTTTATTAGATGAGAAGAGCAAAGGTATTTCTAAAGATTGACTTAAGGTTTGGTTACAGCCATCACATGAAAATTAAGGAAGAAGACATCTAGAAGACACAATTGAGAACAAGGTATGGACACTGAGTTTTTGGTGGTGCCATTTGGTATCACTAATGTGCTAACTACATTTATGTTTTTCATGAATAGTGTTTTCAACATGTATTTTGACAAGTTTGTTCTTGTTTTTCTAGATGACATTTTTATTTATTATAAGAATGAAGAGGGGAATGAAGAACAGTTCAGAATCCCTTTGCAATTGCTAAGGGAGAGTCAATTGTATGCAAAACTAAGCAAATGAGATTTCTATAAAAATAAAATTCATTATTTGAGTCACATTATGTCAGAGGAAGAAATACCAGTTGATCCAAAAAATATTGAAGCCATTATGAACTAGCCAACTCTAAGGAATGTGAATTATGTGAGACCTTTTATGGGAATTGTTGTTTATTATAGGACATTCATTAAGGGATTCTCTAAGGTTTCATACCCCATTACCTCTTTCCAAAAGAACATAATGAAATTTAAATGGACATAGAAATCTAAAGTAGGCTTCCAACTGTTGAAGAAGCTTTTCACTAGGGCCCCAATTCTGAAAAGTGCAGACCTAAAAAATGATTTCCATGGATTTTATTACAGGGTTTCCAATGATAATGAGGCAGTGTGATGCCATCATGGTGATGGTGGACAATTTAGCAAAGGAAACACCTTTCTAGTTAAATTCACATATAAAATGGATGTCACTACAAATATTTTCATGAAGGAGATCTTCAGTTTGAATGGGTTTCCTAAGGAAGTAATTTCAAATAGGGATACCGGCTTCACTTCAAATTTATAGAAAAATCCTTGTTATAGATTTGGGTGCATAGTTGAACTTTAGTACTGCTTGCCATCCACAGACAAATGAAAAAACATAAAGATTAAATCAGATGCTTGAAGACATGCTTCGCATGTACGTGATGGACAAACCATCGAAGTGGGAAGATTATCTACAATTGGTAGAGTTTTCATATAATGGGAAATATGCATCGTTGGGCATGAGTGCATTTGAAGCTTTGTATGGTAGAAGGTGCAAGGCACCAATTACTTGGGATAATCTAGTGAAAAAATTGTACCTGGGCAAAAATTGCTTAAGAAAATGGAACATGAGGTTACAAAAATTATGTAGAATTTAAAAGCATCGTAAGATAAACAAAAAATCTATGTAGACAACAACATAGTGCATAGGAAGTTTCATGTTGGGGATCATTTTTACCTCAAAGTGAGGCCAAGAAAAGGTTCCTTGAAGCTTGGAAGTTGTGCCAAGATATCACCAATATATTGTGGGTCATTTGAAGTGCTTGAGAGGATAGGACCAATTGCATATAGTTTCGCATTTCCTGCTAACACCAAAGCTCATAATGTTTTTCATGTTTCATTTCTTAAGACATATGTACATGATCCTAAACATGTTATTGGTTGAGATGTGATCCATGAGGAATCTGAGGCAGAGTTCCAAATTGAGACACTATGCATCCTATACAGGAAGGTAACATTGCTCTAGAACCGAGCCAACAAATAGGTAAATGTGCAATGAAAACACTTTGGTCACGATGAGGCTACAGGGGAGATGGAGGATTCCATGAGAAAGGCATACCAACTTTGTTCTATTTTTTAGCGAACACCGAGGAAAGTGTTATTCCAAAGGGAAGGGGATTATAATACCCCAAATTTTAATTTGGAATGTATTTTATCAAGATTGTGTAAATGTTGTAAAAGCACTAGTATGGATATCTAGTGCATAGCTCAAGGCTAAGGCCTTACTAGTGAATGAATACGCATGTGTGATGTAGACATTTTTATTTGGACTATATGGCTAACTTGTCATGCTAACTCAAAAGCTATGTAAATAGTCTATTGCAAAAAATAATAAAATGGTCAAACATGGTTGTGTATGGAGCACTGGAGGGGCTATGATTCCACTAAAGGGGAAGAGGAAAGGGGGTTGTTATCCCTCGAATCGGCACTTCTCTTCCTGAGTTACGATACTAATCTTTATGTCACATAAAAGGACAAATGGATTAAAGAGCCAATTTTCAATAGATGAGCATGGTCTTAATCACTCATTTCTTACTTCGCATTTGTCTCTTTTTCTCATAAGTTAAGGCATACGTGTGTATGTAAGTATAGCAACTCGTGTTCCACATTCTAGTTGACTGTGTACAACTACCGTCTTTCTCCTAAAAGTTGTACACGCGGATTGTCTAAAGGAAATGCATGTTTCACCCGCAGGTTTCCTTTGTATCACTAGCGTGTCCATAAAAAATTAATTAAAAATAAAAAGAGATTAATTAGAAGGTGGTTGAGTTCAATTTTGTAACTTCTATGCCTTCCTCAACTGCTTTAGCCTTGCAATTGTTATTCTCATTTTGATATAAAAGGATGAGAGAGGCTATGAGCAAGAGGGAGAGAACACTTGATCTAGTTTCCCAAGCACACGATGTGAACAACAATTCGATTGAATGAATCGAACATTGTTATGGAATAAGCATATAAATAATGAGCACAACAGGAAATACACTACACACACATAAATATATACACAAAGACAAAATGCAAGAGCTTGAACCAACCTTTGTTATTTCATTAATGTTGTATGATGCACATTAATTTGCTTATATAGTACGATAGTATGCATGTTTATATAGAATGCTGAGAACACTTGGGTTATCTTCCCCTTACGTTTAGTTAAGAAGTTGGAATGGTTCGGAAGTTCAATTTTTACAGACGACTGGAAGGCAGAGATACAATATGTCATAGTCATGATGATCATCGATGTCAATGATGCATGTTGAGATGTTGAACCTGTTGAGGTTCATACTTGAATAAGTCGATGATGATCCTATCAAAGTTGACAAACAATGCCAACTGTTGAGTGGATCATTCCTCCTTCCTTAAGAAACAATGTTTGTCATTTTTTTCTCATACATGTGAGGAACCTTGTTGGTGAGTTCAATAGAAGAGTACCACTTTCCTTGTGATGGGAGTTGTCTGACTTTAGCCACCTGAAACAAGGGAACTGTGCTAATCCTTGTATGGAATATACATCGTCCCACGATGATGTCACAAGGAACAGGCTCCTAAACATATGAATGGATATCTTTGGGTTATATTGTTTGCAAGTTATTCTATTCTAACAATGGTGCATCGTATGGTCGAAGTAGATACATATTAAATAATGTATGCAGACCCAAGCATGAAGGAATGTCGATATGGAAAGCACTTTCTCCAATCTACTTAAGGATACTTTACGGACCATATTGCAAAGGCTTCAGCTTTTTGAATGGACCAGTAAAGTGTTCCTTATTGAGATGCAACCAGACTTGATCCCCAATTTGAAATGAATGAGGAATACGATGCTTATTGTGTTGGGCTTTAGATTTCGCATTAGCTCATTGCAACATTTCCTATGGTTGTTTTTGGATGTTGTAGATTTGGTCTCAAAACTTCAATGCTTTTTTAACTTCTCGTCAGTTAGAGTCGATGTTGTTCGACCATGTCTATGAACTAATAAAATCGATGGGAACTTAGGGTTGAAATCCATATCAGATCTCAAATGGACTCTTGCTTGTAGAGTTGTGATGTGCATGATTGTAATTATGTTGTATATATAGGAGAATTTCATCCCATGTTCGACAATGCTTTTGGTTGTACATGCATAGCACTTGTACTACCAAGCGATTCACAACTCTTGTCTATCTGCCTGTCTAAGGATGGAAAGTTTTAGACAAAGAGAGTCTCATGTCGAGCTATTGGCAGAGATTCTTTCAAAAGATGCTTAGAAAGCTAGCATCTCTGTCGAAAATGATGGTCATCGAAAGGCTATAATGTTTCCAAACATGTTCGAAGAAGAGATGAGAAGTATGTTATGTTGTCATAGTCTTCTTGCATGGAATGAGAATAGCCATATTGGAAAATCTGTCGACTACTACTAAGATCATGTCATGTATCAGTTTGGAAGTAGTATGTACCATCAAGTAGTCCATAGAAATAGATTCCCACAATTGACTAGGAATCAACAAAGGCATGTATAATCCTTTTCGTCGATTCGATGGTTTAGCAATGGCACAAACCACACATGATCAAATGTACCTATTGATATCATATTTAAGTGAAGGCCAATAAAAATACTTTTGGAGTAATATTTGAGGGTTTGTACCTTGTTTGGATTGACGTGAATACTTGCAGAGTCAATTACATACCCCAAATATTTGAAGTTGTTCATCGCAAATGAGCATTTGTCCATGTTCAAATAGAGTCAATGTTGTCAAAGAGTGTCAAAATTGGTGGACATGTTCTTCCCATGATCGACTGAAAATCAAGATATCGTATAAATAGACAATGACACACTCACCGATGAAAGGTCAAATAATGTCATCCATATATCGCATGAAGGTCTCAGGTGCATTGGTTAAGTTGAAATACATGACTAACCATTCAAAAAATCCTTGGTTTTGAATCAATTTTCTATACATCAGTGCGATCGATCAGAATTTAATGGTATCATGACTTGAGGTCAAACTTAGAAAAGAACTTAGCACCTTTCATACAGTCGATGAGTTTGTCTATCCTTAGAAGAGGGTATGTGTTCTTTACCTAAATATCATTGAGTTTCTGATAGTTGATGCACATGTGCCAAGTCCCATATTTATTTGGAACGAGGACAACATGACTTCCACAAGGAGAAGACATGGGTTGGATGTGACCTTTTTCGATCAAATCTTGAATCTATATATGAATCTCTTCATTCTCAATAATGGATCTTCTGTAAATAGATGTGTTAGTTAATGAAGAAACCATGAACAAGTTCAATGGAGTGTTTTACCTGGCAATGTAGAGGTACTTCATTTGGATATTGAAATACGTTATCGTATTCCTCAAGAACATTGTCGATATGTTGATGTTGTCGGAAGCTGCACTAGTCAGTGAGTCAACAAGTTGTTGCAGTCCTCCTAGGATATTGAGGCTTAATCATTATCAATGTGAATTTATAAGCATGATTAATGAGCTTTTTTGTATATTTGGAAGATAACATCGCAACCATTGGTGTAGATCGTCGCTCTGGTATGCCATACCATTGGTTCCGTAATTTGAAAATAACCTTCTGAGGCCATAACTAATAAATTCCATGTCGATCCCAAAAGTAAGGTTTCCCAAACAAAGCGTCACTACAGAAAACGGTGACATGTCAAAGATTACTTCATCTTCAAAAGACTTAATGAGGTAGGTGATTCTGCATTGTCGGGTGATTCTCAGTTCTTGTTCGCCCTTCATCCAACCGATATTGTAATGCTGAGAATGTGGAGTGGTGACAAGACCTAGTTTCTTCACGAGGTCTTCAAAAAAAGGAATTTCTTCTTGCTACCATTATCCACAATTAGATGTGATGGATTGGTTTGAACCCATATCTATGTATGGAATAGGCGCTCTCGTTCCTCTTCGTCGACGATAGTCATGGCTGTCGGAGTGGTCGATGTCAATGTCAAAAGGGTCGATCCTTCTAGGTCAGATTCTACTAGAGTTTTGTCAGACAAGTCAAATGTAGACATTTTTTCCAAAAAAGTCTTCTGAGCCTTGCATTCAAGTGTATCATGCCATGACGAAATGTGGTAATCACACCATTTCCTGGTAGGGGGTTGTTTGCTATGTTCCCTTTTCTCTTTCTAAGGGTGCATTTTTCCATGATATTGCTTTGGCATGGTTGAATAAGATAGGTGTCTTGAATTGTTCGAGTCGAATGGTGAATTCTTGTTGGATGTTTGACCTGTTGGCTAGGTCGTGAAAAGTGTTTTTCCTTTTGTTTAGATTCACGCTTGTTGGCATAGTGGAATGAATCCACAAGAGTACTGATAGTTAGAAACTCCATCTCTTTCTGAATGTATGGGGACAATATGTTGATGTACTTCAGAACAAGTAATTTATCTTCTTCTTCAACACTAAGGCTCGCCATGAGTTGATAGAAATCATCGGTGTAACTCTGCATAGACTGATCTTTCCATTGCCTTAGCTGTTACCACTTCTTATACTATTGTTCAATGTATTTAGGCGGGAAAAACTCCTTCTAGACATATTCAAAAAAATTCTCCAATGTGTCTATGGGGTCTCCTTCTTTCTCCATCTCTGTCGATAGATTTTCCCACCAGCAGTGCACAAAGGTCAACATCTTTAAGGATACAATAGTGATCTTTTCGGCTTCCAAGAATTGATTCACATAGTAATAGGATTCCATTTGTTGTACCCAATTGTCTACGGATTTTGCGTCATTCTTGCCATCTAGATTCAATATGTCCAAACTCATTTGCACTTTGAATGGACTGATTTTGTCGGAGTTAGATCCCATCGAGGATCCTTCTGAAGTAGAGGAAAACCACGTGAGAATCTCATTGAACTAGGTGAACATTTTGGTTCGTTGTTGATCCAGTGCTTTATCTATGAGTTTCTATGTCTCGTCAGTTACATGTCTATTGTTTGTTTCTTCAGCCATCTTTGATCTAGTGGTGCAAGTAAATAAATACTCTAAAGTCAAAGGTAGTGTATGCTTGGATTGTTGGGTTTGTGAGCGTGTTTGAACATGCATAAGTTAGGTAACCTCTATAGAAGTGTCTACGCACAACTTAAGCATGAACAAGCTATGAATCTACTTTGATACCAATGATTTGAGTGCCCAGGCACACGACAGGGACAATAGATCAATTGAATGAACCGATCACTATTATGGCAGAAGCATATAAAGAATGAGCAAAGCAGGAAATGCACTACACACACAGAAACAATACAGGGAAGAGTTCGATCCAATCTTTGTTATTTAATTACTGCTATATGATGCACATTACTCTGCTTGTATATTACAATAGTATACATGTTTATATAGAGTGATGAGAATGCCTGGGTTGTTTTCCCATTACGTTTAGTTACAAAGAAGTTGGAAAGGTTTGGAACTTCAACCATTACAGACAACTAGAAGACAGAGAGACAATCTGTCGTAGTCGTGTCAATCCTCGGTGTATATTATGCATGTCGAGATGTCGAACATGTCGAAGTTGTGTCAAGACAAACTTGTCGAAGTCAATGCAGAACCTATCAAATTTGACAAACAATGCCAACTATTGAGTGGATCAACAATTAACCTAAGATTATGTTGGAGGATTTTGGTTAGAAAAAAGGAGCAAGGAGACCCGGGTCATGGTTTCAAGGAGTCAATTTCATGATGAGGTGGAAATTGTACTTATTCCAAGTTACTTGATTAATAAAGGAATCTTCCCTTTCAACTCATGTGTATACACTTTTTGATCTTTAATGAATCATGTTTATAGATTCTGATTTCAAAATTAAGTTTTAGTATATTCCTTATACATGTTTCAGATTTATGATGGTCAAAAGTATTTGAGGAAGGTATATTTTCTTGCAAGTCTTGGAGCAACAGATTGGAGATTGGTTTGAAAGAAAGAAAAGATAGGACCAAGTTTCATAAATAAGGTATATAATATTTATCACTCAAACCCTGTTTTCTTTCTCTTATAGAATATGCTTGGTTTGAATCTACTTTACAGTTTTTTCAGTCTGAATATGATCCAGTACGTTGGTGACTTCCATAACCCCAGTCATAAGAATAATTCTTAACAACAAAAATAGAGACTATATTGGGGAATTGGTAGTTTCTTTGGGGTTTTCTTATGTGATTTATTCTAGTCATTTGTGTTTTTGAGTTCTTAATCAAATTTGCATAAATTATTTGTCTTTGAGTCCAAATCAAGCCTCTCATTTTTTTGAATTTTTTTCTATTTTTCAAGATTTTAAGACAGACACGCAAGTGCAATCTCTATGCACCAGCATTTACCCTGAAAAAAATGTGAGTTGTCATAGATAAAGTCACATCTGACACATGGGTTTCTCAATACACAATCGTGTGTATTCCTGTAACAATTGTTTGCAGGATAGGATTTCATTTTTCTTAGTTTCTCTTCAAGTCTTTTGGATTCAAAACTCTTATCTCAGTCTTGTTGGTGCACTACCAATGCTTTGGTATCTGTTTATTATGGTCTACAAGTTATTTTTAGGTCATCTTTATGTGAGAGTTTTGTGAAGAAGACCATGTACCTCGTCTTGCCACTTGGTTTATCTTTGGCTTGAACATTGTTTGGATTACCAATTGTCAACATCTTTTGATTTTTTCTCAAGTTTTTATCTTGTTACAATCTTGTTGACCCAACCTTCTTGTTCCAAGGTGATTAACTTTGTCTTTTCTGCAATGTTGTCTTCCAAGTGAGATGTTGTTAGGCTTCCTATGTAGTCTAGGGTTTGTTCTTGTAGGTTTGGTACAGAGTTTGAGTTACTTAGGATTTTACATTTGAATGACATAGTGTTTATACTTCATTGTCTTCTTCCATTTTAAAGAAAAAAAAACAAAAAAAAACAAGTCTTGTTGTTACTATGCATTCTAGGCTAGTTTTATTAGTTTTAGGTGCACTTGCATAATTTTAAACTTTAAAAAGGAAAAGGAAAGTTTTTCATTTTCAAAATCACATAGTCACTGTCTTTATATTTTGAAAAGGAAAGATAAAGTAAAAACATTGTTTTTTAATTTCATTGCACTTTTAGTATATTTTCATTTTCTTGTTGAGTCCAAACACATCATAAGTTTCACGACCACTTCCCATTTGAGTAATCAAGAGACTTTAAAAAGAAAATTTATAATTAAAATGTATTAGAAATATTTATTTTTTAGGGATGACATCTAATAGTCTAGCCTAGTGTTTTGGACAAGGGATTATCTTTGAATTGTCCAGAAGAATTAAACTCAAAACACAGTGGCCATTTTTTAGGGAAACCCAAGCTTTCAAAAAGGTAAATCGAAAAGCTCCTCTCACACAGGAGTTAAGCACACCTAAGCTTTAAAAACATGTATGTTCAACCATCCAACAGACGAACAACAAACTCAACCATTGAATTCACTATTGGTCCATTGGATGACTTGAACGTACATGTTTGTTAAGGATGGTCGTTAAGCACGAGGTCATGCGAGATTGAGTTGCGGAGATAGCCCTCAAATACTTAGTTAAGCATACACCAGAGTTATTCCATGTTCATGTATTCATTCAATACCACCCTTGGACCCATGTGGTGTTGGTGTTATTTGAGTTTTGGGCTTAGTTACCCTGCCCATGCACATCGACTAGACTGACGACTATTCTGTCATACCCTTTTTGTGAGTTTGGTATCCATAGTATCTTGAACTCTAGGGATCTACACATGTGACGGTGGAAAGTTATTTCCATTGTACATAGGGAAGACGTGGGAGGAAACCCCATGCAACTCTTTGGAAAAGATGTTGTTGATTCAAATTATTTCCCCAAAGTGATTGTATTGTGGACCCAGGGAAACTGGTCTTCACCCTTCATTGGTTAGTTCTGGGCCCTCATCATCCCAGACTTTCCTTTGAAAGCTATTTTTTTTTATTGGTTTGGATGCTTAGGGACTTTTCTTATGGTGTGTTGGTTGGGATACTTGTGTTTTAGTTGGCCTTAGGTTGTTTTTATTTGAGTCATTAGTTGTGGAGGATCACCCTCTCCATAGATTACGAAGGTTGCAAAAGATTCCCCCACTTACAATGGATCCCCCACCGCCACCTAAAAGGAAACATGTCAACACAAGCAGTTCTTTTGAGCCACCATGGATAAGTAAAATTCATGGGGAACCTAAACTTATCAGGCATATTTCACCTACTCCTCATACGGTTGAGGTTGAAGATCTACAAGCTTAGAGTTTTGCAAGAAATTTTAATCCACCTTTAACCGATTTAGAGGATTATGTTCTAGTGCAAATACTTCCTTTTAGTCAGGCCTTGATCATTGCATATAGGATTACTTTAGGTTTTGTTATGGATAACACGGGGGAAGGACCAAGAGAACTTTATACTCCCACTACAGTTGTTCCATCAGGAGAATTATCCCCTCCTGGTGTCAATATACCAGGATATAATTCTCATTCTATTTGTGTGTTAGTAGTGTCTTTAAACTTTAGTTCGACAACTTTGAGTTCACCTAGTACTCAAGTGATCAGTCCTTCTATAACTCTGAGTCCTACTACTAGATATTCTACATTAGTCCTTACTAGCATACCTGGGATACGATTTACATCATCCCCTTTGTTTCAAAACTTTCAGAACAATCCTACCAGTTACACTCCTTTTGTTCAAGGCTTTCCTTGGTATGGAGGACATATTCCTCCTTCTTTGACCTTTGTGGGTTGTGTGCCTACATACTCTGGTTCACCCTTCATAATCCAAAATCCCTCCATGGGATTTAGCTTTCAAAGCATTGTTCAAACTTTGACTATACCGGCTGATAGTTTTTATTTGTCAATGTTCGATGGAAGGACCACTATTCTCATATCTACAGTACTTGTTTCAATCTAAAATAGTCGGTCTCAAGTCCAACATAGTGCACCATAGAGAAGTAACCCCTTAAAATTTGGGTGGGATCCTTTTTATATTGTTTTTAATTCATAGTCGATGGTTGGGGGAAGCCCCAACCAACCTTACTGGAATTTTAGTCCAGGGAATCCTTCCCACCAAACTCCTGAGATCCAATCTTTGGCTAGGGCTTGTATTCCTTTTATGACAACTTTAAACTTTCCAAATTTATCGAAATTAACAAAAAATCTTGTACATCACGATCTAACTTGGCCACCTGTTCTATTTAAACTGCCTTCGGATATCCCTAAGTTTGAAGGAAAAAATGAAGAAGATCTAGGAGCCCATGTCACAACTTTTAATCTGTTAGGAACCCATGTCAATCCCTCTCTTTACTATGTTAGTATATTGTTGTTGGACGCATATGCTTTGTAAGTCGTCCCATAGTAATTGTTGATCCATAGATGTGTTATTGTTGTGAGGCGCATATGCTTTGTAAGCCACCTGTAGTATTTGTTGATCCATAGTTTATATTGGCCCATGGTTTTGACCCATAGTATTGGCGCCCATAGTTTATATTGGACCATGGTTTTGACCCATAGTATTGGCGCCTATTTTTAGTATATAAGTGTGTGTTGAGGCCAAGGAAGGAACTATGAAGTTATTTTGTATTGAGCTTGCTCAAAGGAGGTTGCCCCCTCGAAGTGGCCTACGATTAATATAAAAGTGATTTTGAGTTCTTCTGCTATATCGTGTATTTTGATTACTTGTTTGCTGCAGGGTATTCACATCTGGTATCAGAGCACGTTCCTTGGCACAAGTGGGAAATTTTTTTTTTCTTTTTTTTTTTCCAAAAAAAAAAGAAAGAGGGCAAAATTGGGCGGTGACTTTTAGATCAATTTCTGAAAATTTTTGCACAAAATTAGAAGAAATAGATTGCATATCTGAATTCCTCTTTCAATAATACGTAGTTTCAAAAAAAAAATCATCTCATTTGGAGTTCTAAAAGTGGAGATATCACAGATTTAAAATGAACAATTTTTCAGAATTTCGGTGACGGCCGCGGAAATTGCGGCGCGAAAATATTTTGACCGAGTGCCCAGATTTCTATTCCGATTTCATGGGTAGAAGCAGAGTGGTTGTTCCAGCTCCAGAAACATGCTATAATAGCGATTCTGAGCAATATAGATCCGGTTTTTGAACATTGGGTGGAATTTCTGCCCAATTTTTTTTCTGTTGCAGGTTCGGATCTGAGAATAATCCCTATCCGCTTAACTATGGGAAGTACTTGGGCATAAGCCCTAAAAATCATTGTGAGGAGTACCACAAGAACCCCTAAGTAGATGGCCCATTGAGAGGACCTGCCGACGAAAAGGGCAACGACCCCTACCTGATTGACTAGTTCCCACCCATGAGGTAAACCAAGAGCTGTCGTTTGTGTCCAAGCGGTTATCAGTTTTACCTGAGCCATGGAGTGAGGGGTACTACCCCAATATGCAAGCCGTCAAACAGCATTGGTGGTTGAGTGAATCCCTTGAACCGATAGGAAGCCGCACATACCTGGGGTCCATATCTATTTTCAGTTGCACAATTGCAGATTTCCTCTGTCCAGCACTGTTGCCGGTCAGTTCCGCGCTGTTGCAGATCCATCTGTTGCCGATCACTTCCGCACTGTTGCAGATCCCTTCCTGAAATATCTCCTGCTTATGGTTGTCACCCGCTCAGGAGAAAAAATCATGGAGGAAGCACTTGCAGCCATCCAAGCCAAACTCTAGGAACTGGATGACAAATTTCTCGGTCTCCATATTGAGCATTCAGCTATGAACACTAGACGACAGTCCGAGTCTTCATCAACCAATGGGTTCTCTTCTTCCAGCAATTTTCACGGTTCGAAGCTAGATTTTCCTCGCTTCAATGGTACTGATCCGACTGGATGGATCTATCGTGCAGAACAATATTTCAGTCTTCATAATACTTTTAATGTCAACAAAGTTCCACTTCCCTCCTTTCATTTGGAACAGGAAGCTCTTCAATGGTATCGTTGGTACATCAAGGCTCATGAAGAGCCGAAATGGCCTGAATTTTGCCAGCTCCTTTTGAAACGATTTAGGCCTAGTGCTTTTGATGACTTCCCAGGAGCTCTCACTAAACTTTGCCAAATTGGCACTGTGAAAGAGTATCAAACTGAATTTGAGAAACTAGCGAATCACACTGAAGGATTACCTGATGACTTCTACCAGAGTTGTTTTATCAGTGGTCTAAAGGATGCAATTCACTCTGAGGTCAAAATGTTCAGTCCCAACACAATGATGGAAGCCCTGGGGTTGGCTAAGTTGGCAGAAGACAAGATGGCAGCCCAACAACGCTCCAAATCCTCTTTTGTTCCCTTCCGAAATATGGGTTCTCAACGACCTCCCATTCCGCCAGCTCCTCGCTCACCTCCAATCAAGCATTTGTCTGAAATAGAGATGCAGGCATGCAGAGAAAAAGGGCTTTGTTATAATTGTGATGAGAAATTCAGTCGGGGACATCGATGTGTTCAACAACAACTCTATCTCTTGGATGTGGATTCTCCACCTGCCTCTAAAATTGGTGAAGAAGTTTCCGATATAATGGATGCTCCGGTTGAAACTCAGGAGCCGCCTACTGACCCTCCATCTTAGGACGACCAACCCGAGATATCCCTCCATGCTTTAGCTGGAGTCACTGCCCCCCAAACAATGCGGGCACGCGATTATTTCAAGAAGCTTCCTCTTACAATACTCATTGATTCTGGCAGCACTCATAATTTCATTGACCCTCGGATCGCCAAACAAGCTGATTGTTTTATCCATCCTTGCTCCAACTTTGAAATCATGGTTTCCAATGGGGGCACCTTACCTTGCAAAGGGAAGTGTCATAATGTGCGTATCTCTATGGGAGATTATAACCTCCACTCTGACATGTTTGCCTTGACCTTAGGCGGATGTGATGTGGTTTTGGGTGCTCAATGGCTGCGCACACTTGGCCCCATATTATGGGATTTTGCTGAACGTTGCATATAGTTCTCCCCCGCTGGACACAAACACACATTGAAGGGATTACAACCAAGGTCTCTCAGTATCATCAGTTCACATCCCCTGGAAAAAATCCTTAAGAAGAGTTCCCATGGTGTCATTTCTCAGCTCCATTCCATTCAAATGCAACCATCAGCGGCCCCCACTACTCCTTTGGATCTCCAACAAATTCTGGATCGCTATACAGGTGTTTTTGCTGAACCAGTGGGACTTCCACCTTCACGACCAGAGGACCATCGTATTCAGCTCCTTCCTGGAAGCATTCCTCCCAACATCAGGCCCTATTTGTGGAAATTCATTCTGGTATTTTTTGATGATATCCTCATCTACAGTAAAACATGGGCTGAACATCTCCAGCATCTAGCTCTTGTAATGCAACTTTTCTCTGATGATCATCTCCATGCCAAAAAGTCTAAATGTGTTTTTGGCCAAAAGGAAGTTAAGTATCTCGGGCACATTATCTCAGCATAAGGGGTTCATGTGGATCCTGCCAAAATCGCTGCCATGAACAATTGGCCACCTCCTAAGACACTCCAGAGCCTTCGTGGTTTTTTGGAGTTGACTGGCTACTACTGCAAGTTTGTCAAGGATTATGGGGTGCTTGCAGCTCCATTAAATGCTTTGTTGAAAAATGATGCTTTTACATGGACACATGTTACTGAGCGTGCATTTGACAAGCTGAAACAAGCTATGTGTACTACACCTATTCTAGCTATGACCGATTTTTTCAAGCCCTTCACTATTGAGAGTGATGCTTGCGGCAATGGACTTGGTGCTGTTCTCCTTCAAGATGAACACCCCATTGCGTTCACCCGCAAAGTCCTTTCTAGTAAGAATTTAGCTGCCTCTACATATGAGAAGGAAATGATGGCCATTTTGCATGCAGTACAAAAGTGGCAACCCTACCTCTCAGGGAATCATTTCTGCATCAAGACTGATCACCAGAGTCTAAAATATTTCCTAGAACAGCGTGTATCCTCCCCAACACAACAGAAATGGGTTAGCAAACTCATGGGTTATGACTATGAGATCACTTATAAGAAGGGTAAGGACAATCTTGTGGCGGATGCCCTTTCTCGCACATTTGATGACCAAGGTTCTCTTTCCGCTATTTCTATGCTTATTCCAAATTGGTTGCAATCGGTTCAGCAGGGTTATGTCAATGACTCTTCATTATCTCACATCATCCAACGCTTGGACAACAAACCTTCTGCTGTCCCACATTACTCTTGGGATGGTGCTTCACTGCGATACAAGGGTCGTCTGGTGCTTCCCCAGAACACAGCTCTTCAACAAACTATCTTCTATGAACTCCATGCTTCTCCGTCAGTGGAGCACTTTGGTTTTCTCAAAACGTATGAACGAGCATGGCGCAACTTCTTTTGGAAGGGCATGAAAAGGACAATTCAACAGATGGTGGCTGAATGTGATACCTGCCAGCACAATAAGGGTGAAACAACACCCCTTCCGGGATTGCTCGAGCCCTTGCCCATACCTCCCTAGATATGGACAGCTATTTCTATGGATTTCCTTGATGGGCTCCCTAAATCTGGAGGGAAGACTGTGATTTTGGTTGTGGTTCATCGCCTCTCCAAATATAGTCATTTTGGTGCTCTCAGCCATCCCTACACAGCCTCTTCCGTTGCTCAAATTTTCCTGGACCAGATCTTTCATCTTCATGGAATGCCTTCTTCCATTGTCTCGGATCGTGATGCGACTTTCACCAGTCATTTTTGGACAAAACTCTTTCACCACACTGGCAACAAACTGAAGATGCGTTTAGGTTATCACCCCAAAACGGATGGTCAAACTGAAATTATCAATAAATGCTTGGAACCTTATCTTCGTTGCTTCTCCTCTGAGAAACAACATCAGTGGGAAAAGTGGCTCCCTCTCACTGAATGGTGGTACAATACCTCTTACCGCACTACCTCTAAAATGACTCCATATGAAGCAGTTTATGTTCAGGCACCGCCAGTTCTTCTTCCTTACACCCCCAGCAGTTCTCTAGTTCAGGTAGTTGACGCGATTCTTCGCATTTTGCGTGAAAACCT
Source organism: Pseudotsuga menziesii (assembly GCA_001517045.1). Taxonomy (NCBI): domain Eukaryota; kingdom Viridiplantae; phylum Streptophyta; class Pinopsida; order Pinales; family Pinaceae; genus Pseudotsuga; species Pseudotsuga menziesii. The sequence continues at coordinate 188,875 of LPNX010272514.1, forward strand.
TCACATGGCAGGAAATTGCATGAAGCAACAAGCTGATCAGCACCGTTCTGAGTGCACTTTTGAAGCCGGTGATATGGTTTTTCTTCGTCTCCAGCCTTACAAGCAATCCTCACTAAAACTCAAAGGGCGTCATAAGATCGCTCCAAAGTTATTTGGTCCATATAGGATTCTTCAGAAGATTGGGTCTATTGCTTCTAAATTGGAACTTCCGCCTTCTTCCCGCATTCATCCCGTATTTCATGTCTCTTGTCTGAAGAAAGTTCTTGGCACCAACATCAAAGGCCAAACTATTTTCCCAGAACTGGATACTGAAGGATCCATCTTTTTGGAGCCGAAGGCTTTCCTCAATAAGCGCACTCGTCAGCTTCGCTCTCACTCTCTCACAGAGGTCTTCATTCAATGGCATGGAATGCAGCCCGAGGATGCTACGTGGGAACCACTCCTCCAGATACATTGACAATTTCCACATCTAAAGCTTTGAGGACAAAGATTTTTCTAAGGGGGAGGGGATGTTAGGAACCCATGTCAATCCCTCTCTTTACTATGTTAGTATATTGTTGTTGGACGCATATGCTTTGTAAGTCGTCCCATAATAATTGTTGATCCATAGTTGTGTTATTGTTGTGAGGCACATATGCTTTGTAAGCCGCTTGTAGTATTTGTTGATCCATAGTTTATATTGGCCCATGGTTTTGACCCATATTATTGGCGCCTATTTTTAGTATATAAGTGTGTGTTGAGGCCAAGGAAGGCACCATGAAGTTATTTTGTATTGAGCTTGCTCAAAGGAGGTTGCCCCCTCGAAGTGGCCTGCGATTAATATAAAAGTGATTTTGAGTTCTTCTGCTATATCGTGTATTTTGATTACTTGTTTGCTACAGGGTCCTCACATAATCTTTAGTGCTCTTCTAAATTGCTCAAGATGATTCCATTTGGTTAAGAATTTTTAAATGAACCCTAACCAGCGTGGTGGTTAAATGTTACATCGAACTATCATCCACCACTTGTAATAGTTTTTTTTATTTAGCGACTATCTTTCTTAATCATTTATAGCTCCCTGTTTGGTATGATGGTGGCACATATCTTTTCTCCACCTTTAGGAAAAATAAAGTCACGCATATCTTTGATCACATTAAGGAGTGGCAGCAACAAAAGGAGTTGATTAAGGCTAATATACCTCCTGAATTCTTATAGAGTGGTTTTTGAAATCACTTTTTCCTTACATCTCAAAAGATGTTTCTACTTTGGGAGTGACTACGGAATAATAAGCCATATTGAAAGCCCATCAACTTGTTTTGATCTATGCTCAATATAGGATTTGATATGAGATTATACCATATGCACCAAGATTGAATACCGACCTTGTGAAATCAAAACCTGGACCACATGCTGATGACATTTTAGTTTCAGTTGAGACACCTACCATAGAGTCTTTCACTAGGAAATACATGAATTATATTTGAAGCAGTCTGCAGAAGAGGAATCGATTGTTGCCATATATACCTTCCCCTCAATCAACTGATGCAATTGATGTGCAATCTAATCAGAAGGGCACTCAAAAATCTGGTGGGAAAAAGAGTATAGGAAAGAAGGGAGAAGGTAACTAGAACAAATATAAGCCGGTGAAATTCCCTTGCAAGCTTTGTCAAGAATATCACTTGACTTACTAATGCCCCCTCATGGAACAATCCTAGAAGTTGCTTAAACAACAACAACCTGTCTTCCTCGATGACCCATTTCCAAAGGGAAAAAATGCAACTTCGTATGGATCTAATACTGTTGGGGGCACACAAGGTGCCTCTTCATCTGATAAATCCTATATCAATTTAGTTCGATCCCACACCATATTACAAACTAGAGTGAAAAATAATGACCCCAAGGTGTAACAAAAAGAGAAACAAAATACCGAAACATCGACCCCTCTCTCCATTGAAAAGTCGATCAATCTTATGCCCAATATACCGAAAGGTGTCCTTAAAATGGTGTCACACAACCCTAATGCATGAGTTTCCCCTAGCTATTCGATTGTGGAAGACTTAGCTCAAACACATTGTGCCATATATGCCTTAGAAGTGTTGCAAAGTTTTCCCTCGTAATAGAATGCACTTATGGATGCTATAGGTAGTCTTGACTCTAAGTTCCAGTAGCTAAGTTTGATATGTTTGATGTCAAACCGCGCTTGTCATATCATGTAGATTTCTAGATCGAAGTAGTCCATTGGTACAAAACCATTGGATGAATGGTCATTGAAGAAGGTGCATATACTTGTGTAATGGCAATATCTTTTTGGTGAGCTTTAGGGTCGCTTGAATTGGTTCCATCCACAACCTTACTCACGGTTTCGATGGTAGGTCTTTCTGCCCTCATGGTATTCTACCTTCTTTTGATATTGAATTGGTAGGGAAAGTAGTTTCGGTTGAGGTTGAAGTGGTAGATGCTCCTCTCGATTATAATTTTATTTTGGGTAAGAGTTGGACTTATGCTATGTGTTACATACCATTGTTTGTTTTTCAAGTACTCATGTTTCCTCAGGAATGAAAGATGGTTACAATTGATCAATTGTCATTTACCCGAAACATTCATGCAAATGCATCAGAATCAAATATCCCATTGATTGATCAGGTTCCTCCAGTGAATGAGAGTTTAGGAGTAGGAATGTATACTTCACTTATGGGCACATTTGATCTCCCTGCTCCTATAAATTATATCAAATCAACTAGTTTGGGGAATACATCTGAGGATTTTTATTCACTTTCAAGTTTAGACTGGTCCATGGATTTTACCCATAGAATCTAAACCGAAAGTGCCCTTATCTATAGCAGAAGTTGTTTATTAAGTTATTTATGATGTTGTTGTAGATCCCATCATGATTCTTTCCATCTCCAAGGAGTCAAATGTATATTACTTGTCTGCATGGGCCACAAACTCTACGTATTCTTTTAAATACTTAGACATGGTTTTTCCTTTGGATGAAAGTATTATGGAAGCTACGACAAGACTCAATAAACGTTGTGAAGATATGCACCATAACTCCTATTTTATTCCATACCTAAATAGGATAGAGAATCAAGAGTTCCACGTGAGACTTTGTGGGAATATAGAATAGCCCATAAAACCCTTAGCAAAAGAAGGAATTTTTGCTGAAGGGAATATGGAAAACATATATGAAACTAGGCCAATCAATATTTCCACTAAACCCAATGTTGCACAAAATATTTACATTAGCCCAATTTGTTTGTCGGAAGAGATTTCTATTTATACTGAACTTTTTAAGGAATTTCGCGACGTATTTTCCCGGTCATATGAGGACATGCCAGGTATAGACCCATCTATTGTTAAACATGAAATTAAGACATATCCTAATGTTAAACTAGTTCAACAAAAACTTTGTCCTGTGAATCCAAGTAAGATGGCAGCTGTTAAAGTTGAAGTTGAGAAGCTCCTAAACATAGGGTTCATTTATCCCATTTTGATGACAGAATGGGTATCTAACCTCGTACCAGTCGATAAAAAGAAAGGGACCATTTGTGTATGTACTGATTTTAGGGTTTGAATAAATCAGGTCCCAAATATTACTACCCTGCACCGTTCATCAATCAAATAATAGATGCATGTGCGGGAAATGAAATTTTTTCCTTTATGGATGGATTTTCATGGTATAACCAATTTCAAATTAGTCCTGAAGATCAACACAATACCACTTTTATCTATCCATGGGGTATATTTGCATATAGGAAGATACCCTTTGGTTTAAATAATGTTGGAGCCACCTTCCAACGAGCTATGAATTTTTCCTTTCACGATATCAAACATATAGTCGAACCATCCAACCCATTTACGATTAGTGTTTGAACAATGTAGACACTAAAATATTCGTTTGAATCCCCACAAGTGTGTATTTTGTGTCGATTCGGGACGGTTGTTGGGATTTATAGTGTCCAACAAGGGGGTTATGGTCAACCCACTCAAAGTAGAGGGGATTATAAGTTTTCGTCCTCCTCGTATAATCAGACAACTTCAGAGTTTACAAGGAAATTCCAATTTTCTCAGGCGTGTTATAGTTAACTATGCTAAAATAATTAAGGGTTTCATGTGTCTACTCAAACAAGATACCTTGTTTTTATGGGATGAGGTTGCACAGCAATTGTTTGATGATCTTAAAAAAGCATTATTATCATCCCCTTTGTTGAGTCCTCCATATTACACTAAATATTTTATGTTATATCTAGTCGCATATAATTCTACAATTAGCATAGTGTTAGTTCAGGAAGATGATTAGCTCTGGGAGCATGTTATCTACTAGCTCAGTTGAGCCCCCATAGGACCTAAACTTCGATACTTTCATGTTGATAAATTGGCACTAGGATATGTTTATGTTGTTCATAGGTTGCATCACTACATTTTAATTCGAACAACCACTACAGTTGCAGATGTAAATCCATTTTAGTACGTTTTAACCCAATGTATAATCAGAGGAAATTTTAACAAATGGATCACAATACTCCAAGAATTTGATCTTGATTTTTAGTTCGCAAAGTTTAAGAAGTATTTGGTGTTCATGGAACTTATTTTTGAGTTCCCTAGTGACGAGAGTTCTAAGATAGAATATGGCTTATAATATGGCTCATTTCCTGATGAATGTGTCCTCTTAATTTCCATCTTGGACCCTTGGTATGGAGACATATTGGTATATCTCCAAACAATGAAGTGGCCAGCAACCTCTTCGCAAGAATAAGAACAAAAACTACAATTTAATGCTAAAAACTACCTCATTATTAGTGACACTCTCTATAGAAGAGGAGTAGATTCAATCTTGTTTCATTGTTTGACTCGTGAAGAGGCTGAGTCCATTCTAAATGATGCCCATAATGGAGAATGTAGGGGTCATTTATCAAGGATAGAAATATATCAAAACATTTTGTGTCCCAGTTATTTTTGGCCCACAATCTTTAAATATTGCATGGAGGTTGTTAAGTGCTACAATCCTTATCATCTTTTCACCAAAAAAATGTGGTCACATCCAACTACTCTCTTTCACGTTATTGTAGTAGGACCCTTTACTAAGTGGGGGGTGGATTTTATGACATGCAACCCAGCTTCTACCGAGGGGCATAAACATATTATCGTTGTTGTTGACTACTTTACTAAGTGGGTGGAGGCAATGCCTACTATGAAAGAGGATGGTGAAACTACAACCTATTTTGTTTTCAATCAAATCATTGCTTGGTTTAGTATCCCAAAGCAGATTATCATTGACCATGGCAATCACTTTCATAATACAATGATGATCGAATTAACTAATATGCTTGGATTTAAACGAGATCATTCATTTTCGTTTTACCTACAGGTGAATGTATAGGTAGAAGCCCTTAATAAAACTTTGAAAACCATTCTCCAACGAACAATCAATGCTAGTAAATACAATTGGCATATCATGTTATATCCTACACTTTGGGCATATTGAACCAATGTCAAGAGTTCCACAGGTTTTTTTCCTTTCCAAATTGTTCACTGGGGGGGGAGAAGTGGTCATGCCTATCAAATGTGAAATACCATCATTATAACTAGCTATACAAATTTTACTTGAGACTTTAGCATTAGAAGAATTTTGTTCCATTTGGAACACTTAGATGAACAACATAGAGATGCACTCATAGCAAATGAAGCACATATGAAACAGGTGAAGAGTCAGTATGATAAGTCTATTAAACCTAGGGTTTTATCTGAAGGTCATCTTGTATTAGTCTTTGACCAAGAAAAAGAACCTTTGGTTCCAGGAAATTTTAAATTGATGTGGCTCGGACCCTATCTAGTGTCTAAAGTTATAAAAAAAGGTGCCCATGAACTAGTAGATTACGTTGGAAATAAGTTTTCGGAGGCTAGAAATGGGCTCTACCTGAAGAAGTATTACGCTTAAGTTATATGCTTTTTCTTGTATATAGTTGTTTGTAAAGGTTCCTCCTTCTTCATGTTTCTTATACAATTCTGGTTGTGTTTTAGATGTACACTGAGTGCTTCATTGGATTCGTTGATGGAGATATCCGCCACACTCGTAATCTCACTTCTGCTGCTTGGGTTATCTATTCACCCATAGGTCAGCTAGTTGCTTCAGGAGGTACTTGTTTAGGCCCCTTTACTAACAAAATGGATATATATAGCGTTGTTATTGAGTTGCTTCGAGATATGGTTTCCCACAACATTTAATGTATTGAAGTTAGACTTGACTATCAGTTAGTCATATCTTAACTTAATTGTGATTACTAGGTGAGGGATCCTTCATTAGTTTGCCAGTTTTTAAAAATTAGATTAATTGAAAGACAATTTGATTATATTACATGTGAACATATTTCAAGATATTAAAACACTTTAATTGATTCATATGCAAATTATGTCCTCGACTAGAATTTGTATCATACACTATAAAAATAACCAGACATACATAAAGAACACATGTAAATATGAATCGTTATATGTATATAAATAAGTATAAAAGATATAAAAAAATTCCAAGTCAACATATCGAGTCAATACTACATATAAAAATACAAATCTAGGATCATAATCCCCCATGATGTAAATATTCCTAATGAGAGGTCGGAGCCTTAGTTGACTATGCCACTATTTCTTTGTAACAAATGACACATATAGATACTTTCTAGAGCAATCTCAACCATGCAGGGGGCACTCCCATACATGCTCCTACATCTCTGTAAGAATCATATCCATCTGAATAATAGGAATATCATGAGTCAAACAGGTCATTTTTCCCTCAAGTGTCACAAGCATGGCATCAGCTCCTCCTACCTCTGTCGGTCATACAAACACTCTAGGATGTCCATCTAGACACACTGGTCCAATATCTACATCAAACATTGTGATTAGACTTAAATTTACAAAAATACATAAGTGTGCATATTTACAAACTAAAACTCATAAAATTTTAATAGTTAAAAAAACAAATATACCAATCTCTCCCCATGTTTCTCTGAGAGGAAGCATGAGTTCAAGACCTCCATGAAAATCTAAATCAACATATGGAAATTGCTCGATGGCAGGAACCTGTCGACTCTACCATGCTTGAAAGTCATCATCAAAAGTAGCTATGGTATCTCGACCGCCCTGCCTCACCTAGACTCACCCCATCTGGTGATTCTAGGCCCACAAGGATGGGAGAGTGGGAGGGTCACTCTCAGGATTAGGCCTGGAATCCACACAAAGAAGCATGTAGTCAGGATATACCCACATAACCAAAGTTTTTCTTCTTTACCATCTTGCATTCAGTAAGCTACCTCTTCATGTTTAATAAAAAACTGGTGCACCAATCAAAAACCATATTTCTCAATCATTCTATACTAAGATGCATATAGTCGCATGTAGCTAAATGCAATGTTGCTACACCTACAACCCGTGTAATGGTAGTAACAATGACGTTTATTGAAAAACTTGTGATTTTTGCAATGGCAATTTGACTTCCTGACTTCTGTGCTCCTCGCACGCAGCAGGTGTTGACATTGTCTTGAACGGTCAAATCCCCCATGCCATGCACCGACACTTTTAAGTTTACAGCTACTCCACGACACGATAAATCATTGATAAAATAAATATCTTCCATGGTGATCTCTAGAATTTCACCTTGGAGACCAAATACACCTTGTTTGGGACCCCGATACCTCACCAATGCTTCCAAGAGTCACGATTGAGACTGCATGTTAGTTGTGTAAAATAATTTTAGTAACCCATACCGAATAAGTTCATTTAGATTCAATGGGTTGTGCATTGCTTCCCTATCCATATCCTCATGTTCCCTTTCTCGCCATATAATTGCCATACCTACAAATTCTCACTTATTTTGATCAGTGTCTATATTTTTATTTGTGGACTGCGGGAAGCATGGGTGCAGTTCACTGCAACTCACATACCACATGTAGGTGAACGCTTATCCACTAGCGTTTTATTTGTGAAGATGCGAGTGCACAATCCTTCACCTACGTGTGCATAGTTTCACACTTATAACCTGATACAAAAACCTAAAAAGCTTACCTAAAATCAAATAAAAATGGTATGAAAATGAAGTTCATAGAGAGATTGAGTACCTGCAACTTGCGGTTTCGAAAATCGTCTACCCATTCGATCATTATCAATATTCGAAGATCTAGCCCATTTTTGCTCCACTCCAATGTAAATTCACAAATAAATTAGTTTTTTCACCGTTTGTTACTATTCTTGGTAATTTTTAAAAATATTTACCCCATTATCTATAGTTTCTATCAAAATTTTATTATAAGGACTAATGTTATTGGTTTTATGCCTAGGTCATGTTGGTTAAATGTTTTTTCAAGTTCTATTCACATCTATAGATGAAAATGTTACATATTATATCCCAAAATATAGGATAGGGCATCATCATCTTGCATTTTGCACTTATACGTTACTCCATCTTATGTCGTAGGACCCACCTTTTCTCCATGGATTGCGACTTTAAACCTCTTTAAACTCTTTAACGGATGTTGTTCTTCCATGGATTAGAATTCATCCTACATGGGACATCCTAGTTCAAACCCTTGTTATCATAATGGTGACCATGCTTCAAGTTGTTAAGTTTTGGGAGCCTTGTTAGTTTTCCTATATGTGAAAAGAAGAGCCTCGTACTCTTTTCTTCTGCTGACTTGGACTTGCTAAACCTCTACAAGAAAGATATTCTTTAAAAAAAAAACAAAAAAGCTAAAGGGAAGGGAATGATCTTTGAAATACATTAGTCGCTTGGCAGCAAATCCACATTTCCCTTGAACAAAGCACTTTTTTCTATATTTGTTGTTGGGTTTTAGCTTTTGACCTTAGATTTACCCTTGACTTCTCGTTTATTTCCCCTTCGGTTGGTTACTCTTCCAATTATATGGGGGATTTGTTAATGTTTCCTACATTGCATATTTATCTTAGTCTTATTTCTTTAACCAAATTTGCCTTAGTAATTATCGTGTCGTGCTCATTGTTCAAGACCTCTTCCCTATGCCAGCCATTTTGTAGTTTCCCTTGACCTTTCCATGTCGTTCATCCCTAATATTTCCCTATGTCATCTTCTTTCATTACTTTCCAGCCTTCCAGTTTACTCATGTGAATAGATGAAGGATTCATTAATGCCTTCCTTATCACAAGTCCCTTCCCTTCGACTTCAATTCATCTTACTCTAGGAAAAGGACCTAGAGTTCTAGGTAGTACCTTGGTTTCCACTTTCGTTACTGATGGTCTCCCTTGCATTTGTTATCAGTTCACCTTCTAAACCGATAATCCAACGATATCCTCCATGTTTGAATTCAACTCACTTATTCATATGGTTAGGACTTGTAGTTATGATTGGATTTAGATGTATACCTTAGGCTTTTAGCTAACAAAACCTAAGTTGTGAAACATTGTGTCATCCTTTGTGACATAACTCCAGCTCTGAAGATATATCTTTGTACTTATGTGGCTACGATCCACTTTGTAAACCACTTGTGGCCATTTGATCCTTTTTAGATGATGTATATGTATAAAATAGATCTATATTGTATTGGATCTCATGTTCCACATTATTGAACATGACATCTTATCAATGATGGTATTGTAAAATGACCTCCTATTTGTCTGTTTTAGGTACTTTCTTGCAGCCTTGATTATGGGTTCTCGACATTCCTCTTTTCATATGTAATGTGTTTCGGCCATCATTTTCCCTCTGAGCTCATACATTGGGGGGAATATGTTATCCCTCGAATCCACGCTTCTCCGTCATAGTGACAATACTAAGATTTATGTCACACAAAAGGACAAATGGATTGAAGAGACAATTTGCTATAGATGAGCATGGTCTTAATCACTCATTATTTACTCCAGCTTTGTCTCTTTTTGTCACAAGCTTAAGGCATACACAAGTGTGGAAGTATAACAACTCCGGTTCCACAAGCTACTTGACTATGTAAAACTAGCATTTTTCTCCTAAAAGTTGTACACGCCGGTTGTCTAAAGGAAACTCGCATGAAACATGAGGGTTTCCTTTGTATCACTAGTGTGTCCCTAAATAATTAATTAAAAATAAAAATAAAAGATATTAATTAGAAGGTGGTTGAGTTTGATTTTGTAACTTCCCCACCTTCCTCAACTACTTTAGCCTCGCAATTGCTATTCTCATTTTGTCATAAAAGGATGAGAGAGGCTAGGAGCAAGAGGAAGAGAACACTTAACCTAAGATTATGCTGGAGGATTTTGGTTAGAAAAGAGGAGTAAGGAGACATAGGTTGTAATACCCCTTGAATTAATAATTATTATTAATTCTGTTGGAAAATACTTATTGATTATTTTTATTATTTTCAAAAATAAAATAGTTTGGATCATAAACAGTATCTATGAATTTTTTCGCTCCAAGAAGTGCCTTTAAATTTTTTACATTGGAAGCTTGTTCCAGAGCTTGCTTGCCTAGTTCGTCCCTTGTTGGAGGTTGTTTTGGAGTATTTTGAATGCAGGAGCACTGCGTATCTGAAGCTCAGTAAGGTGCCTCGTGGTTTAGCCTTGGAATCTCAAAGATCTATTGATTTTGCAGGTTGTTTATGCTTTTGCAGGTTGTGTAGCGTAGACATAGTTCCTCCTTCGCTATTACTAGAGTGATCAGGCGTTTGTTTTCAATGATTCTTTGCTCTGACGATGTCAGTTGGTCTGCTGAAGGAGTTTATCTTCTCTAGATTGCATATCTCTGGTGAGGCCTCCCTTGGAGACTGGTAGAACTGCTCTCAACTGTCCTGGTGGTATTTTCCTCATGGATTCTAGAGAGGATCCACCTCTACCTCTTTCTCCTGATCTTGATGCATTCAAGATATTGATTGCTTCCTATGGAAAGAGGAAGGGGGGTCCTTTGCAGAAATTTGCTAAGAAAGTAGACATCCCCTCAGTGGAACTTCCTGCAAAATGGACTTCTCAAACGACTCTAAACCTTGCTGAGCGTGGGCTTATTGGAAAATTCACAGGGCTCTAGCCATATCCAAAGGCTATTGATGGATGGGTGCAGAGAAATCAGAGACCCTTAGTAACTGAAGGAATTCGAAGTCACTTTGTCGGAAGAGGGTATTATGTATTTGTTTTTTACTCTACAGAGGATTGAGATCTCATTTTTCGAAATGGTCCATACTTCATGGGCCCCCAAGGGATTTATTTGAACAAGTGGACTCCAGATTTTGACCCTACTCAAGTTGTTATATCTGTTTTCCTTGTTTGGGAAAGGTTCCCTCATTTACCTTTGCAATGCTAGAGTGCAGAATCCCTTGAAACCATTGGAAACAAGCTTGGTAAATACATCGATAGGGTAGAAAGGAAAGATCAATATTCATGTGCAAGAATATGCATTGACGTTGATTTGGAAATAGGTCTGCCTAAGGCAATTAAGTTAACAGTAGCTGAATGGTCTCATATCTAGGAGTTAAACTATGAACAAATGCCATTCAAGTGTCATTTTTGTCATGCTTATGATCAATTTGCCCAAAATTGCAAGAAAAAAATTGAAGATGATCTTGAAAAAGAGAAGGCTCAGTGGACACAAATTCAAAAATCAGGTCTACCCAACCAGGTTAATAGAAAGAATGGAAAAGAAGGAAATTCTAAGAATGGAGTTCAAGTCGATGGGAAGATCCCTCATAATGCACAGGCTGTAGAAATCCTAATATATCTTCTAATCAATTTGTTGTTTTAAGCTCCTCTGAAGATATTGCTATTTTAGAAGATGGTGAATTACATCATATAGAAGTGCAAGATGATGAAGCTGAAGAAAAAATAGGACTAATGGATCTAACTGGAGCAGTTAACAAAGAATTACCTAGAGTAGGTGACTTCTTGCATCAAAATCATCCCTCTCTAAATGGAGCCAAATATTCTCCTTCATATGCATAAATTACTAAGAAGAAACCAGTTGATAGTTCAGGATCTTCTGATGAAGATTCTATTGAGCAACTGTCTAAAAAGGTGTTGCAGCTGCAACAGTTTTCCCAAATTTCTAAAAACATTTGGACCCTCCTTTTATTTTTGTCTAGCAAGTTCATTGATTTCTTTTGACCTTGGCGAGTTGGATGATTGATTGATTATTTTTCTGCTGTTTCGGAAGTTGAATGAACTTATTTTACTGCTGCACAGTTTTAAAGTCTTTCGAATAGTTAATGTTTTTCGATGATTTTTTTCTTATCACTGTCGGAAGTCTATTGATGTGTGAATCGAGGCATTAGTATTCTATACCGCCTCCATTTTGGAAGGAAAGTAGAGAACGTGCGACGGATAGTTCTTATCCTTGCAGATTTCATGGTTTTATTGCTTAAACTTTTTGCTTTTCATTATTTTTGTTTTCTTTTCGCTAATCGGAACGGTGTTTGACTATTGATTGGAGGGCTAGTATTTTGCATTGCTGACACGATGGCAGCATTGAGCTATCCATCACCGATACTTAATCATTAAAACTCCCGATCACTGACGATTTTGTGATCCACGGAACCCACAGTCAATTGGTTATCCGCTGTTGTGGCAGTCATTCACACCAACTTTCCAACCTTTAGCACTTAGTGGTTCCGATTTTTGATACGTGACTTTGGTGGCTTTTAGTGATTTATATCACCGACATTGCGGAAACTTTCAGCTTTGTCTCGCTGATACTGCAGAGTATTTTGGTCTTGATCCACCAATCTGTAGTTTTAGAGCCTTCGGATCATCAATGTTTTATTTTGATCACGGAAGTTGTAGTTTGTATGTCTCCCACCGTTGAAGCTGCTTAGTGAACTAACTCTCTGGTATATAGTGCTTCTTCCCGTCGATGTGGGTTTTCCACCTGATGCTTAGTGTTCAACTACCGGTAGGGTTTTCCCGTCATTTTTGGTGTTTTGAGGAGTGGCGGTTACATTGTCTTGGTTCATGCTTTCATCGGAGGGTTTCGAATTAGTTCAAATGCAGCTTGGATTAAGATGAAGAGTATGATCTATTGGGATTGTGATTTTAGTTGGACAGCGGGATTAGAGGATTTTCAGACCTAGCTTGCAGGATTTTCTTTTCCTTATCATTTTTCTCTTCATGCATTAATATTGTTTATAGTTCGTTTTACAGAATGCATGTTTTGATACAGTTTGTCTTACCTTGTTAAATGCTAAGTGGTCTAAGAACATGCTGTGTTCATGACAGGATGATTGCTGCTACAAATAAAATATGTCTAAAAGACAAAGCAAAAGAGAGGTGCCTAAAGGAGGCAGCAAGGAAGGAAGTGGTTGAAGAGTGAAGAAGCAGAGATAGAGAAAAGAAGAAGAAAGTGAAGGTCTGAGCTCAACGGGATCTAAAAAAGGACCAACGGATGACTGAGCATAATCAATACCAGCAGAGGCCCAAGCTTGGGAAAATTTCATTGGCGACCAAGCTGGTCCCTCTTTATAAAAGTTCTATTAAATTTTAATTTAATGTAACGTATTGCACAACACTCACTAAAAGACAAAATTGTGAGATTGAACGGTTGAGGGGGAACCCAAAGGTCACAGGGAGCAGCCCAAAGGTTTTGTTGTTTTGTATAAATATAAGAGAGTTAGATGTAAGAGAAGGACTTTTTCCCAAATAGATTTGTGAGAGTATGTTGTAAGAAGAACTATTTCCTTTTGCAATAAAGAATTACAAGTTTCCTGTTGGAGAAAGCTTGGTGGAATGTTTCAAATATTGTGCTATGGATCTGTTGAATGTGAACTATTTTGTTTTTAGCTTATGTCCATTAACTGTGAGATCATTCTAACTCTTTGAACCTATGTTCTTGTTATGAATGCGCTCTAGTTTATTCTATGAAATTTCCACTGTGAGTAATGAAGGCTTTTCATAAACAATAAGCTATCTTGTTGTTCATTTATCTATTGATGTTCATGTGTTCTGAAATAAGTAATAGCTATCTGTGATTTTTCTTAATGCATGCGCAGAAATACATTAGTCCTTGATAAATGATAATTTTTCTCCCTAGGGATAGGTTAGATAGTTAGTTTTAGTTTCTTGCTGTGTGTGATTTAGATGCGAGAGAGTTAAGACGAGGGGTAAGAACCTGCGCATCACATTGTGACCGCTCCTCGTTATCTCTATCAATCTACATTTTTAGATAGGCACTTGCATATCATACTTAAACACAAAAACTAAAAATAGACACGATGGACCGGGCCATAACTAGTAAAACCTTTAATTTGTTACTTGACCTACGGTAGCCGGACCGTAAACCGAACGGATTCCCCATACCAAACAATAATGGGCTAGTTGGGAATGCTTATTGGGGATAATCCCTGTTATCTCCCAAATTGACCACCATCATTTTGGATGATAGAATGGGTAAAATTTTTTATTTCTATAAGTCATGGCCTTCAAAATTCAAAATCTCAGTTTTCGGCAGTTAACTAAGTCTGTGGAAGTTTAGTTAGCTACCGAAACAGGCCCATTTCGGCAGCTAAGACGGTCTGTCAAAATTATTTTAGTTGCCGAAAATGTTTCCATGTGTAAATTTAAAAGATTGTGCTCTGGAAATCCCCAAATGTCAAGCTATATGTGGATCAGTGATATGCATGGAAAGAACGCGTGGAGGATGTTTGATCCAGCGCAGCACTACAGGCTTTTAGATGACGAGATTAAAATGGGTTGCGCAGGTGTTCTAAAACGAGCTCAGCTCGGTGTTCAGTTTGCAAATGGAAAGGTGTCAAATTGTTAAGTTTGAGGTGCGCTCTGTCAAGGAAAGTTTTGGCAGCCATGGTGTGTGCCCATTTGGAAAAATGCCTTCCAGGTTGTTTCTCGGAGTGGCAATGTTACAGAAATTAAAAGATATCTTGAAACCACCCATACTCCAACACACAAGGATTTTGGAACATTAGGATTTGGATCCTCTACACATACACTTGATAACAGCTTCTGTGCAATGTCCTCCTCATGAATTTGATCCAAATATGGAAATAATCCTAAAGGGACAACAATGGAAATTGCAAACAGATGGTCCAGGGGGCCTTACAACACTGCATTTGGCAGACAGTATACAAAATGGCAAGTATTGTAAAGTTTGCGCTGTGTGGCACAAACTGCAGCTGTTCTCCTTCCTTGACAAGCATTTTGTTTTGTGCAAGGCATGTTCCATAGCATGCACAGAATGCCCACTTTGCAGATGTCTTATTATAGATATAATCATGACATAAATCTTAAGGTGAGACTCAGGTGCTTCTTCACTGCCATGAGACTTTTTGAAACTGATGAGCTTGCTCTTTTTTTGTTGTAAAAGAAGGATAATACTTGTTCATGTAGATCAGGCCTCGTTAATTCTTAACAGGTCTATGGCCAGCTGGAGTACTATTATCTATTCTTGAAACAGAGCATATCCATCTTAATGGCAATAACCAAAATGATAAGGACCAGACAGAAAATGATGCAGGTGGACAAGCTCTGGTAAACTTTGCTAAAGCATGTTTTTCTTCGAGAATCATTGAGGAGCTCGGCGAAATATTAATAACATAGACCTGTAACAAAGAATTGGAGGAATTTTCTGCTGAAATCACGTGATATTGAGGGGGAATTTTGATGGCCTTCCCGAACTCCAAATTCAAATCTGGAAGCACTAGTGGATAGCTTATGATCTGTAGATCAAAATCAACTATTCAAACGTGCAAAATGGACATCGGACGGTTGAGAAAATTGATTTTTTCCAAAGGCAGTTTTTTTAGGAATTCTACAGGTTTCAGTAGCTTAGGCGAGCCTCCAAGAGCTCATTAGCTGCCGAAAAGGCTGACTTTCGGCAGCTAACGCGTGAAACTGGCAGAAGGCTTAGCTGCCGAAAGCCTGTTTTGCAATTTTTCTCTAAATTTTCGCCCAGATCTCAATTTTGTTCGCTGAACTAGCAAAAAGCCAATGAGAATGAATGGATCATAAATTATGTTATCAAGATTGAAGGGTTTTGAGTGAGATTTAATTCATTTTGGCATTTTGGCTAAGTTTCAACCTCGTCTTGAAGAACAACACTAAAAGTCGACTGCCACATCATTAAATTCAAATCTGTGGTGCGCCCAACTAAGTCCACCGAGCCTTGGAAGGCTACTTCACTTCATCAACCATCGAGCTTTGAAAGCAGATCAACACATCAGCATTGCCTTGATTCAAGGAATCAGTCCTACTTTTTTGCATTTGCTGTTTTAGTTTACTAGTGTTAACTCAAACAAGATCCATGTTTTTAGGATCTTGAAACTACTTTGTAAAAATTATAAAGTCTAAGAACTGAGGCTGAACCAAGGGGGTCGAGCTTGGAGAAACTTTACCTATGCTTTGGTTGCTTACTCTAATAAAAAATCACAGTTTTCTCTTGTTTCTGTAATTAGACTTTTTCATCCATCATTATTCTGCACTCTGTTTGAATTAGCTTAGCATATGCTCATGATTTGAATGGAGGAACTTCTTATTTCTTAGTGTGACCCTGCGTTATGTATGTACTTGGTTGCATAAACCCTGCATGTTAATGTACTTGGTTGTCTAGGCAATATTCCTCATAACTTTCTGTTATTTGACATCTGATTTACATTTTCTAAGAGCACTGGCTCATTAAACTATTTTGATAAGCAATCTTTCCATCGTGCTATCTTAGTATCCCCTCGATCCACTTACTGAAAAGTATTGAATTCTTAAGTTACCAGGCATACCTAGCTTATAACCCTAGGTAGTTTCTTGGAGTGATAACAATCCCTAACTGTTGTTACCTCTGATTTTCCAGGCCTCAATAGTTTTTGGCGCTAGAAGGAGGGCAGCCAATGCATGGCTGGCCAAGGAAACCCATTTTCTCGAAATTACTCCACCGGTGACAGTTCTGAAAGCAGTTTGTTTCCCAATAAAATTCCAGAAGAGAAGGGTAAAGAGCATATGTATTCTATCGATAATGAAGTAGTTATGATTTGAGAAGAATTACTAGGGCTTATGTGAAGAAGATCAGAGGATTACCGATTATCCCTGCCTTACCCAGAAGAGAATATCAGAAGAAAGACCGCCCTATATTGGAAGACGCAGTGTTGGTTGAAGATTTTGAAGAACTGGTAGAAACAACCTTACAGGAAGTTGTCCAACCTCTGAATCAATTAGAACCAGATACACCTTACTGTTCACCTGTTCATACTCCTGTTCATTCACCACCTCACTCTCCACTCAAAATCATGGCTAATGTAAACGCAAATCAGCCACCTAACCCACCAAATCCACCACCTGCTTGGAGGGCTAGGTCACCATTAAACCTGACACTTCCTTTGCATGATTTGCCTCAAGCTTTTGAGAAAAATGTTGCCTAAGTTTGACCCAAGTGAAAATATTTCAGTAGACGATCATTCAAAAATTTTTTACCTAGCTATAGAAGGACTAAGGGTTGGAGAACATGAAGATGTAGTCTGCAGATTGTTTCCACATACCCTGAAAGGAGCAGCAGCCTCATGGTATTTTTCTCTGCCTACGAATTCAACCACAGACTGGGACACATTTGAAAGAATATTTAGAAGTAAATATGCAGTCCAAAAAACTCATGTAGCTCTAATGAAAGGGTTATGCGCTTTAAATAAAGAAAGAAAAGAAAAAGTGCATAGTTTCACTCAAAGGTTTGTTGCTTATCTAAAAATTTTTTTTGCAGCTGATAAGCCATCCAATAAAGTTATGATTGAATACTATACTCCAGCTCTAGGGCCTGACTTGGCCACGTTTTCCAAGATGTCAGTAAAACCTACATTATCAGAAACTTATGAAGAAGTTGAGAGAGTAGAAGCTGAAAAAGAGAGCATAGAAGATTATCCTGAGTAGTCAAGAGAAATTTTTTTTGGTAAGAAAGCTTTATTACTGACTAAGCCTAAGGACGAGAAATCACATGACTTTGAGGGGATGCTGAAGATGATGCAATAGCTATACAATAGAGTAATCGATTTAGAAAAAGAAATGGAAGCTCAGAAATCTTATAAGCCTTACTATAAAAGGAGAGAAGACAACAATCAATATAAACCTCCTCCACACAGTCCTGCATCAATGAATTTAATGGAGGTAGGCATGGATAATTTTTGCACCTTTCATCAATGACCTCATTCTGAAAATAATTGCCCCCAATGGATAAATTTGATGAAATTAGTAATGAATCAACTATTGGACTCCAAACTAATAGAAGCTGATGAGGAGGAAGGAAAGAATAATCAACCCATAGAAAAACAAGAGGATGCTCTGGTTTTATGGGATTGTGTCTCACTATTTGATACAGAAGAGGAAGGTTCACTGAAATAGAAAGAAACATTAGAAACGAATGTGACAACAAGAAGTACAATTCAATACTTCCGAAGATTAAGAAATTTCAAGAAAATACGAAGAAGATACAGAAGAACAACACTGCTGATAAAATACCTGAATTCACCATTACCAGTCAAGATCCGAAGCAAATCAACATGCATGTTAAGCCTATTGAAGACAAGGTTGATAATATCAAGGAAAATCTCAAAGCACCTAAGATGGGGTAAGATATTGTGGAGGACATTAAAAGGGCTAAGGAAAATATTTCATTATTTGAAATCTGTAATGTACCTCAACAGAAAGAAAAATTGTTAAAAGCGCTTGAAGTACCAGAGGAAGAGCTTCCCACTAACAACCAACCTGAAGAAGAAATTGCTGAAGCAAGTGTGGGAGGCAAGTCTAGGTTTAAAACCCCACCATTTCTCTTAACTTTTGAGATTTTCAACCATAATGTGCACAACTATTTAGTAGACTCAGGGGAAGCAATCAATGTTATGCCACTTTTAGTCTACAAGAAGATCAATGGACAACCTAAACCAACTACCTGGCAGGTTATTCAGCTAGACAGAACCAATGTGAAAGTAGTCAAGGAAATGGAAGATGTTCTGATTCGATTATATGCAAATGAGAAGGTATGTCAGTACATTGATATTGTAGTAGCAGACATACCTGATGTTTATGGACATGTTTTGAGTCAGGATTGGTCAGCAAAGCTAAATGGATATTTTGCATCAGATTGGTCACATCTGTGGTTGCCTCATAAGGGAAGTCCCAATCAAATAAAAGTATTAAGAGAGTCCCACATGAAGCACAATGTTACTCAGTTGGAGGGTAAGAATGAACCAGTGAATTTTGTGTTGGGAAATTACCTAATGGAACTAGAACTGGGAAACTACCGAGCAAAATAAGCCAGCAACATATCTGACACCCAGCCCGATCTCCTTTGATTTCCACGGGCTGATAAGATTGACTGTAAGATAGTAGATTTAGTCTCAGATACAGTTTTTAATTCAAGTTTCGTAGAACTAGATAATGGGTAGGCCTTTTTCAATTTGCAGTCAAGCCTAGCCCCACAACTTACAAGTTATCAGATTTACAGGGGTAGGTAGAGAACTGACCAGTTAGTGGTTTAGTTCTCAAACTTATTTTTCTTGATTTTTATTTTCTTGATTATCTTGTACATAAATAAACTGATTTGGTCATTTATTTTTTATTTATTTCATTTCTATTTTTTCTTTTTATATTTTGATTGATTTCAATAAAAGAAGCAAGATTTTGGTTGCATGGAGAGCATCAGAATTCTGGATTAACTAAAATCTTTGATTATAATAATGTGTACAATTGATTTATTTGAAAGAATTTCTTCTAGTTTAGCAGTTTTCCAAAATGGCTATGAACACATTGAAGTCCTACTTAATCCTTGTAAAATAACTTAGGATCAAAAGGTCTAGAATACTATTTCGAGGCTCCATCCATCTCACATTTAAAAATGTCTTAAGGGGTGACAACAAAAGACCCATGGAAAGGAATCAAGGTAAACAGTATATTATATATAAATGATCCCATGCCAAGAATTGAAAGCCAAAAAGGCAAATAAGAGTAAAAAAACTCCTAATAAAGTAATATGTATCAAAACAAAGTACTAAACAATATAAGTACAAGATTGCCAAAGTTCTTCTCCATCCGTGAGCTGAAAAATCAATACATCTCTCACACAAAAGGACACTACGGATAGAGGAGCCTGAACAAAAATTCAGAAAGAAGGCATGCAAGAGGACTCACAAAGGAAAAAAAGTCCAAAAGCACAAAAGTGCAAAATGGTATGGGAATGAGGAACAAATGAATATTTTTGTTTACCATATGTTACAATCCTGTGGTGTCCAAGCTGGAAGCTACCCGAAGACAGAGGTAAAAAATGAGACTCATATTCCTGGCCTCAAAAAAGTTATCTTGACTTTGAAATCTTGGTTTCCATTTTCCTAAATTGGACTATCATCAATGATTAAAGTAAATATAGCTGTCATTTTGGAAATCCAAGCATATAGAAGAATTCAACATGTTGTTATTTATTGACAAAACAGTCTGTTGCTCAAAGAAGAAGTTGTCCAGAGATCTGTGTTCACCAGGTAGTCACCAATTGTTGCAGCTGCAATAGTTTTCCCAAATTTCTAAAAAAATTTGGACCCTCCTTTTATTTTTGTCTAGCAAGTTTGTTGATTTCTTTTGACCTTGGGGATTCGGATGATTGATTGATTATTTTTCCGCTGTTTCAAAAGTTGAATGAACTTATTTTACTGCTGCATAGTTTTAAAGTCTTTTGAACACTTAACGTTTTTCGATGATTTTTTCCTTTTTTCAACGATTTTTTTCTAATCACTGTCGGAAGTCCATTGATGTGTGAATCAGGGCATTAGTCTTCTATATTGCCTTTGTTTTGGAAGGAAAGTAGAGAACGTTCCGACAAATAGTTCTTATCCTTGCAGATTTCATGGTTTTATTGCTTAAACTTTTTGCTTTTCATTATTTTTCTTTTATTTTCACTAATCGAAACAATGTTTGACTATTGATCAAAGGGCTAGTATTTTGCGTTACCAACACGGTGGTAGCGTTGAGCTAACCAACGCCGATACTTAGTCATTAAAACTCCTGATTGCCGATGATTTTGTGATTCATGGAACCCACAGTCAATTGGTTATCCACCATTACAGTAGTCATTCACACTTTCTTTCCAACCTTTAGCACTTAGTGGTTCCAATTTCCGATACGTGGCTTCGGTGGCTTTTAGTGCTTTATATCGCTGACATTGCAGAAAATTTCAGCTTTCTCGCCGATACTGCGGAGTATTTTGGTCTTGAGCTGTCGATCCGTAGTTTTAAAACCTTCGATCGCCGACATTTTATTTTGATTGCGGAATCCCTAGTTTGTATGTCTCCCACTGTTGCGACTACTTAGTGAACTAACTGTCCGGTATATAGTGCTTCCTCCCACCGACGTGAGTTTTTCACCTGATGCTTAGTGTTCAACTTCCGGTAGGGTTTTCCTGTCATTTTTGGTGTTTTGAGGAGTGGCGGTTACATTGTCTTGGTTCATGCTTTCATCGGAGGGTTTCAAATTAGTTCAGATGCGACCTGTATTAAGATGAAGAGTATGATCTATTGGGATTGTGATTTTAGTTGGACAGTGGGCTTAGAGGATTTTCAGACCCAGCTTGCAGGATTTTCTTTGCCTTATCATTTTTCTTTTCATGCATTAATATTGTTTATAGTTCGTTTTATAGAATGCATGTTTTGATACAGTTTGTGTTACATTGTTAAACACTAAGTGGTCTAAGAACATGTTGTGTTCATGATAGGATGATTGCTGCTGCAAAGAAGATATGTCTAAAAGACAGAGCATAAGAGAGGTGGCTAAAGGAGGAAGCAAGGAAGGAAGTGGTTGAAGAATGAAGAAGTAGAGATAGAGAAAAGAAGAAGAAAGTGAAGGTTTGAGCTCAATAGGATCTAAAAATGGACCAACAGATAACTGAGCATAATCAATAGCAGCAGAGGCCCAGGATTGGGAAAAGTTCATCAGCGACCAAGCTGGTCCCTCTTTATAAAAGTGCTATTAAATTTTAATTTAATGTAACGTATTGCACAACACTCACTAAAAGATAAAATTGTGAGATTGAATGGTTGAGGGGGATCCCAAAGGTCACAGGGGGCAGCCTAAAGGTTTTGTTTTTTTGTATAAATTTAGGAGAGTTAGATGTAAGAGAAGGACTTTTTCCCAGATAGATTTGTGAGAGTATGTTGTAAGAAGAACTATTTCCTTTTGCAATAAAGAATTACAAGTTTCCTGTTGGAGAAAGCTTGGTGGAATGTTTCAAATGCCATGCTATGGATCTATTGAATGTGAACTATTTTTTTTTCAGCTTATGTCCATTATCTATGAGATCGCTCTAACTCTTTGAACATATGTTCTTGTTATGAATGTGCTCTAGTTTATTCTATGAAATTTCCACTGTGAGTAATGAAGGCTTTTCATAAACAATAAGCTATCTTGTTGTACATTTATCTATTAATGTTCATGTGTTCTAAAATAAGTAACAGCTATCTGTGATTTTTCTTAATGCATGCGCAGAAATACATTACTCGATAAATGATAATTTTTCTCCCTAGGGATAGGTTAGATAGTTAGTTTTAGTTTCTTGTTGTGTGTGATTTAGATGTGAGAGAGTTAAGACGAGAGGTAAGAACCTACGCATCACATTGTGACCGCTCCTCGTTATCTCTATCAATCTACATTTTTAGATAGTCACTTGCATATCATACTTAAACACAAAAACTAAAAATATACACGGTGGGCCGGGCCGTAACCGGTAAAACCTTTAATTTGTTACTTTACCTATGGTATCCGGACCGTAAACCAGATGAATTCCCCATACCAAACAATAACGGGCTAGTTGGGAACGTTTATTGGGGATAATCCCTAACTATTTTTACCTACGATTTTCCAGGCCTCAACAAAAGGCAAGCAAGAAGTCTCGAAAGGAGGCTAGAGAAGAAGAGGCAGAGAGACTGAACATCCAGGGGAGCCAGTCCACTATTGAAATGACACTTGGCAGGAGAAAGAGGACTAGACCTCTAAAGGGAGTAATAACTCCCTCTCTTCCGAGTAAATAATGCATATTATCTCTTGGAATTGCAGGGGATTAGGGAACCCAATCAAAGTTGAAGCAGTCAACGATTTAATGAGAATGGATTGTTGTGATATTCTCTTGTTGTAAGAGACAAAGATTGATGAAGATTCACTTCTTCTCTTAAGAAAATCAAAATGGAAAATGAATGATGGCAAGGATGTTAGCACGAGAGGCACCTCTAGGGGTCTTGCTACTCTATGGTGTAAAGAAAATTTTCAACTAAAATGATGGTTTGTTACCCGACACTAGATATTTACAGAACTATTTCACATCTCAAGTAAGATCTCCTTGGCTCTTTTCAACCTCTATGTCACAGTTAATTTTATTGAAAAGAAAGAATGTTGGAAATCAGTATTAGATTACTTAGACGTCAATTCTCCTACAAATTCTATAATAGCAGGGGATCTTAACATAACTTTATCCCTGAATGAGAAAAAAGGTGGAGCCATTGGAAACGATTATTTTCAAGACATGGTTGAGGCATTGATTCAAGCATGGGATCTAATTGATTTTAAACCTAATAAAGGATGATTTACCTGGTCAAACAATAGAGTTGGGGCAGCCAACATTGCTGCACGTCTTGACAGATTTTTGGTTAACAGCTCACTGATGGATGGGAATTTTGTAATTTCAACTAAAATCTTTCCCAAGGTCACATTTGATCACCACCCCATTAATCTGAAGCTCAAAAAGGAGGAATACCTCAGCCCAATTCCATTTTGTTTTAGTCCTTTATGGATTGAAAGAGATGGCTTCTTGGACACTGTGTTTCAAGCATGGACGTAGTATGTTGAAGGGTCTCCCAATTTTGTATGGGAGCAGAAACTCAGAAAAAAACAAGTACGCTCTAAAAAATTGGATAAAAAGGCCCCAAAATACTCCAACTAGCACCAGATCAGAGAAAGTTATTGAATTAGCAGAGATCCAATTTGAAATGGAAGAACGTGATATCACCAAAACTCATCTAGCACCTAAGTGGTCTGCTCAATTCAATACATTACAATCTTTCAAACAGGATGAGAATTTCTAAGGCTGAAATCTCGAAGTTTATGGCTGCAGGCGAGAGACAAAAATTCAGCCTTCTTCCATCGTCAATGTAGAGCCAGATTGTCAAGGAACCATATCTCAGAAATCTCCACAGGGGAGGGGGAAGTTATTAAATGCCGCGTTCAACTAAAGCAAGCTGCAAGAAGACATTTTCAACTCTTGTTTCAGGAGAACGGACTCTCTAATAGTGAAGTGTCTACAAATTTTTTGGATAATATTCCTTCTCTTGTTAGCACAGAGGATAACAAAAATCTATTGAAACCATTCTCTGAATAGGAAGTTTTGGATGTCATATGGGCAATGGAGCCAGATAAAGCTCCCGGGCCGATTGGGTTTTCTTTTCATTTTTATAGAGCTTGTTGGAATATAATCAAATCAGGCTTGATCCGCATGGTGTCAACCTTCCATAAAAAAAATAAAGTTGGAGGGTTTACTAACTCCACTTTCCTTGCTTTAATCCCTAAGGAAGCTAATCCTTCTTATTTTGATAGTTTTAGACCTATTTCATTGTGTAATTCCTCTTACAAGATACTAGCCAAACTGCTAATCGATTCAAGATTTTATTAGGAAAGATGATCTCTCCTCAACAAGGGGGTTTTGTAAAAGGCAGACATTTAGTTGATAATGTAACTCAGGTTCAAGAAGCTCTCCATTCAAGTTTCCAAAGGAAGGAGAAAGGAATGATTATCAAACTAGATATGAAAAACACCTTTGATAGAGTAAAGCTCCCCTTTCTCTATCAAGTCCTTCTCACTTTTGGATTCAACCTTAAGTTTGTTAAATTGATAAAAGCATGTACATATAGGCCCTGGATTGCGACTCTAGTCAATGGTAGACCTACATAATTTTTCCAAGATTCAACAGATCTTCATGAAGGGTGTCTGCTATCGCCTTTTTAATACATCTTGATGGCTAAAACTCTCAGCAGAAAAATAACATTTGAAAAGGAAGCAGGTTACATTCTTGGCATAAATATTGCAATGGGAGTGGACCCAATAAACATGCCCTCTTTGCAGACGATTCTCTTCTTCTAGTAGGGGCCTCATTAAAGATAGCTCGAGCCTTTAAGGATATACTTCAAAATTATTGCCTAATTTTAGGAGCACTGATTAATAACAAAAAAGTGTTGTTTATGGTTGGAATGTAGATCATGCTTCAATTCTTTGAATATCAAATTCCTTGGGGTTCCCTGGTTTTGATAAGTGGGAGAAGATAAAATACTTGGTTCTGCCATTAACTCTTGGTTCAAGCCCTCCTTCTCTTTGGATCGATGTATTAGCTAAGATTAAAGCCAAAATAGCTTCTTGGGGTGGTCAGTAGTTAACCAAGGCAGGGAAATTGGTTTTGATAAAGGCAATTCTTTCAGCTCTACCCATTTTTCAATCTTCCTTGCTTCTTTCCCCTAAGTCTATTTCATCTATATTTCCAAAATTTTGCGATATTTTCTATGGAATGGTGGGAAAGGAAATCAGACTAAGATGCGTCTAGTAAGCTAGGACATTCTTAGAATACCTATTCATGAGGGTAGATTACAAATCCGTGACATTGGATTAGCTAATATGGCGTTGGGAGGCAAACTTCTTTGGCAGCTATATACAGATAAAAACCATCCTATCAGCAAGATCTTTAGGATGAAATACCTAAAGGGTGGCTCTTTGAGCAATTTAACAACTTCCACTTCTCATACAAGCACATCTATCTGGAATCTATGTAGAAAAGGAATTGACAAATTCAATCAGCAACTCTATCTAATTCCAGGTAATGGGAAGAAGATCCATTTCTGGGAGGATTCAATTTCAGGAAATACTCCTCTTTCCTCTGTAATTATGTTAGAAGAGATTAAGGTATGGCTAATGAATAAAGGATTGCTTCGGTTGGCTGATGTTTCCTCTTGGGATAGCGCTGGAAACTGGGCAGATTGGTCTTTTTCTGAGCTTCCAAACCATCTCAACTCCCAATTTTTTTTTCTTACCGCACTATTACATCTAGCTCCAATCCATAGATCATATAAAGACAAATGGGGTTGGGGTATTAAGGTAACTTATTCAAATCCTAAAGGTTATTTGAAATTACAAAAGACTCTGCATGAATCTTGTCTCTCTCTTGTGATTTGGAAATCGGTATGGTCTCCTTTATGCCTCCCCAAGGTGAATTTCTTCTCCTGGGTGATCCTGCACAACAAGGTGCTGACTAGTGAAAACCTGATAAAGCATGGCTTCCATGGACCCTTCAGGTGCTATTTTTGCATCTCATTCTTTGAAACGGTCGATCACCTCTTTGTTAGTTTTTCAACATTTTAAGCTAGCATTATGTTAAGATCTTTTCACTGAGAGAATAACAAGCACAGCAATCACATAAGCACATCACAAGAGACAAGAGACACAAAGAGTTTTGACAGGGGAAACCATAAATGGAGAAAACCCCTCAACTTCCTCTAAGATAGTATCACCACAAGATGTGAAACCCAAAATAGTAAGATGACCTCCCAACACAACATCATCCTTTTGTCTTCTGTCAAGCCAAAGTATTTCCTTCGCCAAAGGTGCACCACACTTGAGAGAGCAAGTGATGTATTTCACAAGTGATAAATAGAGAGACTCTCACTCTCTATTTATATTCATCCATTCACTTGAGTTTCCATTTCACACGTAGGCTCAACCTAATAATTACTACTCGAACCTACACCTTAATTAGTGTATAATAACTCAAGTGCCCCGAAACTGTGGGTACTTACCTAATGACTTGACATGACTTGTTTACATTATTAATCCTCCCGATCGGAACATCGGGGCATGACCACATGACTCAAATACATAATAGAAACATCCCAGAATAAACATCGGGTTACAATACATAAGATACATAGAAGAATACATTCCGAAGTTACATATACATCAACACTCCCTCTTAACTAGGAAGGTATTCTTTCGACACAATTTTTAGCACTGGTCTTCTTCTCTGTATCAGCTAGATCATCTCGTCTTCAAGTCATCTTCATATTCAAGTCATCTTCATCTTCAAGTCATCTGGATCTGGATCATCTCTCGATCTGGATCGTCATAGAACGTCATCACTGGATCTGGATCATCACTTGATCTGGATCATCATCACTGGATTGGATCTGGATCATCACTCGATCTGGATCACCACTACTGGATTTGGATCATCACTCGATCTGGATTTCTCGGAGTCATCATAACTGGATCTGGATCATAGCTTGATCTGGATCACCTCTGATCATCATCATGTGTGTACTATATCGTCATAGGAAGTTCTACAGAGCCATCCCTTTTTCATGCTGGTTGTAGGCCTACCCTCATGTAGGTCTTCGCCCAACACTTACATTTGACCTGCTCGTCAGAAAGGCATGCCCAGCACTCACATCTGATCATGTAGTAAACTACAATCACATCAGAAAGGCCCAGTACTCACATTCACCAGCATGGTAGGCACATCAACTACCATCTGTGAAATGGCTCAGCACTTACATCTGACCTACTCGTCAGAAAGGCACATCCATCCAGACAGGAACACATCCTATCACAGTGATGGAAGACTCCCATCCAGACAAGAACACATCCTATCACAGTGATGAGAGATTTCAGCACTTACATCTGACCTACTCGTCAGAAAGGCACATCCATCCAGACAAGAACACATCCTATCATAGTGATGGAAGACTCTCACCTAGGCTGGAGCCTCTCCTACCACAGTGGTGAAAGATTTGTGCACTCACATCTGACCTGGTAGGAACTGAATCCTACACCCTCGTCAGAATGGCCCCCAGTCCCTGACTGAGCTACCTGGTAACGGACCAGGCGCCTCCACTCTCCTAGAGAGCAGCAGTAGCCCTTACATCTGTCCTCCTCGACAGAATGGCCAGCACTCACATCTGACATGGAAGGAACTAAATCCTTTAGCCATGAATAGAATGGCTCTGCCCTTACATCTGACCTGCTCATCAGAATGGTGGTAGCCCTTACATATGTCCTACTCGACATAATGGCCAGCACTCACATCTGACATGGAAGGAACTAAATCCTTTATCCATGAACAGAATGGCTCTACCCTTACATCTGACCTGCTCGTCAGAATGGCGGTAGCCCTTACATATGTCTTACTCGACATAATGGCCAGCACTCACATCTGTCATGGAAGGAACTTAATCCTTTAGCCATGAACAGAATGGATCAGCCCTTACATCTGGCCTACTCGTCAGAATGGTTTTGGATCTCTAGCACTCATATCTGACATGGAAGGAACTGAATCCTCTCACCATGATAGAATGGCTCAGCCCTTACAACTAACCATGGAAGGAACCAATCCTCTCACCATGTCAGAATGGCTATGGGTCTCATCACTTTTTCTTGGAAGGAACCTCGATCTGGAGAACACCAAGTCTCTCTCTAAAGTAATCAAACTTTAGCCTAGCCAATGGCTTCATCAATACATTAGCTATCTATTCCTCCATCGCAACATACAGGAGCTTCACTGCTCCTCTCTGCACCATATCCCTGATATAGTGATACTTGATCTCGATATGCTTCGACTTATCATGGAACACTGGATTCTCTGCCAACTTCATGCAACTCTAGTTGTCACAATGTATACAAGTAGCATCTAACTGGAGATCAAATATATCAGACAGTAGCTTCCACAGCCATACTTCCTCACAACTAGCTGAACAGGCTGCAACATACTCTGCTTCAGCTCTACTCAGTGCCACATAGGATTGCTTCCTTCTAAACCAAGAGATCACACCTGATCCCATACTGAAGCAACATCCCGAAGTACTCTTCCTGTCGATGGCACTGCTTGCCCAATCTGAATCAACATAACTCTCCAGGTTAATCTTCTGATTCGCATCGTACTTGAGCCCATAATCAATTGTACCCTTCAGGTTCCTCAGAATATGCTTTGTAGCAATCAAGTGAACACTTCTCAGATCTGTCAGGTATTGGCTCAAGGTGTTCACAACAAATCAAATATCTGGTCTCATTTTCATCAGGTACATCAATGACCCAATCATCTGACGATACATCATAGCATCAACCTTCTCTGATGAAGCATCACTCAATAGCTTCAGGTTCGATGCCATAGGTGTAGCCATGGCCTTACAGTCCATCATCCCGAACCTCTTCAGGATCTCTACTGCATACTTCCCTTGTCCAAGGAAGATTCCATCTGTACTCTGCCACACCTCCATGCCTAGAACAATAGTGCATCGACATATAACAGGAGCATCACTGATCTTCTGTCTTCAACCTTGAAGCAAAGGTTGGAATCCACTTTACTCTCAGTAAAGCCTAGAGTCATCGGTAATCTTCCCATCCTGTCGTACCATGTCGAACCTTAGATCTTCTGTAGTCACTCCCTCTGAAGCGAAGCATCATACTCCCTCTGTCTTCTGTGCTCTATGCACTAAAACATTCTGTACTGGAGTGACAAGTAGTATCCATCTAGGATCACTGGATACTAAGATCCTCTATCTTGAACTTATTCAAAAGTTCATCTTGCACCCATCTGTGAGCTTGTCATCCTCTATCAACCTTGTAGCAAAGTTTAAGATATTCATCAAGCTCGTCATGTATGTGTTTCAACTCTTACTGGCTACAAATTTCTCTTCGTAGTCTAGGCCTTCTTTTCATGAGAATCCTCGTGCTATGAAATCTTGCTTTGTATCCCACGATGTTTCCATCTACTGTATGATGGAACTATGAACTTCTCTTCAGGTCTCGATACTGCGCCCTGACATCATTTTTCTTGAACTGGTCTTCCCTTTCTTCTTGGTGGCTGGAAGGTTCTGCATCAATGATGTCACTACACTTGTCATATTATTCTTCATTTTGAAATGTCGTCGCTTTCTCTTCGAAACAAATATTCATTCTTCTTTTCTTGTAGGCGATTATGGATGTGATATTTCCTACAAGTCAAATGCAATTGTATGGTTAGAAACATTTCATAATGAATATTTATACTGGCAAACACTTATGCATAAATATATGATCATGCAACTACTTTAGTCAATACAACATTCATCCATATCTCACTGAAACTTTCTAGATTCCTTCCATCTCTACCGGGACAACATTGAGATTGTGCACTAATCCAATATGTCAGCAAAGAGGTTTCATTCTAGATAAGTAGCAATGGAGAGTTGTATAGCACCATGAGCTACTTACCCATCACATGCATATTAGTAGTATACTGTCGTTAATGAAAACATCCTATCATGCATAATAAAATAACTGAATATAAACAAATGCATAACAAAACAATATCATGAAATGACAATTGAATACTTATCTTTATTTGTTTCATGGGTATACTCCTTCTTGAGTCTTCAGCTTCATCGTCTTCTTCATTCATGATAGCATCGTTTCTTATCCAAATGCTGAGGTGGATAATAAGTTCTTCAGGAGTTGATTTCTTCATATTCCTCATTGCTTGAGGGATCTTCTTTGGATGATGAGAGATTGATCTTCAGTTTCTTCCATCTCCCCTTCTCTTCTTATGAATTGAGCTTCTTCTTCTTCTTGAAGTCTGTTGAAATGTAATCACTTCCTTCTGGAACAAATTCCTTGAATGAATGAATTCCACGATCCTGGGAGGCCATTCAAGGTGGCCATCACCACTTCTACATTCTTCACCGCTTCAAGTTGTTCTTGATTTGAGAGACTCTGGATCTTCACATTCTTCAACTAGTTTCTTTAGGTCATATTCTGATTTTTTTCTTTCCTTCAAATAGCTTGAAATTCAAAAATACCTTCAACAGCTTTGCTTGCAATAGGTAGTGCTCTGTAATGCACATGTGCAAGCCTTTCTATGCCAAAGCTCATTTGGCTCTACTATGTCATGGATCAAGGCTTGTTCTGGATAGCCCTTCAATTTGTACAAGCCTCCTTCTTGTTCTCCAATCACTACCGCACCATCGATAGTCTTTCCTTTTGGCCACATGATGACTTGACCATCTATGAATGCAACCCGCATTCCTTTTGCATCAATGGAGAGAAGGTTCTTCTTGAGTCCTGGAACAAACAATACTTCTTTCATTGTTAGAGACTTACCAGAGTCTAACTTGTATGAATATTCCCCACTACCTTTTATTGGATATTGGTAGTCATCTCCTAGTTTCACCTTGTGAGGTGATTCATGTTCTAAGAGTCTTACAAAGGTTTCCTTGAATCCCGTCATATGTTTGGAAGCCCCACTGTCAATAATTACTACCATGAGTAATGTTACTCGTGAGAGATGATATCAGAACATATTCATCCTCCCTTGAAGAATCTTCACTTTCATGTCTGGATCTCTTTCTGGATGGTTCGTCATCCTCTGCAGCATGAGCATGATGTCTTCTTTGGCCTTGACCAAGTCCTTCTTGTGAAAGGCTTCTAACCTCGTCTCCCTCTGAAACTAGAACCTCTATACTCATGTAGGTGTCCAATCCATTTTCTTCAGAGAGATCATATACTTCCATGCTTGGAAGTTGTCAACTTCCCCAAGCTTGTCACCAAGCTGATGTGATATATCATATTGAAATGAGAACCTCAAATGGAAATAGCAAAGGATTAGATCTTACCGATTTGAGATGTCCGTCTTTGTCCCGGAGTTCGCTGATCTAGGGTTTGTCACAGAAAACCTAATTTTCAAAACTTGGAATATTTAAGATCTGATTGGAAAAACAAATATATCTCTTCAAATGGAGCTGTCCAATGTACTCCTTTTCTGAAAACAGTGGAGGGAAGCTCCCAGAACAAGAAGCCCTAATTTTCTGATTTCTTCTGCAGAAATGCCTGTTACTGTTTCTATGATATCTCTGAGATTACTGCTCCTCTATGTTTGAAATTTCTCACTGAGGTAACCTTGCATTTCAATTATCCAACACCATAGGTTTCATCAGAATTTGTTTCACCATTTTGTATTTATGATCCTTTTCCCAAGGTGACCTGTCACAGGACTGTTCAGAACAGTGAAATTGTACGGCATGCCACGTGTCCCTGGTTCATCTTCTAAGTCTGATATTTGGACCACTGAAATTAACATCCGTCACATTTTTGGAACATATTCAAGAATTCCATTTGGAACTCTGTAGCCAAAGATATTGCAGATCTCCCCAGATGTCCTGTTTAGGGATGAATTCTGGAAGAGGTTGGAACCCTAACTTGGAGAGATCATATCTCCTGGAATATAGCGAATATGAGGCTGAATTTTGGATAAAATTTTCATCATGATTTTATCTTCAGCCCTTGTAATTTTCCACTTCTGATACTTCTCCAAGCTCAGAATATAGCGACTGTACCAAAACTTAGCAGTTTCAGTATTTAGGGTTTCTCTAGCTAGGGGTCAAACTAGGGTTTGACTTTCCCAGAGATTTACCAAACCAAATTTCTTGATCCAAGTCTCGAAACTTCAGTTTTGATGAGGAGAAAAATCCTATGCTGGTATCACTCAAAAATTCCTCTTCTGTAGAAAGCCCTAATTTCCACATCGAAACTGAAAATGCTTGAAATTGAATTCCGCATCGACAGAAAGATGCACCCTTCAATGGAGAGTCATCCTAGCATACTTTTGCTGAAAATATGTGGATAAAGATCCACAAAATAGGAATCCCTAGTTCCTGTAGCTGCACAATGTCTTCTTCTCAGGTTAGCTCTGATACCATGTTAGTTTTTCAACATTTTAAGCTAGCATTATGTTAAGATCTTTTCACTGAGAGAATAACAAGCACAACAATCACATAAGCACATCACAAGAGACAAGAGACACAAAGATTTTTGACAGGGGAAACCATAAATGGAGAAAATCCCTCAACTTCCTCTAAGATAGTATCACCACATGATGTGAAACCCAAAACAGTAAGATGACCTCCCAACACAACAGCAACCTTCTGTCTTCTGTCAAGCTAAAGTATTTCCTTCTCCAAAGGTGCGCCACACTTGAGAGAGCAAGTGATGTATTTCACAAGTGATAAATAGAGATACTCTCACTCTCTATTTATATTCATCCATTCACTTGAGTTTCCATTTTACACGTAGGCTCAACCTAATAATTACTACTCGAACCTACACCTTAATTAGTGTATAATAACTCAAGTGCCCCGAAACTGTGGGGACTTACCTAATGACTTGACATGACTTGTTTACATTATTAATCCTCCTGATCGGAACATCGGGGCATGACCACATGACTCAAATACATAATAGAAACATCCCGAAATAAACATCGGGTTACAATACATAAGATACATAGAAGAATACATTCCGAAGTTACATATACATCAACACTCTTCGACAAATGTGATTTCTCAAAATCAGAGTGGGAGCTTGTACTTCACGGTATAAATTGCATTGTCCATGTCCAAATAGTCATTGTCCCTCTATATCTGCACTGGATTGATCAAAGCCCAACATCACGTGGAAATAATGAATATTCATTTAAACTTTGGCAGCTAATTCCAAAAGTCAACTAGTGGAATTTATGGATTGCCAGAAATAATTGGATTTTTAACAATCTATCATCGACTCCTCAGATCGGCCTAGAAAATTAAGAGGCTTATTGGCGAATCTGTAGACAAATTGACGTCCCCTTCAACTCTGACATTAGAGATTTCAAAGTGGCTTGGCTCTATTCTGACGAGATTGATAAAGAAGGTCTACATCAAACTAGCTAGCTCCCCCTCCTGGTGTATTCGTGACATTGGTGTTGATTTTAATACATGGTGGATTAGTTCTTCTTCAGCAACAATTTTTTTATGGTGCATCAAAGGGAAATCCTGGGATCTCAGGAGCTAGGGGGCTGGTGTACTCTTGAGATAAGTTGATAGAAACTAGTTTTAGCTGGGGTCTTGGATTCATGTCAAACAACCAGGATGAAATTTATGGCCTCCTCAAGACATGCCAGATCGCTAAGGAGCACAACATAATGTCGATTCAAATCTTCGGAGATTTAGAGATGTTGATCAAAGCATTAAATTCAGCAAATCACTTTTATAATTCTGATTTAAACAATATTTTGTAGAGAATTTGGAATCTTTTAAAATATTTTGAAAGGGTTCAATATTTCCACATCCTTCGGGAGTTAGACAATTCAGCAGATGATTTGGCAAATAAAGCTTGCTTGCTGGCTCAAGGCCATCTTAGCATCAATGGAAAATCTAGTTGCTTTCATCCAATTCCTTAATTGTAATTAAATAAGTTGTAATTAGTCTTTATGGTAGATATACTCTCAAACTATGATAGGCCTTGCAATCTATGGTTTTTTTGAAGTTATTCTTTTGATCACCATGTAATTGGTTGATTGGTAATTCCCAAATCAGACTTGTAACCTTTCATGAATTTTTTTTTTATCTGTTTGAGTGAAAAAAAAAATTAATTTGTAATAAAAACATTTTTATTGAATAAAATATGCTAAAGGGAGACAAAAGTGGATATAGTTATTGAAGAGTGTTTTCTAACCCACAAGAGGAAAAATACAAGTGGCAAAAACCATTGAGCGAGAACTCAAGATGTAGGAGACATCATCCCCAAAAAATCAGGTTTGCACTCCTAGTTGAGTGCTAAAGAGTAGGAGGCTCATAAATGACCAAGTCCTAGGAAAAGTACTATGTATTAGTATGTTCATGAGCAGTGGGAGGCTAGCATTGGATGGGGATTAACATATGTAAAATGCAAGAGATGACACATTGAAATATTTTGTTCTTGTGGTTCAACGAACATGCTCAGGGATTCTGGAGGAAATAATTTGGCTGCTCTGGGAGTTGGTTGGGAGGAACAACTTCTCCACTTTTGTTTTCCTAAGATTGGTGCCAGGTTCCTACTCTATTTTCTTATGATTGATTTTAGATGTAGTGGAATGTGTTGTTAGATTTTTAACATTAAGCTAGCATTAAATTAGGATCTTTAACTGAGAGAATAACAAGCACAACAATCAAACACAAGAGACAATGAACACAATGTTTTTTCTCGAGCAAACCATAAATGGAGAAAACCCCACAACTTCCTCAGAGATAGAATCAGTACCAAAAGTAAAACCCAAAATAGTAAGATTATCTCCCGATAGCAATAGCCTCTTTCTTTGTAGACCCAGCAACTTATTCTCCCTCAACTATGCGCTACAACTGAGTGTGAGTGAGTGTGTGATAAATAGAGAGACTCACTCTCTATTTCTATTAATTCCCAACTTGACAATGACTCACTAGGGCTGACTTCACTTGGTGATTCTAACAACCCTAGGGCCTCGAAACTATGGGGACTTTAACCCTTGAACAATAGGAGGGTTACCCACATTGACTTGACATGACTTGTTTATATTATAGAAAATCCCAATTGAAACATCAGGGCATGACATGACTCAATTACATTACAAACACTTCCTGAAATAAACATTGGGGTACAATACATAAGAAATACAAGTGAATACATTTTGAAGTTACAATTACATAAACACTCCCTCTTAACTAGGAAGGTATTCTCTGGACACAATTTATCAACACAAGTCCTCTTCTCTATATCATCTGGATCATCATCGAGTCCTCATCATCTTCAAGTCATCTTCATCTGGATCTGGATCATCACTCGATCTGGATCATCTCTAGTTCTGGAACATCTCTGCTGGATCATCGTTACGGGTGCTATCTCTAGATTCTTCTCGTCATAGGAATTTCTATAGAGCCAGCCCTTTTTCATGTTGGTTGTAGGCCTAGCCTCCATGTAGGTCTTTTCCAGCACTTATATATGACCCTAAGTCAGAATGGCTCACCCAACACTTATATCTGATCATGTAGGAACCAATCCTATAATCATATCAGAAAGGCACGCCCAGCACTCACATTTGACCATGTGGAAACACATCCCACAACCCTGTCAGAAAGGCCCAACACTCACATCTGACAACCAATTTCAGAAAGGCTCAGCACTTACATTCGACCATGCCAGGAACCAATCCTCCATGCCGAAAGGGCTCTACACTTACATCTGATCATTGTAGGAACCAATCCTACAATCGCCTCGGAATGGCTCTGCACTTACATCTGATCATTGAAGGAACCAATCCTACAATCGCCTCAGAATTTCTCTACACTTACATCTAATAATTGAAGGAACCGATCCTACAATCACCTCAAAATGGCTCTACACTCACATCTGATCATGTAGGAACCAATCCTATAGTAACATCAAAATGGCCCTCAGTCCCAGACTAAGCTTTCCTAGTAACTGACCAGGTGCCTCCATTCCAAGAATGGCATTCAGGCCTTATATCTGATCATGTAGGAACCAATCCTATGGTCACATCAGAATGGCTCAGCACTCACATCTGACATGGAAGGAACCAATCCTCTCACCATGACATAATGGCTCAGCCCTTACATCTGACCATGGAAGGAACCAATCCTCTCACCATGTCAGAATGGCTCACAGACTCATCACTTCCCTTTGGAGGGAACCTCGATCTGGAGAACACCAAGCTTCTCCTTGAAGTACTCAAACTTCACTCTAGCCAATGGCTTTGTCAACACATTAGCTATCTGTTCATCCGTCGCAACATACTGGAGCTTCATTGCTCCCCTCTGCACCATATCCCTGATATAGTGATACTTGATCTCGATATGCTTTGACTTGTCATAGAACACCAGGTTCTCCAACAACTTCACACAACTTTGGTTGTCACAATATATACAAGTAACATCCAACTGGATATCAAATAAATCAGACAGTATCTTCCTCACAACTAGCTGAGCAAGCTGCAACATACTCTACTTCAGCTGTACTCAGTGCCACACAAGATTGCTTCCTGCTAAACCAAGAGATTACACCTGATCCCATACTAAAGCAACACACTGAAGTGCTCTTCCTATCGATGGCACTGCCTTCCCAATCTAAACCAACATAACCCTCCAAGTTAATCTTCTGATTCGCCTCATACTTGAGCCCATAATCAACTGTACCCCTAAGGTACCTCAGAATATGCTTTGTAGCAATCAAGTGAACATGTTTCGGATCTGTTAGGAACTAGCTCAAGGTATTCACAACAAAGCTAATATATGGTCTCGTGTTTGTCAGGTACTATTAATTATTGCACATGATCTAGGAACTAAGATTCAATCTCATCAAAGAATTATTAACAATTACTCATGAATTGGAAATTTTCAGGAACCAAATAAG